>VZRL01003799.1:429895-462583 GCA_013397895.1 Origma solitaria
ATATACACACCATCATAGCCCTACTGCCTAATTTGCATTGACATCTTGAGAATTTCAGCTCCTAGGTGAAAGTGGAGAAATAACCCACAGATAACGAAGTAGAGCAGACTGTGAATGGCTGCACCTTTACTAGGAGAAATTAAATGAATAACAGCTCAACACAATTGAACTTATTTCCAGGACTAGAAGGCAAGCGATGAATTCTGGTATGTGCTGAGGTTATACCAGATAACAGCATCATTTGAAATTTTACCAGATAACCCATTTCCTGCTTCAGACTTTTTATTATGTATTTCAAATGAAGAGGAAATTCTAGGTAGTGCAGCTGCCTTACTGTGTTATGCCACTCCAGTCTGCCAGTGGCTGATTTCTGGTGCACTTTTAGCGCTGTGGATGCTGCCTCAGAGTACGATAAGCAGCATAGTTCCTGGTTAATGCAGATACATCCTTTGGTTCTGCAAATGAGGCCAAATCAGAAACTGCAAGTATCTCAGTATCTACCCCTTGCTTGCTAAGAAGCAGTTGCTAATGCACTGTGCAAAAAAAAAGGTCCCTAAATCTGGTCCCTTTATGGTACATCCCATTTGGATGTTTTGGGGTGAGAAGAAGACTGATAGGAAATAGAAGTCTGCTTTGATCTGAGAGTATTTAAATTTTAGACATAAGAGAAGGAGGAAAGGTCTTCCCAGGGACAGTCACTGGAGAAGTGGGGCCAACATCTCTTTAAACACAAAAGATAGAATCCTTTAAATCAGTGCACTAATACTGGGGAAGGAGAGGGGAGGATGAGTAACCCCTACCTCCCTTGGAGGGATGTGTGCTGTCCTGTCTGTGCTGGAAAGAGGGAAAGCTTTTCAGTGCATACAAATAGGGGTCAAAAAACCCCCATTTGTCTCATCATCTGACCCACTGGGACAAGTTATTCCAGCTCCATGTAAAACATAGTTAGCTTTGATCACAGTTATTACAGTGAAGCAGAAGGATTAACCAAGGAGCTCACCAGGCTGGGGGCTACACAGGCACCGGGAAACAATCTCTGTCCTCTGGAAAACAAGTCATTGTGGCAAAGACTTTGAATGCCAAATGGGTGCAGGGCTTCTGAAGGGTGGGAAGGGGCTTGCTGTGGGACAGGTGAGCCAAGAAAGAAGGAGAGGAACAGGGTATGAAGGAGAGGAGGACCTTGAGCTGAGCAGAGGTGGGTGACAGAGATGCCACAAGGAGCAGGATGTGAGCAAGCAGACAATGCAGGGAGACAAAACGAAGGCAGCAAAAGTCCCTGGCGTGCCTTCTCAAGCCTGCTGACCTCAGGGTTTCCCCTGAGCGGAGGAGAGTGTGTTGTCATGCAAGTCAGACAGGATTTAGACTCAAGAGGGGTCTTTCCCCATCAGACTGGGGCTGAATGAAGGTCCTGCTTGGGGAAAATGCGGCTGAGTTTTATCTCAACAGTCGTCCAAGCATTGCTCATCTTTCCCTACAGTCCTTATAGTACAGACACTTCTCATTCTACACAGCAGGCAGGAAAATTCAGAGGACTGGGTTTTTCTGGGACAGTGAAAGAATTTCAGTGCTCTGCTCTCAGGAAAATCTGTAGCTAAACCCTTGAGTTCAGCTTCAAAAATCTCAGCTAGATCAGTCATTGCAGTTGTTATTCTGTATTCAGACACTTTTGGCCAAGTGCATTATTTATGATCCTAAATAATGTCCCAGTTACTGTTTGCTATGACACTGAGTTGGGACTCACTGAGAATGTTAAGAAGAACCTGCAGGTACCAACCCTTTCTTGCACAGAAATCAATTCTTGCAAGAATCAGCACAGATATGTCAAATTGTCAGAAGAGTTAGTTTTGGTCAATTGATTCCACAGACGTGGGGAGCATCTGAGGCTGCTTCTGCCATTAGTGAGTCTAAAGAACCCACTGAGTATTCTGGTTTTTATGTATAATTTCCAAGACTTACCTACTTTGCATGGTATTGTGAGGGTTATTCATGTTAAAATGTTTTGTTGGTGAATTTAGAAAGCTCTAAATTTCTCTTCTGACTCCTGCAAACCCAGGTAACTTCAAACTTGCCAGAGCAAACCTCCCCCATACTTATGCAATTTATAGGAATAGAACCAGAAAAGTATGTGTTGAATGCTCCTGCTCAGAAAACTTTAAATAACTCAGCTAAAACCACAAGCAACATCAATGTTTGCACCACCAATTATTTTGAAAAGGAAATACATTTCCATTTTCATGAAGCAGAGGAAGATAAAGTGATGTTTTATGAACTTCCTCTTATGTGTCAAGCTGGCTTGGTTGATTTTTGGATAGCCCTTCATCGCGTTGGGTCTTTTCCAGGAAATGATAATTTACGAGCTTTTGAAACTCATACTCCCCCTCTTCTCTAGTCAGAAAGTATGACCTAGTTTAAGTTACATCTTGAAGATGTGACCTAGTTTTACAGGTAGCCTGCACCCACTGAACTCATCTCAGCATTGTAAAATCTGGGAATCTTTTTTTCATGAAAAGTGAGTTGGACTGTCACCTTGAATCATTGTTCCTTTTAATCTACCCCCTGAAAAACTAACAGTATTGCTTAATTTAGAAAGCTCAGGACAAAAAAATGTTAGAGGTACTTGATGTCCTAGATTTAGCCCTAATTATAAAAAAAGGCCTGAGGGCTCTTCTGTAGATCCCTGCAAAGGATGGTCATCTGAAGGCCAGTGAAAGACCACTGAAGACACAGCTGGGTAACACTGTGGTTGAGAAACTTGAGCACAAAGATTGGCACTGCTGACACAGGAACAACCTGGGAGAAACACGATGTGGTGTGGGGAGGGCAGAGCTGCCAATGTTTTGCTTCTCACACAAACAATATGCAATGAGGGAGGAAAATATTTCCTCACTTTCTGGTCTCCCTACTTCATGGCTAAATGTTTGAGCACCTCTAAACACCGAGAAAATACACTGTTTTATACAGGGCCTGGGCTTATTTGTGGCTTGATGTTCGCCCAGCAGTTGGCCTATTTCCTCCAGAGCAGAGAGCACGTGCATGCTTTCTCTCAACATTTCTACCTGGCTCAGATGGGGGCAGTTCTGACCGTGTGCAAAATATAAAAATATGCACCCTGGAAAGCAAAGACAGATAGTGAGGGTTGGTCTTCTACATAAAAAATGGTCTGGCAGCTTTTCAGGAAGCAGTTTTTCTCTTAAATGCTGTGATTCTAGCAGAGCTTATCACAGCTCTAACAAAGGCATCAAAACCTTCATGAGTTTGTCCTATCTGCTGATGACCTTTTGCAGAGATGTCTGCGTGGTCTCTCACTACTTTTCCAAACTTTCCACTGCATTAAGTAGGTTTCTGCTTTAAACACTGAAAATACCTGAGAGCAGTGCTCATTGTGACAACCAAACAGATGAACAAGAAGAGGAATAATACCAGAGAGAAAAGTTTGCATTGTTTAAACAAGGGAGCACTCTGTAATTAAAATGGAGGCTCCTCTATGTTGAAAGCCACCCATGATCACTCCCATCACCTCAGTGGCTTTGGAGTGATGAGCCAGACTTCCAACATCTCACTTGCACAGCAGAAGAAACAGCAAAATATGCAGCACTGAAATTTAGGAGGGATGCAGAATTTGAGCCTTCAGAGACACATACTGAGTTAATTTTCCTGTAAAGAAAAATCAATTGTCTTACAAGCACGAGTATGGGGGAGTCATGCTGATGATTACATGTCATCTTCTTTGCAAATTAATGGGAAAATGGTATTGCAAGGGTTATTTGCATCATCTAAATCTAGGTCACATCATGAAATTCAAAGAAAACTTCTGAGTTTACCAATATGTTTTTAGCAAACACCACATTTCCGAGTACGCAGGAGTTGATAACATGAGAAATACCAGTATTTCGTTTAGCCTGGTCTTTTCTCACTTTAAAATTAGTGCTGTGGTGAACTTTTGGGTAAAGGTTATATCATGTGAAACAAACACGTAGGGAGGGCTTTGGTCTAGCCCAAACCTGGCTGCCTGTTTCCACGGCTGAAGCCCCACGACACTCCCTGTCACCTTCAGTCCTGTTTTACTCTCCATGAGAAGCAGATCAGCATGTGCTGGTCCTGATGTTCAACCCAAACTACTGACTCCAAACAAAAGACCACGATGAAAGATAGTTCATCGGTAACCATTGGGCAGCTTCAACTATAATTACTTTGAGAGGAGGAGCTGGTATTAAACCCATGGTACATTCTTGGTGTTGGTCCTTATTTTAGTGGCTCTTATAGTCTGTTATTTTTTCCTCCCTCTAATGGCCAAGAGGGAGAGGAGATCCTGCCCTGGCAGCAGGAACTTGCTCCAGCAGACTCTTTGGTAACTGGCCCATTCCCATTGTTGATTCAGACTGTCTCGTGTTGGGAACAAACCCACATTCGTATACTTTTTCTTTTTCTGTAAGAACTTAAATTACTTTTCATTGAATGTGTCTCCAGCCCATAACGGCCATAAAGGCCATCTGTGCTCCTGGGCATTTGGCTCGCAAGAGGAGCAGCGGATGCTGACTGGAGCCTCCTCTGCTGGCCACCTTTCAGTTTCGTAAGCATCATTAATACCTGGCAAAAACAACAAAAGGAGAACAAAAATGCTTCCTTAGCACTGAGGCAGAATTTCTGCTTGAGTCTTATTTTACTCACATTGCACAAGCACTTTAGATGTGGAAGTGTGAAAATCTCTGGCAAGTCAGGTGTGTGATATCACTTCTCCCTCACTAGATTATGGTCTCAAAACTTGGCATGGAGCACCTAGAAGCCCTTGCTCTTGTTCCTGTTCCTGGCCTATTCATGGCTGGGCTGCTGACAAAAGACAGATCATTCTGGACATTTGGTGAGCAAAGACATTTCCACAACCTATTCATTTGTTGTAGATGTTGTCAAAGTCATTTGGTATCATCCTTTTAACATAAGCACAAAAATGCCCAAACAAGTTAATAATCTTTATTCATGACAGATCTCACAACAGAAACAAAATAAGACATGTCACAGATGAGCAAATATTATTCTCAGGGCTGCATTATTCTCAGTTACACGTAGACTGTAGTGCTATGTTTGAAATAGATACAATAGAAGAAACATTATTTGCATTATTGCTTTGTATTAAAGCAGTTTTTACTGCACAGAATGACAAACACCAGCATATATTAAAATAGTGACCACCTAAAAAAGGCTTAAAAAGAAACAGTCTCATATAAAACTATTTACAATAATGTTATTGGTGTCAGCATGAAAACATCCACTAATTTAAAAGTGGAAAGCTAAGTCCTTTCTTACCAATGCAATATTAACCAGGATTAATAAAGCTGAATGAATTGTAACAAGCAATTTATGTATTTGGGAGGAATTTTTCACATTCAGCAAGTCTCACAGCACAGCTGGGCCAATAGAGTTCTCAATTATCTTTTTTATGTGAGCTGCTTTGTTTCACAATCTCACACATCAGCAAAATTCTGCAAGTGTGCAGATGGCATATACCAAAGGACAAGAGTAAAACTGAGGAAATTTGTTTAGATATTTTCAAATAAATCATGGGGCATTTCTACTTGGCTCATATTTTGGGGAAAAAATGTCTTTTTAAATTTTAAGCCAAACTGAAAAAAAAGAAAGTAGCCAGATAATAAAGCAAGAATAGAATAAAATGCTACATGAAGCAGAATGCTGGACTGCAGTCCAACACATTTTTGAGTGAAAACTACTAATCATAATATTACTTTTTTACATATAATAAGACTAATGAGGTTTAAATAAAATTATCTCTTTTTACATAGTAGTATGATAGGACTGTTAGATTTGAGAGAAAATGCAGCTTCACATAAGCATTAATTCAATTATACATTTACAAGTGACAATAGATAGTAAATTCAACAGTTGCTTTCAGGAAATAGTAAACAAATTAAAAATACTTTGTGCTATGAGATTATTCTCTATTACACTCTATTGACAATGATAGATCAAAAAAAAAAAAAGGCAGAAGATAGATTTTAAAAAAAACAAAAAAGGGCAGAAGCTCAGTCCTGGACCTTTGCTGCCCACATGGGTTTATTTTAGCTCTCTTGCCAGCCCTGTTTGACCTGCTTGGAGGAGCCCTCTCTGTCGAGCCCTGGGGCGTGCAGCACATATGCTCAGTTTCATGTGATAAAAACACAACTTAGTGGGTTGCAGCTTGGTAGGATCTTCTGCTTAGGAGGGAAGCTGGCTTAAGCTGCAAGGCTGTCCACCACTCAGTGCCTCGTAACTCCAGCCCTCTTCCAGTTAGCAGGACAGAAATAACCTAACTATCCATTTCCAGAACTGCAGATGTTTTCCCAGAGCAAAGATCTGGAGCCATGATGAGTGATAAAACATTAAACCAGATGGACCTTGTTTTGTTTTAGATGTGTTACTACATATGATACTGCACTGCAGGAAAAAAAACATTTAGTGACACTAACATTGTGAAAAGCTACAGGTCAAGCAGGGAGCTGGTCAAATTTCCACATAACACAGAAAACTTTGTATCTGGGAGATGTTTACACAGAAAAAAAGCAGCCAATCTGCAAATTGCTGTTAACTAAAGCAGTGTCATTAGTTACCAGTTCCCGGAGGGCAGAATAAGCATGTACAGGTTACACCATTTGCTGTACATCAGTTCTGTGGGATGCCAGCAAGGTGGAGAGCCCATGCTGGGGTCCGAGCAGGCACAACAGCAAACTATGGACAAGCAAGGAAGGTCTGCATTCATAGCCAACATCTGCAGTGAACTGATTTTATCTATGTCCATGGAAGGTTGTGATTGTGGCATCTGATGTTCTTCGGTAACACAGTTAAGGAATAAAAATCCAAACATTTCACCCAATTAATTAACAGCAAAGAGCAGGTTAAAATCCTTCAAATTGGTGGGACATGAGGTAAAAACATTATGTACAGGAGAGTATTTGAAGTTCCCAAAAAGTTATCTGCCACATGATCATGTTTCAGCGCTCCAAAATCCATCAGCTGTGGAGGACAGGGGGAGGAGATCCTATTTGTGAATCCTCCCCTAAAGGCGCTGGGGTCCCCAAAACCACCCACCAGACATCCTTACGGACACCTGATAATACAGACAGCGACAGGGAGTTTGGAACCTACAGGATGAGGAAGCAGCTACATTATGAAGATGTAATAGCACCTCAGTGGTCAAAAGAGGATCCTGGCATTCTCTGCTGAAAGAACAACCAGGGATTTCTCATGCAGTGAATGAAACAAGATCCAGAAGGCTGGAAAAATGAATCTATCATTTTGTGACTTGCAGCATGTAGGGAGAGGAAAGCAATTGGAGTTCCTGCTTGTCTTCTGTCACAGCCAAACATAAATTGATTGGCATTTGGTGATGTGCAGTCTGGGGAAAAGCAGTGTGACACAAGAGAGCAGGCAGTAAAACAGCACATGGCTCAAGCACTGAACAAATGGAAGGAAAATATGCTCTCCCTAAACTTCATGAAATGGATTGTGAACAGACAGCAGTAAATCAAAGATAGCCCTCACCTCCACCCCAGCACAAATATTTCCTTGGAAATACAGCTAGAAACCCCAGCACATTCAGATTTAAGGCTGAACAAAAAAAAAAAAAAAAAAGAAACATTTGAAGTTGCCAATAAGTTTTGAAATTTGATTCAAACAACCTCAAGCTGACACAGGTTTCTCAGCTTTCCATGACTGAGCTTTGCTTTGGAACTAGTCACAGATGGAGACATTAGGCAAAGGTATGGGAATCTACAGGGTCAGACCCCAGTGAGCTAAAAAAAAATAAACAGCTGGCCAAGTCCGCAGGTTATGATCCCAAATACAGCAACCAAGAAATACTGGACAAGACACCAATACAGAAATGGAGAAAGAACAAGAAACTCCCTGTCTATATGTGCAAGAGCATTTTCTGGTTTAGGTGTGATTTTTCTCCAACCACCACAGCAAAATGCTGCACACAATCATGTATATGAAGTCCTGCTGGAGACGAATTTTTTAACAGCAGAATACAAGCAAGTGGTTATTGTCTGGAGCCCTCCAAAGCTGCTACATCAAACCAAAGGGCAGCACAGGCTGCTTCATGTGTCCAACCTGCTGATTCATTATTCCCCAACTACTTTCCTTCATTCCTATCCAGCTCAGTCCTTGCACCAATGATTCAAAAAGCTTTTTGACAAACAAAATTCTTGTTCTTTTCCATGCAAAGGCACAGCAAAGCCACCTGCAAGTGGGCTAAATAAGGGGGAGTATACCTAGATCTATACCTAGACCCAAGGCTGCTGCTACCACCAGGAAAAAGAGCTGTAAGTCAGTAAGAGTGAAGGGAGCAGAACACAGTGGCAGCTGGAAGAAGCCAGAGAAAAGGAAGTGGGATAGACAGAAAAAGAAACAGCCACTGGCTGGAGCAAGCTTGGGAAGGCGGGGGGAGGAGTACCCAGGTGCCAAAATATGCAATCATAACCCCATGTATAAAAATTAACTTAGCGAGAACATGGTAAGAATATACAGATGTTTACATGCACACAAATACCCAGAATTACAAATAAACTACTTCCAAGTAAGATTTTTTTAACTTCAATTTTCAGCAAATAATCACCCTGTGTCCACAAACCAAAATTACCTTTTGAAGATTGTAAAATAAGAGTCACAGGTACCTTTCCTAGCCTAGAGGACATCGCTTTCTTCTCAAGGTAACTCTCTCCATTAATTGATTAGTCTGCTCTTTTCATTAATTGAGTTCTGATGAAGCAATCAAATAAATGAAACAGATGCAAAAGAGTGGACACTTCAGGAAGAAGACTTGGTTTTAGGAAGGTAAGTGGTGGAGCAGGCAGGTTTCATCATCTTGGAATATGTGCCCACGTTGCCTCAAATGACACCACTGATGCTTTTCTATCTGTGGCTGCTCTGATATAAAAAGCGAAGTCAAACTGTACCTAGAGTTCTACATGGAGCTTCCTGCCTCCTCTTCAGTGCATAGAGGGTAAGGAGTGACCAGGGCACGACAGGCAGAATAATGAGATCTCTCATTTGATTTCTACTTTGTAGAGAGCAGAGTAAGGGCTTGGCTTCTAATTGTTACTCCCACAGTAACCTGTAAAGCCCCATGAGGACATTGTCACATCCCTCCCACCTAGCTCATCACTCAACTGGACAATTTGCAGACAGAAGATGCTAAGGAAGAAAAAATCAAAATCCACTACAACCGCCAAACCATTTAGGCTTCAAAGCTGTCACACAAAGGAAATTCAAAGCCCCATATTGCATTGTGAAATTTAGATGCTTAAAGCACTCCTAATGAGAACACGCATGCTGAGCTGAGCCTCAGGAGTCCTTTTCCAAGCTCTGGTGGTGGCTTAGGACGCACAGGCAGCCAACAGGGGTGCTCAGGGGCTCAACACACACTACAGGCGCTGTGACCTTCTCCAGAACACACTCACAGCCCACAGCCACTGTCACTGAGATGACATTTAATGCTGGTGGCTCCCCTCCTTCATATCACACCATCCGTGGGCAGAGCATTTGCCAAGGCCAGCTACTAAGTCTAACTTTACTTTCAAAATCACTTGAACCCCCATCTCTACCTCCCCAGAGGGTGACTTAAACCCCCAGAACAGACATGGAGTAGACATTTTTCTCCCAGCCAGCCCCAGGACATCTCCATTGTGGAAAAAATTATTGTGACCTGTAGCTCCTGAAATTAAAAAAACAAGAGCCTCAGATTCCTCACTCATTTCTGGTTTTGAACTGACAACTTTGATGTGAAACATAAATGGGAAGTCTTCATTTTCAGCTGAATTTCCAACCCCTAAAGATGTAATCTGACTTGAAAATGGTGTATTTAGAGCTGCAGCCAAATCAAAACTCCTTAAAATTCCTCAAAATAGTTGACTTGTGCCTCTGTTTTCTTGAGTTATACCATATCCAGCCTGCACATTCTGAAATCTGAACAAAATTATCAAAGCCGCACAAGAAATACAGGTACACATGAAAATAAAGAAGTCACAAAGTTTTGGTTTTTCTTAGAAATATATTTTGTAAGAAAACAATATTAACATTAAAAGAAATGTTTATTATACAGTATAAAATAATTGCTTGAATTCAACTCAGTTCTTTTACCAAAAAATTATGTAAAATTCTGAGGATTTATATGAAGCCCCAATTCCTACAGATTTGATTCCTACTGCAATAAATAGTGGGCTTTCCCCACATCATCCATAAAGCACACGAACACTTCAAAACCCTCCCTCACCCCCCAACCCAAAAAGTTGCTGCCCCCTGTCCAAATGTGCTCTGAACATCACCTCAGTACTTGCAGCCCTCCCCCACGGCCCCCATGCCCACCCTCAGGTTCCATCCGCCCCCCTCTCTTGGCCAAGCACTATACAAGCAACAGCACACGCTGCAGGAGTCTCCCCAGATAAATCTGTTGGCTAAAATGAGCAGTGGCCAGCCACTGACAAATAATGTATAAATGGCTGAGTTGTTCTCTGCTGTCTGTCCTCGTAAAACCTGCAAAGAATATCTCTTAACTCTGCCATTCATCTGCCAAAGCTGGCAGAAGTGCACAGAGCTTTAAACGCTACAGTGGGAGACAAGAACAGGCAATGCAATGACAGAAGCTTCACTTTTTCAGGAAACTAAGCTAAAAAAGTCATTGTTCAATTGCAGAATTTAACACTTGCAGATTTTCTTGTAAGAAAATACACCTGTTCAGTAATTATAAATACCCCTAATACATTTCTGGGGCTTATTATGTATTAATTTTTTAAATTTTATTTTTACATAACGCCAGCTTATTTACCCTCCAGGTTTGAAAGGCACCCAGTGACCAGCATTCTGGTGTCATTACTCATGGCATTGGTGTGATTTTGCCTCCCTTAATACTGACAAGTTTAAAAGAAATCTATTAAGTTAAGAACAAAGATATATATTACATTTGCTAATTGCAAACAACTTCTTATAGCTGCATTTTTTCCCATTGGGATTAAAAAGTGCACCAGTTTAACATGTCTGTACATAAAAACAGTTTAAAACATTAAATATACAAACAGCAAGAGATTTTAAATATTTTGTATCAAATACTATAGGACAATATAATTTACTTTTTTTTTACACAAAACATTACACCTGAAATATAACTTTAGATATTACAGAATATAAAAATACATACTTTTCGTTTTAAAAATGTATTTGCAGGTTCTGGCACAATGTAATACTTTAAAGGCACGCCATATTTTGGCAATCTATATTTGCAATTAACTGTGCAACAATAATAACATGACCTGTAATTAACCTTTTAGAACTGCAAGGCAAGATGATCTCCCTTCTTCCTGGAATGGCCCTTTTAATCAGGTAAAAGTAAAGTTGAACTGTTTAGGTGTTCTCCAACTCTTTTCTGCCATGGTCTGAGCTCTCCAACCCTAATCCAGCGAAACAAAATCAACCCCAACTCATCATGTGAAAAGCGACATCAAATGCAATGGGATTAGTCACACTTCCATAATCTTCGCTGTTTCAGGGTCAGAACACTCAACTCCAAGCAAAATAGAGCCCTAAATGCAATTTGGGAGCCAAGGTCTGCCCTGCCCTATATTTGCAGACAAAACCCATAAGGGTAGCAGAGATTAACAAGTCAGGGCAGAAGTTGGAAACAGAAGCTCAATAATATTAATTGTTTAGATTTCAGCTACGCCAATGCAAAAGGCACAATGACTCTAGTGAGGTCAGTGGAAACAAATAAAGTAAAACTGCTTTAAGACTAAATCAGGAGAACCGTGTAATTTTGCCTTTCCATGCATTTTCAGGACTCCCACTGGAGTCTGCATGGGACAAAAATGTGTCTTTAGAGATATATGGCTTATACAGATGAAACTGGGTTGCAGAAGATTTTCAGTTCTTCAAGTTGTTTCTAGACAACTAAAAACTCAAACGATTTTCAGCACACTAAAGAAAGATTCAATCTAAATCCCTAACTTTAAACGCTCCAAAATAAGTTGCTTCTTGTGAAGAATCCAGTAGCAATGGATTTGATACCTGGATACTTATCATTTCACCAGATTTTAATTTAAAAAACCCTCCTACATTTACAGAATAAAAATGAAATTCTGAATTCCCTGACCAGTATTTGGTGCTTCCTCCCTTCATCAACACATCAAAGCGCCTTATTTTAAGGTTTGTCTTAATCACGTACACCATCAGCTGAAGCCCTCTTTTAGTCAAATTTCCTGAAGTTTCATGATGTCTAAAACAAATATTGGCATAAAGGTAGTAAAATCCATCTTGATTAACAATTAGTTTTCCATCACTGAATGTCATATTTGATAAGTTTGCCTGGCCTTTGTCATGATGCCAGGATGTGAGGTTCACTTTGCGAGTTCCTGGAGATGGAAAGAAAAAAAAATTATAAACATTTTACAAACCCCAACACATAGAAAGCAACCTCTGTGTTTTTAGAATCAATAGGTACGAGAGTTCTATAAGCAATTAAGCAATTATTATAAAAAGTCCCAAGAAATTTCCTTTTTTCCTCATACACTCGCATATTCTGCTTGCCCTTCATAACTGTGCCCTCCCAGCAGAACGCTGCTAGACTGTGGCACCAAACACTTCCTTGGCCTATAGTTTGATTACGCTAAGCGATCATGCAACAAGTTCTACATAGACATTGCATTCCACCAAAAACTTTATTCAATCTATAAATAGTTGAGAGGAACTTGAAAACTCATTATTAGTATTTAACCTGTAAGTGTTTGCAAAGAATAACTAAAATTCCAGGAAAAAAGCTAAACTGACAATTTCCCAAAGAGACAGCTTATGAAACTTTCCCATATTTTATGTTCTTATGACTGTAGTGGTAGAAAGGTAAACATATTTTCATTTGACAGCACCAGAAAAATGAGGAAAAGTCAGTACAATTGCACATGTTTAGTACTACACACTAATTTGCCTAGACTTTATGTAGCACTTCAAATATTTACGACATAACAAACTTCCTGATAGGCACAAGCAACTAACTGTATTATTCAGTGTCATACCCAGGGCATAGCACAACAGACGGGAGGTGGCCAACTTGTCCTTCAAACCACCAGGAATTTCCAGCACACAAGACTGACTCTCCTTGCTCCCTCCCACTGCAGTGAGTTCACGAAGGTACCAGAGAACTTTACCCCTCAGCCCCACAGTGCATCTAAATCCCTGCATGAAATATTCAGTACCTTATTCTCCCAACATTGAACCAGAACAGTCCATCCCACCCCAACTTTCTGTGGCACACGGCAGGGCACAGAGCCCTCTGCTCCAAGGCATGCCCCAGGACCAGCAGCGCTCACAAGTGTTCTGGGGAAACGCCCCAGGTACGCTGGATTACTTCAAAAGACGCCTCTTGCATTTGTCTGTACGGAAGGGAGGGGAAGTAGGAATGGGGGAATTTCAGATAGATGAGCCTCCCATAACTGCCCAAGGCAAGCAACTTTTCCGTGTGAGAGGAAAAGTATAACAGTAGCCCAGAACAAAAACCTTCTGGCATTTTTCCATGAAGACTTAAGCAAAGCACCAGCTGTCAAAAGCAAATCACAAGTAGCTGCTCCCTTGTGGCTCTAGTGCAGCCAGGTAGAAATTATGAAAGCAAAATCATACAGAGAAGCCATCTTCCATGCAGTGCCTCAAAAAAGACATCTGAAACCCATCAATTAGCTGGAAGACACACCAAGATCTTAAGTCCCTTTGCCTGCAATTATTCACCTGCAAGATATGCTGAGCTAGGGGTACCAGAGCACACCTCTGAAGCACTGGGAATAGCTGAGGAAGCTGTAGAACTTTGTGTGCACAGAACTAAATCTGGGAGAAATACTGCCCCAAGCAGGCTGGGCTACCTTCCAGATGAGGACAGGCAAGAAATCACTGCTTGGGTCAGAGGAAAGGCACATCAGATATCGGACAGGAATGTACACCTATGACGGAACAGAAAGGTGCCACGACTGCCTGGTGGCACATCAGGTAATCACTATGCAGATTTTATTTACCAGACAAGTAAACTTTTTAGTTGCCAGTCAAGTTGCAATTTGGAAGAAATCCTGAGTGGGAAGATTTTCTGCTGAAGAAGGGAAAAGAGAGCAAATAGGTGCCACAGTGGCTTGTAATTGAGAGAGGGGCTCTGGGTGAATTTTGTTCACACTATTTGGATGTTCAGGGGAATACACTTTGCTCATCCACGGTTAGGTAGATGGACAGGCCAAGAGATGATGGCAGACAACTCTATGTGTTTGAGCAGCAGATTTGCACAGATAACTTCTGGAAGCCCCTTCCAAGCTAGATTGAAATGCTATGATTGTGTTAGCTGAGGCAGACAGGCATTTTGCCACAATTCAGAGCTCTGGAAGAGGCTGCCACAGGCAGCAGCACAGCACAAAGATGCTCTGGCAGGAGTTGTGCCCTGCAGCCTTTAATGGAAGGAGCAAGCAGGTTCTCAGCACTTCTGGTGGTAATACACCCAGATTTGGACACATCAAAACAATCAGTACCCTGGAACACAGAAGCGGAGAAAACTGGAGCATGTAAGTGCTGGATCAATGGTCTGACACATAACCCAAGCCATGGGACAGTCAGAAGTTCTGTAACACACTATCTTCTGTGAAATAATTTACTTTGGAACCATGAAAAAAAGGAGCACAAAGTAAGTCCTGTTGACAGAGAAGGAAGTGGCTGGGCGATAACGAGTAAAATAGCCCTCTAGACAGGGCAAAAAGCATTATTTAAAAATTCAAGATAATACACACTCTTCCTCAAAACTGCAAATAAATAAAAACAATATCTTTATTTGTGAGCTTGAACTAAGACTAATACAAACGAGTGAAATAAAATTAACTAGCAAGAAGGAAGATGATGTAAGGGGAACAGAGGAGAAAGGAGCCCTGTTTTGGTAATTTGTTTGCATCCTAGTAGCTTACAGGTATAAATAAAGCCTGAAAAAGGGACCAAAGCTATTTGCTCTGAAAAGTCTTTCAGAGGCAAAGGGCAGCTAAGTCAAACCTGTAGCTGTAAATAGCTCAGAATACTACAGCATTTCCTTAGACAGCTAAAGGTATCAATTCACACCCCAAATGATATATTTAACATTTATATTTATTTCTGTTTGTGATTTTCCCCTTTAAACTGTGACTAATTTCTGTAATCAGTTTATAAACCAAAATTCACTGTTTTCGTTTAAAACCTAGGTAGCATTTATAGTGAGCTTGGGTAAAAACCAACCAGCAAGCATCCAGCTCTAACCTAAGGCAGCAAACTTAAAAAATACACACAGCAAGCCAAACCACTACAGCTTCTGTGCCAAATGGTGGGTGGGGACACCAAAATCTGGGAAGGGTTATTTTCCCCCTGCCTTGCACTATGCCCCCAGCTGCAAAAGTCCACTTGAGGCTTGATATTATTGTCAACCAGGTCAAAGCAAAATGGTCTCTCACAGATGCTACTCAGTGCCCCTCCATGAAGGGTGTTCAGTAGAAACTACTTAAAATCCTGTTTGACAGTGATGAAGACTTTTTTTTTTTCTGACACTGTTTATTCTGGGTCAGAGTGATGACAGTAGAGAACCTTAAAATACTAAGAACAGATCTGTCCAGACTCAGGGATGGCAGAAAACAATTTAGATGTATTTCAGACACATAGGGTAAAGAATCAGCAGAAGAAAATAGAAATTGCCATTTGCAGTCAGAAAAAACAAGATGGGAGAGGAAAAACTCCAGGTGACCCCTCGGCAAATTTTTCTTTCTTTACGCCGGTCACTAACCTTTTTGCTACCCAGCCAAGTGGGTACTGCCTCATGCCACTGAGCATGATACTAAAGTGCCTCACAGCCAGCAGCTTCAGGGTTCCAGCTATGCCCAAGGATGCAGCCCCTCACTGCTGCAATGCCCACAAGGGCTGCAGAAGCTGTGCTCATGGATTAACATCCTGGCAATGCTCTCCCAAAAGAGGCAAAAGCCAGATCAGAAGGGACTATATGCCCAGCTCGCCACATTGGTAAGGAGTTGATCTGCAGCAAAAAAGAACAATGTCTCCCTTGCTGTTACCCACAGATGTGCTGTGTCACTCCCTTGAAGGTTAATGCAGCAATCCACAACAGTAAAAATTTTCAGCTGCTGTAAACTACGGTTTTAAAATTACAGTTTACAGAAATATCCAAGTAAGCAGCAAATAAATTCCACATTGAAGAAGGTGGATTTCACAGACTGTGACACTGACACACACTCCACTTCTGCAGACAAGTGATCTGTCCCTATGATTAGCAAATTAATTGAAACCTTCCAAAGATAAAATGCTAAGACAAATTTACTGATACTGAATCCTCTACTACTGACCTATTGTAAAAGTAGGTCAAAGCCAAAATCTGACTAAAATAGAAGCTTGTCAAGAGGCATTTGAGCTAACAAGAAAGCTTGTGGAAGTTTTGACTGCCTTCTGACAAGTTGCTTAATCTCTCTGTTTATAAAGCACTGGATTGTGGCAATGCCAATGCAATGAAAGAATCCTATCCCTCCAGGCAAGAAGCTGTACAGAAGTGCTTTGTCTTTAAATAGAGCAAGAGCAAGGTATTACTATGCAGGCTGCTAAAATCTCAGATTTCAAGTCTCAACACACCATTCCCCTTTGGTTTGGTTACATAAAACAGAAAAGCAATGTGCATAGCTCAATTAACAATGAGTCCAGCACTGCAGAATGTATAAATCTTCAGAGAAAGAAGACAGTGGTGATCAATGCACCCCTTCTTAAGATGCTCTACCCGATAGCTTCAGAAAAAACTCTGGTTTACTTCAACCACACGAACTGCTGTACTGAGAATACAGAGAAAAATCTCAACTGACAGTGCCCCAGGGCAAAAAATAAAACTGTTCTAACATATCTTAAAATTGTAGGAATTAATCTTTTCCTCTGGAGAGTGTTCCAAAGCATACTCATGTCTTGTTCCCTGATATTGTGCTAGCAAGGATATTCCCAAAGCCATCTGAATACCTGTGTGTAGAGAATAAGAGCTCTGGCAAGATAAAAGAATGCCATCCTCTTACCACAGGGGCAGATAAAAGCCACAAGAATAATATTTGTCCCCTACTCAGTAGCTCAGCCAGTGTTTGTGCTGGTACACACTTGTATGTGTGTGTGCATCCTTATGGCTGGTGTCCAGTGGGAGTGAAGAACTCCTGGTGGGCTCTACAAGCCAAAGGAAAATGAGAAACTTCAGAGGAGAGCCTTCAACACAGATCTTCCTTCACCTGAAAACAGCACAAAAGGGCAGGCCAAGCCCTCAGAGGCTGATCATGAAAAGTGGCAATTGGAAATGGAGGCCATTCAGTATGAGACTGATACAAAAGGGAGGCATCCACTTTTTAACATCACCCCTGCTGCCTCTGATATCTTTTAATGCTTCCAATATATTCTCACGATCAAAAGAGAATTCTGAAACCCCAGTCTGTTGCTGTTTTGCTGAGCTCTTTTCATATACTTCATTGTTCAATATATTTATATTACTGTTCAATACATTTCTGTTAGTATTGGAAGTACTCACTAAAAAATTGAACTTACCGGATGGAATATTCTTATCATCAATAATGAGATGGGCAAATGGCTGCTTCTCAGGTTTGTTCCTCCTGTACAGTTCAAGTCCTAATGCCTCCATTGCAGCTAGAGATAAAAGAATTGCATTATCCCAAAAAGACAAGTTCAGTGGAACTAAAATATTTCTTATTCATAAACCAATACCTACCTTTTTCTGGTCTTGGTGGCGTTCTTCCCATGGCACGCTGGACTTCCTAAAATGAGAAGGAGACATTGCTCTGATGTTGTCTTGGTTTTGTAATAGTGTTTAGTTTGCACACTTACAATACTCTGTGCATGCGTCTGGGATATGCGTCATGTAAATTTGTAATTATATGTAATGAGCACACACCAAATTACTTCTAGTAATTTGGTAATTCTAATAAAGGTGAATAGAGATGATAATATGTATGATCACTGCATTATTTATTGAAGCGGTGGTGACAGGACATTTACGACCATTCCTACTTACTGTACTTGGAATATTTCTCTAAGTGTAATGGAACAATGACTGTTAAGAAGGTATCACATCAAACAACAGAATTTATGAACTGATTTAATTACTTGGAGTCTAAAGGCAAAGAAAAAGGCAGTTCTATACAGGAACTAGTGCATAATCACTTTAACAAATAAGGATAGCTAAACTCTGAATTTCATTTGTGATGAGGTAAATGAAAACCTCCACACCTCACACTTGGTCCCCAACAGGGAAGGCTGCAAGGCTTTACAATCAAGGCTCACTTCTAACAAGGTATGCAGGAACTGAAGGATTAAGCATCTTCCCCATCTGTAGTGGACCAAGTGGACTGGGTGCCAGACTTGGAAAGTATGTAATTCTTCAAAGCTTTGATTTTAATCATTCACACCTGTATTTCTCTTGAGAAAAAGATACAAACAGCAGATTTCAAAAATCCAAACAGCCTATTCTTGTTACAAGCCTGGACTGAGTCTTAGTATTAAGCACAATTCTCAGTTCTGTCTCCTTTTTCCCCATGACTCTCCATCTATTTTCTAAAATAACAGGGGTGATATGTTTGCTATTCAGAACACCTCATATCATGGAACCATCAAGAAGATGTTTAGTAAAAGGAAACATTTTGCTGAAGACAACAAGTCATACCCTCTTTGAAACCTAAGAGTGGTCCTTTGTTTCATCTTTATGCCACACACTCTGCTCTTTGCCTGATCCAATACATGTACATGAAGTAAGTCTCAGATTTGGCCACATCAGCAAAGTTCCACTGTGCTCTCAATCACTGGGTGTTTTAGAATTTGAAATCCCACTCTGAAAACACCTGAAGTCCTGCTTTTATGTAAATTTTGCAACCACAGTGAAATATGTAGCGCCTTAGCTGGTGCATTTATTACTCTCACTTTCCCCTTTCAGTAGGTGTTCAAATGTTAAACCAAAATGAAAAGCCACAGCAGTATGGAAGTTGTAGTATGACTATCAAAGCATAATAGTTCTGCTGAGGTATGCTGATTTCACAGATAAGAATCACGAAGATGCTTTCTGCCCTTCATGAGACGAGAAGAAATGCAGAAGAATCGCAACTTCAAAAGCAGCAAAACTCACATCCACCTCCTGCATTTACACTCACTTTGCTTCTCTGATCTTCCCACTTCAGTGTCAGTTCTAGGAGCATGAATATGAAGTTCAGTTCTAGGAGCTGCATGTCAGCATCAGCCACTAGCCACACTCGAGTAGGAAATAGGAAGCTGCCAAGAAATTGCAAGTACTAGGTACTGTGAAAAATGGCAAAAGCCTCTGAAGAGAACAAGACATAAGGTAAGAAGAGCCTGCGGCATGGATCACACTCTCAGAGATTATTGCAGCACATCTATCCTGACCTTTTTTCCCTTGAAGGGGAGTCATTTTTGTTTTCTTGCTTTCTTAGTGGAAACTTCTCAGATGTGGAGCTTGTTTTAATATCCTTTCCTTTGGAAGGATGTGATAATGGCCTTGCCTGGAAAGCCTATTGAGCAGATCCAAAAAGACAAAATAAGTACATTTTAATCTCCTATTATCTAGACTTGGTACGAAAAAAAAAAATATATAAAAATCCCATGGTTGATAACTGCTCAGCCCTTGAAATCCCTGAACTGGTCAACTGCTATTCTACTTTTAACTTACATTTTTCTTAGGAGCATTAAGTCCTTCTTCTGCACATTTCCAAATGCTATAGCTTAAGCAGCTGAACACCTCATCTTCTGAGACCCAGCAGCCTGACTTAGCTCATCTTCCACATAGGATGGCTCTGGTCCTCATGAAAAGCAGTCTGAGCTGCCCTTCCTAACTGCTGGTGGTGCTGTTCATCTGCAGCCTCACCACTCAGCAAGCAGGACAGCCACCTGGGAAAACATGGGTGAACAACCCCTTGTCTGGAGTCCATGATTAGCTCAGCTGGTTAGATTATGGCTCTAATAACATCAAGGCTGTGGGTTTGAGTCAATCATTCATTGACTCTTCTGTGAGCTTGTCACTGGATCAGAAGTGGCTAGACTGTGGACAGAAAATAAAATCCTCCATCAGTTCTCTAAGCTCTGGAATAGTGTCAAGCCCTTTACTTGATTCTGACCAGCCTCATGAAGTTTTGATTTTTTACTTTTTTATTTTATGTTGTCCCAGCTTCCAAAAGGAAGATGAAACACGTGAGCTACTCCCTGGAAAACAGATATGGAGTTGTAGGTTTCCTCCTGAAGAATAAGTAGTTAAACACTTCTGGATTTTATTTTTTTTTACTAGATATTCATACAGTTCCAAGGTGCTGATATACAACCTACCCGAGAAAAGCGTTTAACCATGTATTTGCTTCTGACCTTAAAGGACATTTTTCAGTGGATGTCTGAAGGCAGCCTCTTAATGGGATTATAAAATCTCCTGGTATTCTTACTGCAAGGAATTAAGAGCTGTGATTTTTCAAATCTCCAAAGTGTCAGCTGCATTTTTAGCTCCTGAATGTTCTGAAGTGTCTCATACTTACTCACAATGTAGACTCTTATGAAGGAGGCAGAAACAGCTCAACAGAACCCGTGACTAAGACACTGCTATAATGGCACAAAAACTGCTGACAAAACATGACCAGTGACTGCCATCCCCATAACTGTGTATGATAGCAAGCTGCTCTGTTATTTTTAGCAGAACTGTACACAAAAATCACACCACTCTTAATCTTACAGCAAGCTGCACTTGTACACCTTTGTCATTTGCTCACTGCCCACCGAGTCAACTCCGCTGGCCTGCTTTCCACATTCCAACCTCCTCCATACACTCACTGTTTAAACAACACACAAGGAGTTAGTCACAAAATTGAAAAACATGTCTTCCCTTCATAAAAAAAATAAAAATGAATAGGCCACTAAGAAGCTCCAAAACGTTCTCATTTTAAAGCTAAAAATCATGCTTTAAGTGCCTGAAAAGTTGGGAACTGCTCTCTCCCTCATCCACAACAGGCTGAAAAAATAGCTATTGAAGTTACGCCCAATGCTGAGGATGCAGAGACAAGGCTACACCTGAACACATCACATTTGTGAAAGGTTTTGAGTCTCCTTTAGCTTTTACAGTATCTCAGTATCTACTTTGAGCAGCTTGAAGTAGCCTTTAGAGACCAATGAGAAGAGAACTCCTCTGGACAGTCACTTATTGCTTTGGCTGTGGTCTTAAAGCTTCTTCATGCACTTGATTCTTTTATTACCAAGTGCTTTAAGTACAGCTGATACCAGGAAGAAGTATCTGATTCACTTGCCGGAAATTCAGCGATTTGAAGAACGCTAGTCAGGAAGGAAGTGAAATAGAAAGTACATGAACCAATATTCATCAGACTATAGTTTAGAGACAGCAATTCAATCTCTCTCTAAATGAGCAGTCTATTGCTTGCAGAAAAAAAAAAAAAAGAAAAAAAGCATGTAAGATTATAGGATGGAAACCTACAAAACTGTAGGTGAGATTTTAACAACTTACAGCAATCACTTGTGAAACCTTTACTTGGTCCATAACTGTGCTCTTTAAATGTCTGCTAAGTATATAGATCTCTTTCTAAATGCTGCCCTGGAGGTCTAGTAAAGCACTCTGTTGCCATGTGGGAGAACAGCTTACGCCTGAACTCCACAAGCAGCTAGAAGCTGGGAGCATTGCCAAGAAAAGTTACTTATGGATTGACCCAAGATATGTTTGTAGTCCTTTCTACTTCAGGCTCATAACAGACTTCATAAGGACTGTGGTTAGTGCATCTGGACTGCCAAAAGCTTTTTAGGGTTACATGGAAAAAAATTAAGCAAACAGACTGGCTAGGAAAGTATATTATTTGTCTGCTTGAAAGTTTATATGCAATATTGAAAATATGCTCTCTACTTAGTAAGCCGCTCCTCAAGCAGAACTTTTTTCCTGGAGTGTGTTAAGGAATCAATCATTAGATTTTGGTTAAAAGAAAAAAAACTGAATTATTTTAGGAGACAAGCATTTCTAGACCAGACCTTGCAGCCCTACTATACCAGTTTTCATAAGAGCACTTTCATTTTCAACATCAATCCCTGCTTTACATTTTATTGCTATGTCTACAGGTATGCAAAGAAAACTGACGGGAACTGGTGCAGGAAGCTAGAAGCTGTAACCAGACCATAAACCTGAGCAAAAGAAAGTTGTCTATTTTCATTTCCTGAACAGCTCGAATTGCAAAAGACAATATACTGAAAAATCACAAAAGTATTTTGTGTGTTTTGAAGTGTTCCATTTTAGTCACTTAGCATGCTGCCAGTTCAGATAAGGATACTGGTTCTTAAAACACACATAAGTTAGACTCTTTAAATTCTCCTTAAGGAAAGTGAGAAAGCACAGGTAACAGGAAACCTCCAAGTCCCATTAACTGGATCCCCACACACAAAGGACTAGCACAACTGCAGGTAAGCTACAGCTGCATCTCTGCTCTTCATTGCTGCAGGGTGAATGAAAGGCAGCTCACAGAAGATGATAAAGTACAATTCTGCCTTGACACCATTACTGTCACTTCTCTGATGTACCAAAAAGATGCAAAAAGCCTCAGGTCATCACCTTCCTATCTATTTTTTCCCCCCTCATTGATATGAGATGACAAAGCAACCAGACCACCAGTGCAGCTGCCTAATAAGCTCCATTGTATCCAAATGAAATTCAGAGTCTAATTACTTTGGCAAGGGAAATTTTATTGTTCTCCAGCTAATGTTCATCAGCCAAAAAAGCTATCCCTACTCACTACTTATCCTGGCCATGGACATTGCAGCATTTAACCTCCATCCAGACTGGCAGGACACAAAGCCTCAGCTAAAGCCAATGCCTTTGTTGAGTAACCATCAGCCAATGACCAGAACACAGGGCTTCCCAAAAACTTACTGTAACAAGCTCCTTGCTCTGTCATGGGAATCACGTGAATGATGCCCAGCACCAGCACACAGCACACGTGGAGGTGCAGCGTGAGAGGCTCTAAAAAATGCAGGAGGAAAGAAATAATCCTCCAGGCTTAACCCTTCGTTTCCCCCTTAGGCACCTGAAGGAGGTGGCTAGCAAAAGGGACAAGACATGCACTCCTATGTTTCTCAGTGTTTTGTTCACAAAAAGATCTGTCACTCCCAGTTCTCTGTTAAAAGCAAACAGCACATTAGCGCAATTCAAATGGTCTGAATTTAACTCAAGTTCAGTTCACCCTAAAGCATATGTGAGTTCAGCTCAAATCTAACGTAGTACCCTTAATGAAAAACTGCCAGTCCTGTGCAGATGTGAAGCAGTGAAGTTGTAATGGGCCTGATAAGCCAGGAAAACCAAATACCATAACAGGCATCCGTCTGTAACAAAGCCCATAATTAGCACTAAACACTATCATGAACACAAAAAGATCAAAGGCAGTAACTGCAGTAAAAGGGGATTGTTGCATATTTCCAGCTTGCCTAGGCTTCTTCATTAGGGCTGACTACTTTTGTCATTTGTGTTTTGGGAACCAGCTCTCATTCTCAATTGCTGGGCAAAGACCACCCAGTTTTCATGCTATGGCAAAGTAGGTATTGTGCCAATTTGAGAATGGTCTGCACAAAACTGGCAAAGTGAGCAAAACCAAAGTGGGTACTGTCCCTCATTTTGGGCTGCAAACAGAGTAAGAAGTAGGAGGAAATGAGAGCAAGTGCTATCTCTGTTTTCTTTCAGACAATATTTTGCTTGCTGATGATCTTGACTTAAGAGAATCTTGTCTGAAGATTCCTTTGAAGACTGCAGAACTGACACTTGTTATGAGCATCCAAAGTGTTGGAAAGCATATACAAATATTAGCATAAATGACTATCATTCAGGCCCATCCAAATGTCAGAATGGCTCATCACCTAACTGCAATCAGTTTTCTTAGTACAACTTCAAGTCCTCCCTTCTTAAAAAAAAAGAAATAAATAAAATGTGCTTGAATACAGAATTGGTTAGCAATTACCAGGTTCATGGGCAAACACAGTACAATCTTGGAGGAAACTTCAGGTGTTATTCAAACACCAGAAAATAATTTATAAAACTTACCTCTGAATACAGATTTTGGAAAAACTGTTTCAAGTTCAACAGGGCCATGAAATAAAGGAACACACAGTCTGTGCCACTTACCCTCTGCACAGCCCTTTGGAGAGCCTGTTTCACACTTCTACAGGATTCTGGCATTAACTTTGCTTCTTGACTTTCAAAGGATGCATCACTCAGGTCCGTACTTTCTTGGTGTCCAAAGAGCGTTCTGACACAGTGTGCATGCTCTTTTGAAATTCTAGTAGGGTCCATCTGAAACAAAAACATAAGCACAACCACAGTTCTTAGTGATAGAGACACTTTTCAACCATCTAAAAGTCTGGCACCTGGCTAAGTTTATTATCTAAATTTTCATTGTAAACAAAGCAGAGAGAAAAAGTTTCCAACATCAAGGTTTATTTTATCCAACCAACATGTGAGATAGGAGAATGAATTATCATTTGGTGCTGCCTATTTTATTAGCTTAGACTAGATACGTGACTTTCAAAAGTTAAAGATAAATCCCATTCTTATGGTAAAGTCAATAATCTTGAATTCCATTTTTCAGCCACTCCGTGCAACATCACAGTCATTTTAGCAGGAAACATACACAGTTATCCTACCTCAAAAATCTATTGTTTGTAAGATGACACACAAATGCCAAGTAGAGAAATTCAGGGAAAGTATGTATGTGTGTGTATAGCATATCATTTTCAAGAGGAGAAACAGAAGTTATCTCTGAAACTATTTTCTCACTGAAACTATATCACTGAAGCTGTCAGTCAGATATCACTGAAGCTATTTTGTGGATATATTCATTGTGACTGGGATAGAGTTTATTTTCTTTACAGTAGCTCGTATGGAGCTGTGTTTTGGATTTGTGACCAAAGGAGAGTTTATAACACAGGGATGTGTTTGTTAGAGCTGAGCAGTGCTGACACTGAGTCAGGGCTTTTCTGCCTCTCACCCAGCAGAGAGAGGGCTGGGGGTGTGCAAGGAGCTGGGACAGCTGATCCCAACTGACCACAGGGATATCCCATAACATAAGGCATCATGCTCAGCATATAGAGTTGGGGGAAGAAGAAGGAAAGGGGTGACATTTGGAATGATGGCATTTGTCTTCCCAAGTCACTTTATGTATGATGGAAGCCCTGCCTTCCTGGAGATTAGTGAACACCTGCCTGCCCATGGGAAGTGGTGAATTAACTCCCTGCTCTGCTTTGCTTGCGTGTGCAGCTTTACCTTTTAAACTTTCTTCATCTCAACCCATGAATTCTCACTTTTATTCTTCTAATTCTCTCCCTAACCCCACCAGGCAGTGAGTGGCTGTGTGGAACTTAGTTGCCAGCTGGGATTAAGTCATGACAGCAGCAAGAGGTATTGCTGTGCAAAAGAGTCACCAAAACAGCAAAAGTCAAAGACTAAAAGATGATTAAACTGCACAACAAAACACCTCTGCGTCATTGGACAGAGAATGGTAAATTTAGAGTTATCTGCAAGACATTTTTAGCAATCAGTCTTTGTAACTGAATCAAGTATATTTTTAAATCCAGCATCCTCTCCATTAGGTAAATTGGAAGATATTCCAAGGATTAGGATTGCACCATGACAGTTTTATTGCATCAACACTACTTTAAACCATTTCACTCTCTCTTTCTATACTCCAAATCCTTTACATTCAAGAGATTTTAACAACTATCTTTCAGGATGGCCTAGGACTCTCAGAAAATTGTTCTCAACTTGTATTTATTCTGCTTTTACTTCAGAGTTGAAGAAGGGTTTATGCAGCCAAAGTCTTGTCTAGGTTATCTAATTGTATCACCGGGCCAATTAAAGAACATTTACTTCTATCTTTCTGATTAGGTGGAAGGAACAATTTTACCTGAGAATTACAAAAAGTTATTTGTAATTGCAATGCAGGAACACCAAGACACAAAGGACAGTGCCTAGTGTTCGGTTTCCTTTAACACAGTGCTGAACAAAACAGCACATCAAAAGAAGTTTTTCACAATACGGAACAGCCAGAGTGAATCAAGCATGTTCTATCATTTGTTCACAGGAACATAAATTCAACTCCCTAACCCCTAAAAAAATAAATTAGTTAACTTGAAAACATAAGGTTAGGATCACAGAGGTGAATTAAAGTTTACACCAGCCAGGCAGCCACCCAATAGTCACACACAGCACAGAGACATTTGTTGCACAGCCAGCAGCACCGAACGCCATCTCCTCCATCACCTTCCTTCTGCTCTAGTCTCCAGATGGAAAGCTCCTTGCCTGATTCATTCAGACCAATATGTGACCCTATGATCTGGTTTAGCTGTCTCAGTCATCCCTACAGATTTGGAATGAAACAGGACATAAAGGTTCACCTGAAGATCAGAAGATACCACAGCTTTGAGCAGAGGAGCAGCAACGAGACACAGAATGGCTCAGAGGCAGTAACATCTTCCTGTGACGGCCTGACACAGCTGAACCCCAAAGAAAATCTGTGTATAACCTTTGCAGCACTATGAATTAAGTGCTAAAAACTACACTAATGCCTTCTGAAGTCAGCGAGTGCAGTGCAGCCTCATTAACTGCATAAGGAGATCTAAACCAGCACCTCTGTGCTCTCACCCCCTTCGCCAAAGAACTTAATTCCTGGATTTCAGTATCCTCTTCTAAGTCAGTAACAAGGGAGGAAATTTTGCTGACATAATTTCCTGTAAGATTAGTTCCCCAAAACCAAGTCACTCCAAATATCAGGTAAGCATTGGAGCCAGTCCAGGGATACGCATAGGAATGAAATAGCAGGAAAGCAGCACTAGCTTTGAATGAGTGTAAACCTGCACTCTGAAAGCATCTCTCACACTATGTTCCACTCGTATTCAGAACTCAGCAAATCACACCGTAGACTAAAATAATTTTTAAAAAAAACCAAGAAGCACAAAATATTTACCAACATCTGCTAAAAGGTAGTTAATGCAGAATGGCTTGGGCTGTAAGGTATCTTTGGGAGGTCTCTAGTCCAGCCCCCTGCTTGAAGCAGGGCCAACTTGTAATTTAGGTCAGGTGGGTTAAGGCCTTGTCTAGACAAGCTTTAGGGAATGTCCGTCAATGGAGACGTTCAGCCTCTCTGGGCAAACTGTCCTAAAACTTCAACACTTCTAGTGTGTAAAGAAACCCTTGGTTTTGATGTCCAGCTACAGTTCCCCTTGCTGCAATTTATGACTGTGCCTCTTGTTTTTGCTGTGCACTTTAGAAGAGCCTGACTTCTTTAGGTACCTAAAAACAGTAATTAGCTGCCCTCACCATCCTTTGTCAAAGAACCCAGTCCTCCATTCTTTTATGCATTATGGCTCCTACCTATCACAGTGGTTTTCTGCTGGACACCTTCCAGTTTGTTGATACACCTCTGATACCAAGGGACCCAAAATAGGGCCCTTTATTTCACATGTAACTTCTCATGTTGGGATCATTAGAGGCCTGAGGGAATTAATGTCTCTAACAGGATCTGGATATCTGAGTCTTCTCCCCTCTGCACAAATCACGGGATAGAACATAGAAAGCTGGAGCAAATAACTGCCAGTAAATACTAATTTTTATCAGTAATTCTCCTAGTCAGAGGCTACTATTCCACTTTTGGATTCATTAAAATACATCTTCTGAATAACAGGCAAGAAAAATAGGTTTTACAGCACAAGGATCTTGACATTTGTAAAGGCCTGAGTGTCCAGCCTGACAAATCATGCCAGCATAGACTCACAGCTATCACCCACCAGCAATCATTCAAATGTGTCACACAATTCTGTGCAACAACAGTAACAGCAGATTGCACAGAATCCCTCGCTCAGATTATAGTTTATCTGCTGAAAGCTTAAGATAGAAAAACAGCATCCCTGCACCTACAGGCAAAAGACTGAAGGCTTAATGGCAACACTGCAACTGATGGCTTCAGAAACTTGCAGCTGTGCAGCCCACCCTGACAAAAACTGCAGGTCTCCTGAGATTTACTGTTTGATAAGGCGAAACTCTGATTTTGGGACTAGCTAACCTAGCTGTTGCCCTTACCTTTTTCAAAGAATACCTAGTCTTCACCACATTTAACGATGAAGATCAGCTCACTTGCCTGAAAAGGCATTCTCAGAAATCCTTCATCTTATGTCTGTACAAAGAGCACGCACAGAACTGCCAGGGCTGTAAACAAGCACTACCAAGCACTGAGACCAAAACTGTGAGGAGGTAGTGACGCACAGAAAAACTTCCAAGGACAGGTTTTGAGAAGAACTTCTAAAGAACAAGAAAATCATGATGAAATACCAAAAGCATCTTACTAACTTGCAGGGCAGGCCACCTTCAGCAAAGTGTCCTAAAGATGTAATATCTGGAAGAAACATCAAGATGCAAACAAAAATAAAGGAGAAAGCTTTATAAGTGTGAAGTAACCTAAATACCCTAGAGGAATTAAACTATGGAGAGGGGTGTCTAGGTTATTTTTTAATATCCATTTTGCCTGACCTTGAAATCAGATCAGACTGTTTGGTGCCCCCAGAATCTCTCATCATTCTAGTTGCATTTCTGGATTCTTTTCACCCAATTCAAGGCAGACAAAATGAACTCCAGCATCGTGGGTGAGACCAAATGAACTTACAGAATTAAGAAGCAATTTTCTGATGTGAAAAAATCTCCATTGGGTTTTATAAGACACAATACATTCCAGCTACCTTTACTATTAAATTTTGTATCAATGATGCACTGTTACAATATTGCATTAAATACTCACTCATTACAACAAATGTTTAACATTTATACTTATTATCAAACTTAAACAACTTTCCAGACTATCAAATATCGCTTTGCACTGCATGACCTTTCTCAGGCACCAAGAAGGGGTTCTTCCAGGCTTCCAAAAGATGCTAGTGACCCCCAGGAAGTCATTTTTTCTGTTAGCCAAAATGCTCACAAAACTTTAGCTGAAGTCTGAAAGGTAATTGTTTGAAAACATACCAGAATGAAAGTCAGAATTCCACATAAGCATGAGATGACAACAAAAATCTGACTTCCAGGCCACCTTTTATTCAAGTGTGAATTCTTCAATCTGGCAGAACACCTAACATTTGCACAGGCTTTTTTATAAAGGGAAAAGTGTATATTCTTACAGGTCTAGCTTAAACTGTGGCAGTTAGACACCCAGCCACCCCATTTCAATTTGAGAACTTCCAGTTTGCTTCAATGCCCTCCAGTTCAGTCAATGTTAGACCAGATTCCTACTCTTTTGAGTTCTAAGTGCACTAAGGAAATGGACCAAAAAGAAAAGCTTAAAAGCTAAGCTTTTGAAGACTATACCTCAGCATTTACCAGTGAAAATTAAATAAAATACTTTGCCCTCTCATCTTGTGCTGTCCATGAGTGATTGAGTGATGATCTCTAGCTGCTCCCAGTATCTAAATTTTCATAGATAATGACAAAATATTCCTCAAAGTACAATCAAAATAAATGCTTAAAACCAATATATTTTGTTATTGTTTAATTTCTTGGATTCAGAACACTGCATAGGATGGACCAAAAAGCAAAGTTAGAATATCCTAATGTTTTTACATTTCGGAACACTATTATGAGAATATTGGTAAAATTCAAACTCACTGCTTTTTTTTTCTTTCTTTTTCGACATACCAGGTCATTGTCTCACTTGCATTGCACTGCATTATTTCTTGGCCACAAACATGTGTTTTCCCGTGAAAACCTAGTGTCAGTCTTAGTTATGTGTCTTGTGAAACTCCAAATGCTCAAACCACAAAATAAACAAAATTAAGGAAAAACCAAAACCTCAACTATTGTCTCAGCTTATACTGTGTCATGATCCAGCCTAAACGATTTTATGCGAATACAGACAAAATGTGAATGGTAAAACTGAGTCAGAGTTTACCAGACTCTTAGATAGGGTTTTAAAGAGCTTCTAAGATGTATAATTTCTTAATATCAGCGTATACAGTCAAACTTTCTAATTCACATTTTCTTAATTTACCAAGCAAACAATTCAAATCTTTTCATGCACAGCCTCTACTACTAACTCCTCGTTAGTTTAATGAAATCAATTAAAAATAATTAAGTTCTATTATTGAAGTACAAATTTAGATAGCTAAAATTTTCACTGAAAAAGCCAAATTGATGTAGCTTAATATAATCAAACTTTACAGAAATCTTTTCAAAAGGAAGAGGTCTGATCATGTCCCATATAAATAAAACAAATCTCTAAGAGAATGAAATAAGAATTAACTTCTGCAGATCCTACTACATTTTTCCACCTATCTTATTTCACAATTAAAAATGGTGAACAAATATGAATTACCATATCTTCTCGTAGTGAATTATGTACTTACTGCAGGAGTATACTTATTATTCTATTTCCCAGTGATGACATTTTCTCCATTAAAAATTTTTTAGGCAATGATTTCAGTCAAGCCTTCATCAAGCTATATCACCTCTTCCAGATGTTTTGGAAATTCAGATTTACAAAGGCCTCCATTCAACAGCACTACTACACATCTGCAGGAACAAATACCTACCAAGAGAGTCAAGCTGTCAAATGCAGAGTTACGCCTGGACCATGCCATTTTTTAAATCAGGGAAGCAGAAGAAAAAGCCATTATGGTTCTTTTCACCCTTTGCTAGGCACACGTGAAGAACTGACATGTACCTATCAGAAAGAGTCTTTAATAAGGGGGTATACTTTGATTAGTTGTTTTGATTGCATTGGCTCCCTAGCCCACTAAGGAATGTATAGCTGTGCATCTCTGAGCTATGTTTTGACAAGAATGTCTTTTCAAGTTCATGAACATCTGGAGTGAAAAACATTCCCCTGTCACAAGCTGAAGTAGACACTCATTTATTTCACTGTCAAGCAAACAAGTAGCTTTAACTACCTTACAATGAGTCCCAGAAATTAGATGTCACTCTTCTGAAATATACAAGTTATGATTAACTAAGTGCTGTGCTGTTGTTACATTTTATTTTTGGGAAAATGGAAAATGCAAAGCCATTGTCAGTAAGAAAATACAAAATGGTCTGCATAACAGATTATCAGCAGTGCTACTGTACATTTGACAGTCAGTCATTCATCTGATTAAGTGGGTATACACTTGTGCAACACCTGGTTTTGGAGTGCACTTTGTTAAGAAATCCAGCCTGCTACCTCAAGATCAAGTGCCGCTACCTAGAAAGTAAACCGAAAGATTCCGGTTTCCACTTTCTGCCGACTTCAAATGAAAAGTACACACCACAGAAGCACCACTTCCATGACGGCAATGAGACCCACATTAACAGAACCAATTAGCATCCGACAACAAAGCCAGGCAGAAATCTAACACCTAGCCCTGAGAACCAACTAGCTGGCAGCTCCCCACTTCCTCTGAGAAGGCTCAGCCTTGCAGGGCTTATAAGAGATGCGGCAGCGAGGGAATCCAGGCAGCAGAGCCATTTCCAAGAAGCAGGCTCCCCTTCTCTCCGGAAGCCCAACCGCTGCTCACCGTATCTGCCCCACAGCCACTCCTCCCCGCTCCTCCCGACACGCAGCGCTGCCTCTTCTCAGGCATCCCGGCAGACCTGCGGCCTGCCAGGTGAGGGGCGGCTCTCTGCCAGAAATCCCCAGAATCCCAGAAAAGCTCCCCAGTTGCAGTAGGTACCTATGGCCAATGCCCACGAGCACACGGACGCTGCTCCTCTGCAGTGCCCCTGCGCAGCCTGAGAGACAAACCATCCAAAGTGGTGTTGCATGGTGACATTTTTTGTCCTTAAAGCCATTTCTCCTGCTGCTGAAACATTCATGGCAGCCCAAGACCTGAGCCATGTCATAGAATCACAGAATAAGCTGAGCTGGAAGGGACGGTCAAGGATCATCAAGTCCAACTTCTGACCCCACATAGCACCATCTCCAAAAATCACACCGTGTGCCTGAAAGCATGGTCCAAACTCTCCTTGAGCTCTGTCAGGCTTGGTGCTGTGACCAGTCCTCTGGGGAGCCTGTCCCAGTGCCCAGCCACCCTCTGGATGAAGAACCTTTCTCTAATATCCAATACCAAACTTTCTCCAGCAGAAAACTGAAAGCCAATCATTAAAACCCAAAGCCCTGCAAGACTTCAGATGAAGCACCATGACTAAACTGTTGCCCGAGTCAGGGAACCTCTCACGTCCAACCTTGCTGCAAAACCCTGTAGCCCAAAATGCACCCCATGCCCGGGAACACCTCGGCTTGAGCAGCTCCAGTGACCAGGGGACAGCACAAGCTGGGCTGGGCACTGGGAGCCCATCAGCCCCACCCCTTCTCAGAGCTGGACCAACTTCAGAGACAGATAAAGGTGTTCTCAAACTTTTTCTTGTATATTGCTTTTTAATTAATCGCCTCCATCGCACCGACACGAGCGCCCTCCCCTCCTCAGAGGTGAGCGAGGCGGCCGCACTTCCCAGGGCGGGAAGCGCCCGCGCCAGTGCCCGCTTACCTGAGCTCGGAAGTAGAGGAAGAGGGCCACGCTGCAGACCACCTGGCCCAGCCCCAGCAGGACGAGGGCGACGAGGAGGGAGCGGGACGCGGGCGGAGGGTGCGCGGGCGG
>VZRL01003799.1:462859-564783 GCA_013397895.1 Origma solitaria
CCCCGGCGCCCTGGCACCCGCCGCGGGGCAGGTCGCCCGGGGATGGCGGTCGGCGCTGCTCCGCCCCGCGCAGCGGAGCCCCGCGCCACCGGGATGGGGACAGCGCGGGCGGCTCTGCCTCCGCCGCCTCGTGCCCCCTCCTCACCCTTGCCCCGCTCAGGTTCGCGCTCCATCCAGGCGACCCCGCGAGCCAAGGCTGCCCTGAGCCCCTGGTTGCATCTGGAGGGTGCTTTACCCCTAAAATTCCCGGTATCTGGAATCAGCGTGCACCTCGGGTGCACATCCACTGGCCCCTTTGGTGGGTCCAAGCCCTCAAGGGACCAAAGGCCTGTCAACCCCTCCCTGTCTCGCTCCTCTCTCAGGCCAGGCTACAATGAGCACAAGTGCTGTTGACTTGCACTGTTCAAAGAGGCAATGCAGTTCACAATCTTGTTAAAGAATGGGTTAAAGGAATGGCAGAGGTGTGCTGGCACCTGACTGCCAGTGAAACCAGCTCAGAGCCTCCTCATCTCCCACATGCAGCCAGCCTGCTACAGACACATTTCTGAGCCCTTGGTTAGGAGCATCTTCTGTTGTTCCCCATGTCTTGTCTTGCATTCAATGCCAAAAGCTCTTCTTCGTAAAACCACGCTACAGTTTGTAGTTGCTTTTTTCCTCATGGTCCTCTAGGGTCCTGGTTAGGCCAAGTCTCCCCTTCATATTGTTCATTTAAAGTTTGTTTATAGTCCTTCCTGCCTCCATGTAGTCTTTCCTCCATCTGGATTTTCACTCTTTGGTTTACCCACACTTTGGGATTCACCATCTCTTTGGCAGACAGATTATCTGCCTGGCAAGTTCACTTTCTGGAAAACACTGTCTTAATTCCTATGAAAGTGCTTGTTGCAATGGTGGTGCAGGTGTATTAGGTCTGCAGCCCTACAAAATTCAGTGGGGAAATGGTCCATATATAAAAATGAGTTAAAGTCTGGCTCAGGCTTTGAAGAACATGGGAGAATGACACAGACTCATCTTGTAGGTCATCTTGTCTGTAGAAAAAGGTCTGAATTTCAACTCAAATACATGACACAATATCCTGTTTAGGTCTGCCTAATCTAAGAAACTGAGAAAATTTTGCCTCCCAGAGAGGTAACAGAACCATAATTATGTGTTCCAACAAATTAAGGGAAACGGAAACTCACCAAACCACCATGCAACAAATCGCTATCAAAAGAAGCTAGTATTTAGCACTGGACCCGAATAGTGCAATGGCAATTCCTTCACCAAGAAGAGGACATCTGAGAAATGATGATGAGAGCGCCTGCATCGCAACGTCATCCACCACAAAGTCATTGGGAGGAATACCCCAACCTTGAATAGCTACCACCGTATCTTCTTTCTAAATGCTTACTTTTGTGCTCGGAAACATTGGAAGCGTTGTGGTCTGTAGTCCAATTGGAGGAATTGTTCCTGTAACTGTGTCTCAACTTTTCTGGAAAAATAAAAATAAAAAAAAACCCCAAACAAAAACAAAACAAAAAAGCCGCCACCATCACCTGTAAAATAACCATGAAAAGAATCTCACATTATTGTGAGCTGCATCCGCCTAAATCAATTTTACGTTGGTCTACAAAAACAATTATTTCAGAAAAAAAAATTTTAAAGGTATGACTGGGGTTTTTAGAGCCTACATAGTTTTTAAAATCCAGTCACTAATTAGTTATTAAACAATTGATAAAGGAGAATTTAGGATAATATCAGTGATGCTAGCAGATGATTCTTTTATGCTTTCCTATGAGAAGGAACTCAAGAAAGACCTCTGTTTTTATCACCTCAGAATTCAAATTTCTTCCTAATGAAGAAGAAAGAAAATTATGTCAACCCTTGCCACCTTAAGGTGCTCTTCTAGATTCTTACAGAAGGAGACTTTCAGTGAAGAGCTATGAGGATCTGCAGACACCCTCTTTAAATACTTTGTTACGTATGAAAACAACTTTCTCCAGACAAACATGCTTCCTCCAGGATCACTGCTTCATTAACAACCTTCTTACTGGCACCATCTTTAGTATTGCTATCTGTGGCTCCAGCCTCTGAACTGATGTCTTATATGTGCCAGTCTATTGACACTAGCCAAGCCCATCTGTTTCATCTTCATCCACAACGATTTCATCCTCACAAAATTTCAGACGCAGCTCCAAGCACCCAGGTACTTGTATCCAAGTGCCAGGATGTCAGGTTCCTCAGGAATCGCACCGTGTAGAACACGAACCTTCCCACCCAACCAATGTGGGTTCCTAGGGTTCACTAGGGGTGCATAAATTACATCTGTACTGAAAACTTAGATTCCCTCGTTGATTTCTACCACAAATTCAGCAACCAGAGCTGCCCATCAAACTCTCTGGAAAACTTACATCACCGTTAACTTTCTAGACACCAAGGTCAACATAAAAAATAGCAACCGTCAAAATACCATATGCAGAAAATCCACAGACCAGCACACCTCCTTCCACAAACCATCAGCTATCCAAAACACACTAGAAAAACTGATACAGCCCACAGACATCACCTCATTTGCTCTGAGGAAAGCAGTCATGACACGCCCTCACAAAGCTACCGATGATGCTCATCCAACAGTGACACTCCACTAGGATCGCATATTTGAAGAAGCCACCTAAACCTTATCCAAACTTACTGCAATACAGAGAGAAAATCCCCTACTGGGTCTCATATACCACAATACGCAAGAAATGTATACTGGAAAATGTTAATGAGTTGTAGCTTATATTGGAAGAAAATCATACCTTGAAATTATTTTTCCTAGAAACACCCATCCTTCCCTTCAACCACACTCATTATCATTAGCTCCATCACTGAAAGCAGATTTTGGCAGACCAACATATGCTGGCTAGAGCCAGATAGCTCGGGAATATCATACCAAATATTGCCACAGCCCTCATGATAAACACCTGCACTAGCAGAATCATCAAAATGTTGTATAGATCCTACACATGAGCATTCTGAAACATCACAAGCAGCGCACAATGCATTCACTGCCCTTAGGGAGCTCTGTCAGTGAAACCCACCATCCACCACAGGCTACCTAATTTGGGAAGAACAGTGACACCCAGTTAACAGCTGGAAATTTATATTCCCAAAACAGCTACTCCATCTCTAACCTTGCAGTCCTGACACTCCAAGACCAAAGATGGGCCAGAGAACTAAAATGTGCAACTCTGTTAGACACCAGATATTTGAGAAGTTTCCCCATTTCTCAAGTCTTGCTGATCTTTGATGGGAATTACTGTTTCCTCTAATCATTCTGCCTCTGTCACCACTTATACTCTTAGCAGGGTCAGGATCACCCCCTGCTCGCAAAATTGTAAACACTTTTCTCTCGAATGTCCAACTGATTAAAATAATCAAACAAAATTCAAAGAAATTAACTACAATCACTTTCATATTTTCTGTTTACTTTGGACTCACAGAGTAATTCATCTGCATGAAAATGAATCTGCTTTATCTAATACCTTGTCTACACAATTGTACCTGTGGGCCTAATAAAAGTGCTTTCATCCTAAAATATGTGTTATTCCTTGGGTTGGGTGAGGACTAATAGCAGTTCCCATAAACAAAGTCCTGGCTCTGTAATGTGAACTCTTGGCCCTGAGCAGAACAGAGCTCTTTGCTGTTGTCTACAAAACACTTGTGTTGCAGGAGATGATCACAAATATACTACCTGTTGTGATAAGGCTGCATGGCTGCTAGGATTTTTTTTTCATCATTTTGCTTTGAAGCAAAACAGGAAACTGTGTTTACATAAAAAGGCTGTGTTGAAAGTAGTTCTCATTGTGAGGTCGATTCTCATTGCAAAGTTTAAAGTCTTGAAAAATCTGAAAATGTCAACAAGCAACAAGCCTGCAGGTCAAAATAAAACATTAGGGGGGAAAAATCAGGCTTTTTAATTTTAGTTTGTTCTCTTTCAAAACAGGGAGAATCACAACTTCTTGTCCTGACCTACACTTCAAATTACACAGCTGCTTTTACCTTGAGAGAGATTATGCAGTTGAAATACTCCATTTTGGTAAAACAGTTAAACAAATGTTATATTCTTACACCAGAATGATTTTTTTTTCCCCTGTGGACAGATGTTTGTAACTAAAGTGTCCTGTATTACTAATGTTTGAAATATTGTCAGTCCAATTATTTCATCAGGCAAAGGTGGATTTGGACCTGAGACAAATATTTAATTAAGTTGTATCAATTTTGAGCATGTTTTGGACAGTAAAGTTTCCCAGGAGCAGCACAGACTCTTCAGGGAATGTAAAGAGAATCCTATACTGAAACTCTGATCTACTGAGTGTGACTAGGGATGTTTTGATGCAAGAAAATAGGCAGAGATTCCATGTATGTTAGGAGGAAATTAAATTCTACAACCTCCAAAATTGTCATGAAATGGCCTTTATCTTTTTTTTTCCCCCCCCCTCACTTCTCCACATGCTATACAGTGGTTAATATAAGTAAAAATGTAAGTGTAAAGAGAAGGATGGCAAAATATGACCAATAACAGAGAATGCCTTAATGAAAACTTAGGTTTTTATTTAAAATACTATTCTAAAAAAGGCTGGGAAATTGCAATTGATACACCAGGAAATAATTACTGTATTTTAAAACAGTGGAAAAATGCATTAAAATGTCATTTAAGTTTTCCAGCAAATTGCCTTTCGCTTCTTTCTAGTCTAGTGGGTATGTCAAAGGTCAAAACAATAAAACTGATTGTGAAATCTCAACAGAAAAAAATTAGTATATTAAAGTCTTTTATGTTTATGTAAAAACTCTTAAATTAAGGTAACAGAAGTAATTTTTTTTCCCCTGTTCAGGAAAAAATTACCTGAAATGAAATTGTAGGACTGTTCTTACACTGTTTTAGAGCTGAAGACAGCAACAGGATATTGGGGAAAATACTGGGAAAACAGTTCATATCTCTCTAGGTTTGGTTAAAAAAAAAAAAAGAAAGAAAAAAAGACAACCAAACCCCCCCAAAAAATCCAACCCACACTACTTGACGATAGTCAAAGTCCTCAGTGCCTGTTAAAAAGCTCAAACAAATTGGCGAATATATTTTTCAGGACTTAGATATGTTTTGGATCTGGTTTCTCCAGTAAGGCAGCTTGAGGTTACTTTATACGGATTTGCACAATTTATTTCTGAATTGTACAGGTTTCACACATTAGGATTACCGCACCTTGAGGCCTCTTTTGCAGGAGAGACTTTCTGGATATTTCTTTAAGCCAGATTTGCTGAAACATTTCTGAATATTAAAGATTTCCTTAGCCTCACTTGACTGTAATAGCACATTTCTTTGTAGTGTCTGAGTTTCAAGTATCCTAGGCCAGACAAAGTCCATGACCAAGTTAGAGGTGACATGCAGAGCTATGAAACACCTGGGATGGAGTCAAAAGACAGGTGAGAGTCCATCCCAGTGATTATAATCCGTACCAGGAGCACTGGCAGTGAAGCAGTTTGGTCAGAAGAGTTTGATATTGGAAAAGGTCTCTCCAGTCAAACTACACATTAAAAGTGTTTCAGCTTTGTTTTCCAAATAAAAAAATATGAACATCATACAATACAATGGGCTGATGAAATTGAAGCATTGCAGAAATAGTATTTTTCATTTAATGATGCTGTCAGAATTAGTTGAACACTTTCTATCTTATTTCACCGAGCAGCCTTTCCTTCTCCATGACTTTATGTAGAAATACACGCAGCCCTACATTTTTATTAAGACCATCTTCCTAAATTTAAATATGTCAATTTGCATTGCAGCTAGGAACTGTATAACTTTACCTTCCTGTGGCTGTCTTTCAAGCTGCTCCTACACATCTACTGCTCTCAGCACTGCCTAGAAATGGTGGAATTGCTCTGATGCCAAGGAAGAACCTGTTGCTGCCAGCACTGGTCAGATTGAGTTAAGGTATATACAATGGAAAACAAATCATTTGCTGACGGCATCTTTGCCACAGGACAGTTTTCTCACACAGGAGGATAAGAGCAGTACTGAGTCAGATGGAGATCCATCTCCTCGCCCTGGCCTGTGTGGGTGGCAGCTGCTGTGGAATAGGAGTAGCCATGTCCAGCAGTGGAAAGCAGTGTGGGTAGCCCAAGCCCTGCTCTTTGGAAACCAGACTGCAGTTGCTTGGAGCCTGTCCTTCACAGGGACGGTTTTGTTAATCAAGTGGAGTCTGGAGCTCCAGCCACCAGGCTGGAATTTCTGGATCTGAGGCTCTTGAACTGTCTGGAAAAATGATTCAGGCAAAAAAAGAGAAAATACTCCCAACCCAGGATAATGCACTAGCACCTGCAGTTCTCCATCCACAGTGACAGGGAGTAGAGCTCTCGATATCCAGATTCTTGCTGCCCAAGAAACCAATAGCCGCAAAATCAATAGTGAGCAAACCCAGCTAAGACGAGAGAATAATGTTCTGATTTCACAAGTAAGACTGGCCAACAGTTTATGCCCAGGAAAGAAATAAAAGGACAAGCATGTAATTAGACTTCCCAGTACACTCCAGCAGCCTGTGGCTCAGAGCTGCCCTAAGCCAGTGGTGGTATTTTTTTGTGTTTGAGCCTGCCTGAGCATTCTGATGGTGTGTGGACATGTGATGGAGCCTTGGTGGGAGCTGAGCCTTGGATGGGGCAGGGACAAGAAGATGTGACACAAAAAGAGAAGGCATAGCACAGCAGTGATCACAAGAAAGAGTATGAGTCAGAAGCTGTCAGACATGCCCAGCAGTGCTTGTGGCTCACAAGAGGGGACAGAGAGTACCAGATAGTGCAGCAAAGATCCCTTAGAGATGATACTGAACAGAGAATACCTGGAAACATGAAGTACTGGATGAAAACCCATGGGAACAGAGGAAGATGAAACACTTGGAGGTCAACACCACAGAAAAGCTCCTTCTTAAAAAAATAATGCCCCTAAATCATAGAAAGGCTTGGGTTGGAAGGGACCATAAACGTCATTTAGTACTAAAGACATAGTGGTACTGGAAAGGAAGTCAATTGAGATAAATTAATTGTCCACTTGATGTAGACAAATCTTCATCTTGCAAAAGGGATATGTCATTCCAGGCCATACTGATGGAAGAAAGAAGATGTCCTTTCGGAAGAGAAAAGGCGGTGCCTCTACCCTTCCCATTAAAGTTTTGACAGTTCTCTCATCAAATCCCATCAAATTTCAGCAACTGCTTTATTCCCACTCATCATGCTGGTCATGTCTGTAGGTGCTCCCTGGGCTTGGCACAGAGCAGCCATTGAGGAGGAGATGCTGGGCTCTCCCACAGTCACTCCACAGGATGTGGGAGACTTGCCTTTACATTTCTTTTTTTCCAGTGGGATTCAAGCCCACAAATATTCCAGGATCCCTAAGAAGAAATCCTAACCACATATCTGTGTGCTGGCTGAAGGATGAGCTCTCCCAATTTGCACAGCAATTTTAGGGATTTTGAAGAGGAAGGAAATGGGAAAAAGAATAATATGGGGGAGGGAGGTGGCGTATAGGTGTGTTCCCATAGAAAGCGATGTTTGCCTTAGAGATAGTATCTGTCTATCTGGAACATCTGTCTTCATCTCTCACTTCCTCTTTTCTCCACATATTTCAGTGGTTAAAGCATGGGGCAAGAGCATCTGGTTTCAATTCTGCCTCCATGAAGGCACAGAAGCATGTCCCACATCCCCAAAAAGTAATACAATCATCTGCTCTTCTGACATGGGAGCAAATGCATTTGCGTAAGCCCACCTGTCAGAACTGTTCCACATTGCTGGAATAATTAGAAAGAAAAAAATTGGGTTTTCCAGCTCAGTAGGATGCTCAATGCAGAAAGGAGGTGGCATGAACTGGAGAAAGGTTTCTCGTAAATTATGATGTGGTGTTGAATGTATATCCTGAAAGCAGGGATGCAGGGCCGAGGAGTTTCATTCCAAGTACCTGCTTTGGAGAACAGACTGCAGACCCAGCTCAGGACAGTGTCCCAACGCTTTGGCAAGGATAACATGAAGTCTGGTGTCACAGGCCAGCCCCAGAGCACTGCAGATGATCAAAGCCTGCGCAGTAGCTGAAGTAACCTGCTGAAACACGTTCACTAGTTTTTTCCTCCTTTATCACCTCATTTGATCCTGCAGCCAGGACCACTTAACAGTTCAAATAAAGACTGGGGTAAAAGCTGCTCAGGAGCATTATAAAGCAGAGGCAGGTTTTACAGTCTGAGGCCACCTAATATAGCATAGCCATTGCAGCATAGCCAATAGCAAAGAAAAGCACTTGTACTTGTTACCTTTTCTTGTATTAATCAGTTATCAGTAGGGCTGTAGTGCTAAAACTTGTAAAAACCCTTCAACAAATGCACCAGAACTGCACAGAATCAGCAATGGTTTCAGGAAATATTCAAGTAGAAAGCAGCAATTCCCTCAGCATCATTTAGCTTGGAGCCTGAAGAAATAGTATAGTTTCTTCATGAATATCTACTTGCAGACGATTACACCCTATTCTCCTTCATCATACAAAAGCACAATAAAAGAATTAACTTAAACTGTTTATTCTGCCACATTTTTTAAGATCTCAGTCCTAATTACATATCATAAAATACTTTGATGCTTCATATAAAAGCAAAGTGTGAAAATAATACTTTGCTAGTTGAGAACTTCCTACTAATTATAGTTTGAAATGTTTGCATTTGCTTTATTTCTTCAATTACCAGCAAGCTGGTGAAGTTGGGTGAGACTCCAAATACAGTGCTCTTTTAACACATCTATTTACGCAGGGGGATAGGCTTAAAGCCCTGGTGAGAGCTCACAATCAGCCCCAGTCTGGTACCCACACTGAAGAAAAATTTCATAAAAGAAGCAGAACAAAGAAATGCTACCAGAATATTAGAGGAATGAAAAGCTTTTGGTCAAGGCTAAAGGGGTATAATAACTTGCCACAAATACATTAGGGATATGAGAGTGGCAAAGGATCTTATTTAAAGGTCTACAGATAAAAAATGAATATAAATTGTCAATGATTATTTAAACAGGAAATCAGAAGAAGTTTTTCACAGAATCATAGGTTTGAAAAGACCATTAAGATCATCAGGTCCAACCATTAACCCAACACTGCCGATTCCACCACTAAGCCTTGTCCCGAAGAACCACATGTATATGTATATGTATTTTAAATACCTACAGGAATGGGGACTCAAGCGCCTTCCTGGACAGCCTGTTCTATTGCTTGACAACCCTTTTGGTGAAAACATTTTTCCTAATATCTGACCTAAACCTCCCCTGTTGCAATTTGAGGCCATTTCCTCTTGTCCTATCATTAGCTGCTTCAGACCAGAGACCAATCCCCGACCCCATCTCACTACTTCCTCCTTTCAGGCAGTTGTAGAGAGTGATAAGGTCCCCTGAGCCCCCTTTTCTCCAGCCTAAACAACCCAAATTCCCTCAGCTGCTCCTCATAAAACTTGTGCTCCAGACCCTTCACCAGCTTCATAGCTCTTTTTTTACCCATTTGAGGAGTAATGTTCTGGAATAACCTATCAGTTAGAGTAGATGGAGCAAGGAATTTGTCTAGAAACCTCATTAGACAGACTTTGCTTGTCTGTGAAGGGGATTATTTAAGTGTTTTGTAAGTCTTGCAATAGCAAGCATCTATCTTGAAAGGTCCTTTCCAGTCCTCCTCCTTTGGTGACTTCTGCTTCTGGATATCAAGGACTTTTGAATACAGAGGGGAAGATGCTCCTCTGCTTGTGCAAGGTGCATGTGCCTTGAAGCACAGAGGAATTATGTGGTTTCTACCTTTGATCTAAAAAAATAAGGCTGCTTCTCGTGCAGCTTTAAAACGATAATAGTGAAGAGTTTTATGTGACAGAAGCTCAACATCTAGGTATTGTTATCAACGTGAATAGAGAGGTTTAGAGAATGAAACTGCAATATAAGATTGCAATTTTAAGTTCTGTGCAAGCTTCCTTCTCTCAGAGACCAGTACCTCTTCTGCCTGTAATTAGCAGAAAACTGAATCCCAAAAAGAAAGGGAAAGTTTCAAATTCTTGCAATAGAATAGATGCCACTGGTAGAAAGACCTCCATGTTAACAATTTTGCAAATTGGAAATTGAATCTGGAAAGGAGAATTCTTTCTTAGAGAGAGAATTCTCCTCCATACTAATTCTCTGGCATTGCAGCCAACATGCACTGCAAGTCCTTGGACTGCAAATGCAGGTGATGGTTTTATCTCCCTCTTTTACAGAACAATGCTTTCCCTGGGAGCAAGTCAATGGATTTTACTTATTTTTGCTCTCCAGACATCTTTTAATTAAAAAAAAAAAACAAAACAAAAAAACAACAAAAAACCAAACAAACAAAAAGCAAACAAAACAAAGCAACAAACAACACTTGGCCAAAGGTTCATTTCTAGCTGCAAGACTCATCATTAATTAAATGGCAGCTTTTCAAGCCCATCACCACACTTATGGACAGCAGAGTTCAAGAAGTTCATGAACTGGTTCCCCACAGTTATCTTGAACATGAACTCACTGTTTAGTCAATGGCTTAGGAAAACAAGGCTGGACAGCTGGTCTCTGTGCTACTTACCACAGTCTCAGGGCAGGGACAGAGGAAATTTAGAGAATATTTCCAAATGCAGTGTGCCAGATTATTCAAATCTACAAGGCATCCACATAGATGTTAAGTATTATTTGCTCTGGAATTTAATGTGCACTGTAATATGCTCTCTGTTTTATGGAGTGTGAAGGCTGACATTTGAAATTAGTGCTGTTTCATAGCCTGGTATCTGGTTGCTACATCTGGCTGTGTCATGTAGTCTGGGGAAGTGCTCTACCACAAGGACTTGAGCCGCAGAGGGTGGTGAGACAGATGAAGCTAGATAATCTTTTTTATGTCCGTGAGGGTCAGTGTTTCAACACCAAGAAGAACTAAGACAAATAAACAGAAAGAGGACTCACTGTAATTAATGGCTCCAGAACACAATAAATCCAAACAGCTTCTTATTTTCTATCTGTGGCTCACTTCAGGCTAATATGAAAATTTAGAGGGAAAAAAAGATATTTCCTCTTAACTGTTGAATTGGAACTTTCTTGCAGAACCACTTTCAAACTAAATATGCACACAGACAGAGCACTCCCCCCACCTAAGGTCTCTGTCTCTATGCATGCATGTCTGTGCCAGTATGTCATTTGAGAGGGTTCTTCCTTTCCCAATGTTTCCTAATCCTAAGAAAACACCATGTCCTCACGTTATAACTGTGCAAGAGCATTTCAAAAGTGTTGCCACGTGGACTTAGATATCAAATACAGTTTGTTCCTTCTCAGTTTCCCATGTATTCTCTGGCGATCCAAACTGATTTTCACTTTAAAGTCCTTAAATATGAGGCTTGAAGCAGAGATGGCTGCAAAGATTATTTTCAGCACAGATCACCAGATTCACACACACTTTACTGTTGCTCTGTAATATGACAAGTTTTGCCTTCTGAAAACTGAAGATTAATCCAAGGGGTTGATAAATATGATTATTAGTACTATCCCTGGCCCCAAAAATGCATACACACATGTGAAAACTGCAATCTGGACTCAGCAATCACTTTCATCTTCCCAATGGTATGAATTTGAATCTTACTTTATTGAATCGTGGTCACATTCAAGTTCTTTGAATACAACAGGTCTGATTCAAAACACACTGAAGTCAATGAAATACTTCCATTTAGAGTCAGAGACTGCCTCCTTCTCTTTTACACCCCACCTCCAGCACCCCAAGGCATTGTCTCTCCTCCTCTTTCGCTTTGGCAAAAAGAAAGAAAGGAGGAAAAGCAGGGAAGGGGTAGGAGGGACAAAGTGAAATTCCCAAGAAAGGCTGTGTTTCTTGTGCAAGCTTCATGTTCTGATGCCTGTTCAAATCAAGCCTGTAATCCTGCACATAATCTACTAAATATATACTGCATGATTTGAAGAAAAACGTCTGGTTAGACATAATTCCTTGAGGCTGGTTCTTTGGTAGCATCTTCTTTACAACTGATTTTGAAGCAGTTTATCTCATTTTATAATGGAAGTTCAGGCAGTATCTCTTTACAAGATGTGTTAAATCCCCAAACATACACACACACAAGTTTTCAGTTTTTTCAAATTTATTTTGAATAGCTGCACTCATGTGGATTGTCAGTGTGCCAGCCCTTGTTGCAAATAGCACGCTGTCCTTCTGTGCCCTGGGCCTCCTGGTTGGTCTGGGAAATGCAGTGTGCTAGGAGTTTCTGGCCTCCTTTGGGGTTAGGTATGATGGTCTCCGTTGTGCGTAAGCAAGTGGTTTCAATCCTTAATTGCAATGGGGAAGTGGTCAGACAACATACAGTCCTGGCAGGATAATGGCAAAATGTCTTGGAAGGAAACCAGAAAATAACAAATACGTTACATGTGAAGTGAATATGTATTTCTAACATAACCTGGAAAATGTAACATATCGGAAAGCAAAATGCAAATATGTTTTTTATGTTTTTTCTTTGAAACTGGTGCATTATCTCATGCTATTCCCTTATTCCTCTTTGCAGAAATTAAAGAAGTGGTCTAAACATTTTCTTCTTACATCACAATTACACAAATCCAAACATTTATTATGAAGAAATGGATGTGGGTTTTGACTATAATTATGAATTGAAAGTGAGCTGTCAGTCATCAGTAGAGAAGCACCAAATTACAAGATTTTGACTTGTTTTATCTAGGAGAGAGACTGCTTCATCACAGATGAACACTAATACCTCACATTAGACAGCTCACCTCTTCCAAAGAGACAGGAAATCTTTCACAATATCATTTTGGTAAGTTACTACATCCTTCTGAGATATGTTTTACTTTGCTCACTTTACAGAGGATTAAACAGGGACATAGAAAACTTAGCAGCTCTAAGTCTCTCTATAATTCAACATGACAGCTGGGAATTACTTCCAGGAATTGTGTTTCCAGTGCTTTCTTGCAATCACTTTAGTGATTCTCTCAAAAACGTGCCAGCCAGGATAAAATCCAGTTTATGCTCCCAAACTTGTCTGTGAAGCTAATTATCTGAATCAACACCAATTATTATGTGCATCCCTGAAGGACAAAAGAACCCAACCAACCCAACCAAAATCAAAACAAAACCAAAAAACCAAACCCAAACAACAAATAAGGAACAACCTCTCATCTGAGAGTTTCAAAGTGAGCTATTTGGCCTTCCAGCTCTCACTGCTACTTTCAGACAAGGCTGCACATCACTTAGATTTGGACACTGCTGGCTTTAACTGAGTTTTTTACAAGTGTGGATGCGTTTTCCCACCTGCTGACCTTACTTTGTATCCGTGGTCTCTTTGCACTACAGACATTGAGGTGGCAGGACATTACAAACATTAAGTTAATACAGGTAATAACAGCACTGAGGATGCCAGTGCCCCTTTTTCAGCTTCACCCTCTGAAGTGATACACAAAAGCTTTGTCCTCATCCCACTGCTCTTGCAGCTGCATTTTTTACAGAGTAAAGCTCATACACATGAAAAATCATACATCCATGAATAGCACCTCTGGTTTTACGTCACAGACTTTCCTGGCTATGTAATAAATGTTCCTTCTTGTTCATTAAAGGTCAAAACCTATCTTTTTTATGTGATTTTATGTGATAAATACACAAATACAAGTAACTCCTATTTGGTCCCAGTCCAAAATAAAATATCACTTGGAAAATAATACTTTAGGACTCATTTTGACAGTAGAAATTACTCCTTTATTGTCTTAGAATATATGCACAAAAAAAGGCATAAGGGTTGTAGCTTAAATTGAGCAAGAAATGTATTCGTTTACATCACCTGAGAGGTAGTGACAGTAATTCTTACAGAGCAGGTCATGGTCTCATTTAAATAATTTCTGCCTTCAGAAATAGGAGAGCTGGCACCAGATGCTCATGGGGCTGTGGAGTCATCTTGCTCTACCAGAAGAGGAGCATGTAAGTATTCAGCTTCTCCAGGACATGTTTTTCTCTAAATCCGTCTTGATTCCAGGGGATGTGTGTGGATCTTTATAGCAAAAAATATTTATAGCACCTTGTGTCGCTAGCTGTTGCCTGCTCAGCTATGGCAACATGAACAGCATCTCCTGATATACCCAGCGTTACTCCAGCTACTCCCAGAGAAGGCAAAACCTGAACAGGAGCTTTCCTTAGTCAGTCTGCTGCTGGGTAAAGCATTCTTCCACACTTCCCACAAGACAACACCCCAAGACACTATAAAACCCAGCATGTGTGTAAATGGCTGCTCCAGGGCTGGTTTGGACCTGTTTCCCAGTTTCTATATGAAACTAAAGTTTATAGTTCACCTGAAGTTCACCACCTTGTTTGAAGCTCAGTCACCATCATGTAGGGAGAAAGGAAATATCCATTTAATTAGGCCCTTTGTCTGACAGTCCAAATGCCTTTGCTGATATTGAAGAGGTTGCACTCAGAGACTCTGTTCAGTCTGGCAAGAGAATGGCAAGGGAATGGATTGTAACTGCAACTGTTGTTTTGTCTATATAAAGGGAAAAAAAATAATAGGGGAGAGGAGGGGGTTTATTACTTCAGTTATATTTCTGAATTAAAAATACAGTACTTTTAATACAGAATTTTTAATATTTAAAAATTATTATTCTAGGAAAAAAACTACCAAAACAACATCTATTGGGGAGGGGGGGAAGAAGAACTGTTCTACTGAGGGCATTTGTTTTTGTTGTTTATAACTCTTCTCACTTAGGATTGACCAAGTATTGCGCATAAAAATATCTTGGGGAAATGTCACTGCCATTTTTCAATATATTTGAATAGTTTCAGATGGCTAGAGAAAACTGCTAAGACAGTTTCAACCCAAGATGACATTCAGAGCTCTGAAGCATAAGTGAAAAGTGCAAACTGGTTTGTGCAGTTTCTATTTGCTCTTTTCACTTGCTTGCAATACACCATTTTCAGTATTAGACCTCAATACCTGGGGACTTAGTTATCACAAAACAAGCATAGCTCTCCATTCTGGTAAGAGTTTCCCAAAGGTCGAGTGTTGTTCACTCTAAAACTGTTAAATTTAAGTTTCAGGTACAGTTTTTAGAAGTTGCATATGGTCTGTATGGGAGTCACTACTGGTTGAATTTGGGGGGATAAGAGGTGGATTAAGCTTAAAATTAACCTGAAAGTAGTTCTGCAAGGTACAGTCAACACACTGAAAAAAACCAAACAACCAAAAACCAACAAACAAGATGGCGTGGGCAATTCATTTTCTCTGAGATATTTAAAATTAGTGGTATTTACCATAGAAATTAACTAAATCTGGTTTTTACTAGCATAGAATATCTACCCGCCAATATGAAGAATATCCATCTGCCAAAATGAGGAAATATTACCTTCCCAAACCCCATGAAGTCGCCAAATTCAAAATGCTGAAAAGGAACCCAGAAGGAACCAAGATAAGACAGCAGCACCGCTGTTTTATTTTTGTAGTTCTTTGTAACTCAGTTTCCTGTTCTGTAATAAATTGCTTAACCTCTTACAAGATTCAGCTTATTTTCATCATTAACCTTGTCCAGTAAAAGCGAAAGCGAATTGGCAGATGCCGGTTGGTCTGTTCTCACAGCAACAGGTAATCTACTGGCAGCGTGGATTTGCATAGTACCGATGAGCCTGCAGCCCTGCACGTCTCAGTACAGCTGCAGCAGGCAGCTCAGAGACAGCTGACAGCAGGGAGGACCTGTGTGGGGAAAAGTCCCCATCTCCCGAGCACAAGAAGGCAAGGAAAAGGCTGATTGAGAAGAGAGCTGATTGCCTAAAATGCCAAACCACAGCTTTTCTTCTAGATCTCACCGTGAGCTTGCTGGTTTGTAAGGCTGCGAGGAGAAATGAGCTTTGTCTACGGCACCACAAAGATACAAAGGGTAATGCTTCAAGTCTAGGCTGCAGTTTTCTGGCTCTCAGTGTGAAGTCAATGCCAAGTCAGGTATCTGCAGTAGGGCACTCTGCATCATTGACACCTTTGAGTTTCTTGAATATGAAGTCACTGTTTGGCCATCTTAGGTAACAGCCTAAATCATACCTCTTGAGCTCAGAAGCTGTGGTCACAGCCACACCAGAATAAGGCAGCTATACCAAGAAATCTGAATGTGAGCCAGACTCACCAACACCAGCTTTGTAATCTGGTTTTGGATATGTTGTAATGATTATCAAAAAATTCAAGAGAACAGAAGTGAGAGAGGTCAAGAGAGAAAAAGTAAACAGGCTAATCAAGATTCTTACACAAAGCAGCATCCTTGTGACTTAATACCGAATTGGGAAGTGCATTTGGGCTTGTTTTCTCACCAATGCCAAAGATGGTTCTGCCTATCTCCAGGTAGATGCCAAAGGTGGTTCTGCCTATCTCTAGTCTTGCTCAATGCTCTTTGTTATAAAATTCAAATCAAATCTAACTTCTTATCAGTCAGTAGATTTTTCATTCTCCAGGCTGAAATTGTTGATGTTGACAAGAGTATATGACAAAGGTAAGTTAAAAAAAAAAAAGTCAAAAACATTTCTTTTGGACATGGTTAATGAGATATTATCAGCTGGAAGACAAGAAGTCATTTTGCACTACAGATGTTTAGTATCTGGCTTTAAAGGGTTTTTCCCTGTAATTATGCTACCCTGCCCACAAACTCAGTTTCTCCCTTAGTACAAATGGCAGAAGCCCATGTACTGGATTGAAATGTTCCAGTCCTTCAAATTCACATTGCACAATGATGCTGAGTGCTGGGACCTCTTTCCTTTCATTTTTTGTTTTTAAAAATCCAGGCGGGAGACACACAAATCTGTTAAGAGCCAAAAAAAGATTGCAAATGAAGATAGGAAACATGGTATATGTATATATACTATAGTATGTACTGTACATATCACAATCGTACACAAATTTCATCTCTAGAGTATTTTGTTATTGTTTATTTTCTGGCAAGCCTTATTTAGAGATATAAATACTTTGGGCAAGGCATCAAAAGACAGAGTGTTGTACAGAACTGGCCAAACTCTCTCTCTAGAGTCTCAAGCAATTCTAGACCAGCTCCCACAACGAAAACGTGTTACATGACCCCATGGAAGTGGGCAGAAATGTACCTACACAATTTTTTCAGTCCTCTGGGTATCAGTTGTGCACCCAGCCTGTTTTGGAGTGAGAGGGGAGATCCCTGAATATCTCCTAGCTACAGCTTCTAGAGGTATTCTCCTTTTTCTTTTCCTTTTCCTTTTCCTTTTCCTTTTCCTTTTCCTTTTCCCTTTCCTTTTCCTTTTCCTTTTCCCTTCCCCTTTCCTTTTCCCTTTGCTTTTCTTTCCCCTTTCCCTTTCCTTTTCTTACCCCTTTCCCTTTCCTTTCCTTTCCTTTCCTTTCCTTTCCTTTCCTTTCCTTTCCTTTCCTTTCCTGCCTTGCCTGTCTCTCTTTCAATGTTTTCTACTACATTTTACTTAAAACCAAACCAAAAGATAGGCAACAGTTGTAGGCTTTAGCCGTCCTAAAGTGCGATTTTTGTCTTAGTATGTATTGTTCCCAAAAGTAATAAAATTTCAGGAAAAGACAGATTAATGGCAAAGGAGAATATGTATTCCCATGGCCAGATGAATAGGGATAAAAGATGGAGCAGGGGAAGGAAGACAAGGTTGGAGAATGAGAGACAGTGATGACATTTGTTTTCTCAGAAGAAAAGCTGTTGTCCTTTGAGAATACTTGGCATATTTATCTTTTAAGGGAGGAAAAAGAATTCCCACTAGATAGACTGAAAATTTGACAAAGGTCTGAGAAATAGGATCTTCTCAGAAGATCTTTGTCTGTAGGTGGGTAAAGTCATAATAGCTCTGTTTTTCTTGGTTTTCTTTACATGAGAAAAACTGAGTAAGAATGCCTTACTATGCATAATTGTAAGGATATTCATTTCTTGGAGTCCTTTTTACACTGCATCTCTGTCAATTGAAAGGTCAGTTTAGTTATTTTTCCCTCCCTCACATCCTATACTGAGGGAAAAAGCCAACACCAAAACATGCAGACAGGTCTTTCAGATTTCAATGAAAATAACAGCTGCTACCCATCAAAGCAGCTTGCACCCAGAGCGAGGATGACATCGCCACAGTGACTGAGATTTTCCTCCCAACAGGCAGAGCTTTATCTCAGGCGCTGTTTGCTTAGCAGAAGCAACTGTCGTGATTTCACTGTCGAACCTCCTCTGCTCTGGGACTGAAAGGAAACCTTTGATCTGACTGCATCTACCAAGCTGCCGTGTAGATGATGGAGCATGTTGACTGCAAAAATCGCTAGGCTCAGCATTTGTCTGTTTGTTTGGCATGGTGCATGCAGAAACTTTGGTTTCATATTGTTTTGGTCAGATGTAGGTTTTACATTCCCTTCTTATTGCCCGATCAGTGCACTGGGAAGACCACCAATCTTTTGGGTGGGCTCTACAACAGTCTCTTCTTTCCCAATTTATTTAAATTCAGGGTATGAAATCATTGCAACAAAACCACAAAAGCCATGGAGTTTACAGACAAACTAAAGCCTCTTCTCCAGTGACTTAGACGCAATTATAGTATAATACTAAGCAAGCAAATATTGTTTAGCAAGGACTTTGTTTCCCTCCTAAACCAGTGAATAGCTAGGAAGAGAGTCACTTTATGTGTGCCTCACAACAGGCCAAGCATGGATGCAGTAGAACAGTGGTTCAAATTCAGCAGATAACAATCATGGACTTCCCCACTGACCTTAGCCCATCAACATGTGGCCCATGGCCAGATGTGAAGATCATAAAACACTGCAGGGCAGAGAGGCAGGCAATGGGCTCATCCACAGCCTGGGACTGAGAGAGAGGGGAGGCAACTGAGTGTGCACAGAGCCTGAGGGACTTCTGACAGCTCTAGCACTGCTTACACTAAGCCACCAATGCTGGAAAATATGTTTGATAAGAACATTTCAGCTAGAGGTTGGAAAGGACACGTGCTGTGTTTCCCAATGACACTCAGTAAAAGTCTTAGGTTGAGAGTAATGAATTGCATAAGAGCCATAAGAGAGACAGAGCTTTAATAAGTAACTGGGGGTAGACCTCTATAAAAAGAGTCTGGCTGTAGTTGGAGGTGTGTGACATACTTGAAACTGGGTTCAAGATTGTCAGAACCAAAGTGTTGCTACATCAAGTAGTGGTGGGCGGCAATAGACAACCCAAGGCCAGTCATGAGTAAGGACATTAGTCTGTGTAAAAAGGCAGCAGCGCCATTAATTTTCTCCTCCAGCTGCTGGCTTTCAGACAGCCTTCAGCAGTGTCCCAGCCTGGCAGTGCACATTTGGGTCCTGGGGTGCACAGTGCTGTTACTTCTGTTCGCAGGCAGGACATCTCCCAGCAGAACTAACATTTCAGCTCCTGAACAGCTTCCACTAATTGAGCTCTGCACATTAAGTGTGTGGTATTAAGGGATAATGTTGTGGCTTTTTACGTTGTCTGCAAGTATGCAGAGCTGCTGTGCATTACTGAGGCTTCTCAAGAGACCTGTTAACTGCTTTTTAATATTTCAACCTCTGACATGAGTGTTAATGTGGCGTTATAATTGGAAAAGTCTCTCTCCCTTACTCAGCAGTTTTGCTCCATGTGTGTGTTCCAAGACTTACTTGCTGACTTTATTGACACACATAATAAGTTTATTGCTTCTCCTCTTGCTCTATACTGTTATTGCCAAGTCCCAGGCATGCAATCTTCAGTCTTGATGGAAATACATAAGCTAGAAAAGCATAAAGTCTGACTTCTTTTATCCAGGCCTGGGGTTGCAAAGTCGTTAGGTAGCAAAATGAGAGGATAACGGGGAAATGCATCATTTCAATTAAAAAAAAAAGGTTGATCCAGCCCAGCAGTCCTGTCACTACAGGCTGACAGAGTACTTTTTCTTGGTCTGTTTCTGGCCATGGAGACCATTTGTTTCCCATCAGTGTAATACCGGGCTATCCCTTAGTTATTTCAAATTAGATTTGTCTGGTATTTTATACTTTTCAGGTTTGTCCACAAAAGCCTGAACCAGAGTTCATAGAAACAGAATCACAGATTATTTTGAGTTAGAAGGATCCCCCTAAGGATCATTGAGCCCAACTCCCTGACGGTAGTTAGGGCTATCTGAAACTAAACCATAGGACTCAGAGCATCATCCAGACACTCCTTGAACTCTGGCAGGCTCAGAGTTGTGACCACTTCCCTGGAGAGCCTGTTCCAGGGACCGACCACCCTCTCAGTGAAGGTTTATTCCTTGGCCCACAATTTGGCCATATTGATTTCTGCTGAAGCAAGGCCAAAAGTAGCAAACTGCGCATTTGATTTTCACTTTAGGTTTAGGAGGATCCATGTGGCCTTGAATAAAATTACTTTTTAAGAAGGGAAAAAATAGAAGAGTGGCAGCAAATAGTTAGGATCAATGGGAGAAGTGAAGATTGCCTACCACCATATAGAGAGAGAACTGTAATTTGAAAAGGATAGATTCAGTAAAAAGAAACTCATTTGATATAAAATGTTAGCACATCCCTAGACAAGAAAGTTACTACTGAATCGCATTTCTCTGCATTCGTTAAGATCGTCTTTATTTTCTTCTTTTAATGCTCCTTTTTAGGATTTCCACGGATTTGCTTCAATATCAGCTTAAGTCTTCCAGCAGAGTAGGGAAAATTGAGTTTGGGGATTTGGAAGCTGATAGTAAGGCTAAACCTGGGATCTGGCCAGCGTCATGGCTGTTCAGCCACCCCAAGGGAAAGAAGGACTGGTACGAAAGGGGCAGAGGAGGGGAAAGCCTTGCATAGCCAGGTTTGTGGCCTGTGCTACTGCTTAGGAGAAACAAGCCATAAAATAATGGCTTGTAGGGGATTTCTCACCAGCAGAAGTTTTAGTTGTATCAGCTTCCTGAACTGTCTTGCCACATGCTCACACTCAGTGGTACCAGCGGTGGAAATGGGTGGGAAAAGATATTCAAGAGCAGGAGGAGGGGAGCTGGACCACGTCATCTTCAGCTCACGTGAGCTTCAGCTATCACAAAACCACAGTGTAAGAGCTGTGGCTCTGGGAGAGGGCTCAGAGCAAGGCACACTCCTGCATCACCATCTCCAAGTACATCATCTGGCCATGAACCTGGTCTGATGAATGTCATACCCGAATAGCCACTTCTAGGGCAAGGTGCAATTGTTAAACAATTAATTTCATGCCACGCTTGCCCACGGTGGTAAGAACCACAAATGACTCTCTAGGTTTCATTTCCTCCGTGTGGTCATGGATTTTCCAGCCAAGCTCAGCACCTTTCTGTGCAGCCCAATCGAGCAGCCCTAAAACCCCACAACAGAGATTGACATTGCGCTTTCCCTCAAATTCGGCTTCCATTTATCCCCACATTGATGTGCTGGGTTGTTTCTAAACAGTGAGTGGGTGCTCAGGCTCACTTTGTCCATGCAAAAATGAGCCTCATAATCCCACAATACGAGCAGACCAGCATGAGCCACGGTAGCACAGCCTCTCGTGTTAAAACCTGGCCAACATCACCGAGTGGCCTGTGGGAGACAGCCACATTACCTTCCCACTGCACAGTTTTGACAAGGATAAAAGGAAATACTCAGGTGTCCTGTGGGAACGTGGGTGATCTCAGATGCAAAGGAGTGAAGTGTTAATCAGTCATTGAGTTTTCTTAATGAGGAACCACATTAACTGTGTCATTTGGTATCATCGCTTGGAGGGCTGGGGAACTGTGCTCCATTCATTCAGCTCTGATCCTGCACATAGTGTACATTCTGTGCAACTGCACACCTTGCCATAAGGAATAAATCCATCGGAAAAATGCTGTGATTGATTAAAAGTGGTCTTGTTAACTAGACACCTTCCCAAATGGCAACATCTGCTTCGACAAACTGTGAGAAATAGGAGTACCGGCAAACAAAATAATACCAAACTCACAGCACCAGACTTTGGAACAGTTGTCTTTTCATTTTTAGAATCTGTTACTACTTTGCCAATGTTCTATAGGTATGCCAGGTGACTCAATTGTCCTATTTTTTTGTTTGTTTGTTTATTTTGGGCAGACTGAAGTAACATGATACATTTGAATAAATATGAATATTACAAGAAATATCTTGTGAGGAAAATATATTTAATAAAACTTAAGAAAAAGTTGAAGGTCTGGTAGGTCTGGTAGTGTTTTTAAACAATATATTTTTGTTTCAGGAGCTATTTTTATTTTAACCATTTTTGTTAGCACAGCAAAAATAAAAAGGACAAACAAATATTTTTGTGTTATTCCGGATGCACCATTTGTGTGCTCCAGCATAAAAAAGGATTATTTTAATCACTCAGAGATGCAAGGTTTTGGATCTTGGTGCAGCTCCCAGGGTATCTGTCTGCTCCTAGTTCCAAACCATTGTGCCGCAAAGGGGAACAGCACATTTCTGGCCTCCTTCTGCACCTGTGAAAAGCTGGGATTTGCTGCAAAGCCAGGTAGCACAGAAATTAAATAATTTGGAGAGATCCTCTGCCAGGATGGTGGCTCAACATCTGCCCAAACTCTGCCTTGGCACTGAGTTGAGGCTGCCGCAGTCAGAGGGAGCATTTCCACCCTCCAAGGCTGGGGCTTGGAGGTTACAAGGGGCTCCAAGGGCAGCAGGCTCTGCCTGCAAGAAGGTCTGGTTACCATGTCTGCCTGAAGATTGAAGGTGGTGGCTTGCTGCCAGGAGGAAAAGGTTGGGAAAAGCTGATGACTTTGGGAACAGTAGCTCATTGCCAAGCAAAGAACACCACTAAACACCCTGATGGAGGCAGCCAGTGCTGGCTGGGGACTGTAGTGAGGGGAGGGATGATACGGAGGAAGGGCATTTTCTCACTTCCCAGTACTGTGTTTCTAGTTAAGGGAAGTCACCATTAAGTAGCTGGATGTTTCGTGTCTCTGGCAGTATCCTGGGGGCCCAGGAATACTTTACCCTCTCCCCTTCCAGAAGGCAAGGATTGCCCACACACACTTGGGCATGGTCCCTTGGAAATCAGGTCCCTCTTGGCACTTTGCCACACGGTTTTGCCCTCTTTTTTTTTCCCCAGCTCCAGGCAGAAACCTGAGTGCCTGTAACCATTATATGCTGGGTTTGTGGTTTGGGGTTTATTTTGCCCCAAACCATGGTCCCACTCTTTTCAGGAGTTGGTGCTGTGATACTTTGATGGCTCCATGCTGATGCTGATGAAAAGCATCAGATGTGCCAACTGCCCGACTCACCTTGTGTGTGTGCCCACAAGAAAGGGACAGGCCTATCCCACTTAGTCTAGGGCACACCACAGGCAGGGCATGGGGCATGGTGACGCAGTTTTATAGGGCAGCGTCGTTTCAGCCAGGCAGGGTTGAATCCACCTCCTTTCAGCACAAAGACAGGCAGGAGGTTTGCTGGCTCCTCTGTTCCTTTACCTGCCACTGAGTATAACCTGAGAATTGGGAAACTGAAGCAGAGCATTGATTTTTGGGTAGAAACCTGGGTGATCAGGAGCCTGGAATGAGTCCTGTTTCCTCAGCTGTTGGTTAGCTGCTTCTATGAAATGATGCTCTGAACAAGGAGAAGTCATACCCTTTGTTTTTAGATATTTAACTTGGCAGGCTCTGAACTGCTTTCAAGCTAAATAATGAAGATGTTTTCAAATAGAGATGTTGTGCGCTCACTGAGAAAATTCATTAAGAAAGAAACAATCTCTTTAAAAATGTCATAATACAATGTTGCACTACAATGATGCAGGAAATCCTTGCATTTACTGTATTACCAAACAAGCAGAAAGAGAAGCTTGGAGGAGGCTAAGCCCATCTATTTGTTATCTTACATATTGTTTGGAAAAAGAAAAAAAATCCTGCAGTTTGGGTATGTGTTATCTTGGAAGCTCTGTGCCTCAGGCACAGACAAGAAATATATGTATATATATAAAAATCACAAAGTGGGACAAATTCAGGTGTCATTTTCACTTTCCTTTACTGTTTGGAAGATTAGCTGGCTAAGCAAAACACTTCTGTATCTCTGGGTAACAAAGAAGGATTTGGCTTTTCTTCATGGTTGTGGGTGTTCACTGTGGATTTACTGACACATTCTTGTGCGCTTTAGGGAGAAATTGTCTTAGTGTGGGATGGGCAGAAGGGGTTAAGAAGCCACTGCTTTGTGTGAGATAATATTTTTTTCTCTATTTCATTTTCTCTGTACAGCAAAAGAGTTGTTTTGCTTTCTCCTGTTAATGAACTGGGCACTGCCATCTTGTGGGGATTTTTAGCTAGTGAAATTATTCTCAAAAATCTGCAAAGGGCAGGAATAAAAGCTATCCATGAAGATCTGACCAGGAGATTACTTTCCACCTCCATTATGATGCCTCTGTTTACATCTATAGACTTTGGTTGTGTAAACCTAAAAATGCAAGTAATAAATCTATATTAAAAATGTAATATAATTTTAAAAGCATATCTCTATCTCTTCCTACTTTTTTTTTTTTTTTTGTATGGATATTTACCAGTATCACATGAATTTTGCAATCACAGGCCTCTCTCTGCACATTTCTGAGACACCTTCACAGACCATGAGCTCAAAATCCAGTAATTGTATTTAAAGTTTGTTGACTCATGGGCTCATGGTGGACGGGTGATTCTGTGAAGATATCCTGGATCCAAACATATCAGTTCTTTCTGACAGGTATATATTGAAGAGCCATTCTTTGAATTCTCTTTTAGGCAACTGCTGTGAGACAGCATCATTTGAAACACTCTAAGATGAAACCACAATCCTGAGATATTTCAGTCTCAAGACTGTTTAGCATCGTTCTCCTGCAGAGAAAGATGCTGATACAGCCTCCCTTTATGAAAATTGTTGAGTAAAGCATAAATTTAAAGAGAGAGTTTCTCCTGTTGTCTAATGAATCATTTTTTACACAGGCAGATACTGATGGCACAAGGGAGAACCTTTTTAAAAGAAGGGAGAAGAGATTTAGGTTAGCCATTAGGAAAAGAACTTTTACCCAGAGGGCTGTGAGGCACTGTCACAGGCTGCCCAGGGAAGCTCTGAATTCCCCATCACTGGAAGTGTTCCAAGCCAGGCTGGATGGGACCCTGAGCAACCTGGTCTAGTGGAAAGTGTCCCTGCCTATGACAGGGAGGCTGGAACCAGGTGATCTTTAAGGTCCCCTCCAACGCAAACCATTCTGTGATTCTATGAGTTTAGAGAAACATTTCAAGGAGAACTGTCAGTGTAAGAGGATCAAGGGATACCTATGCAGTGCCACTAGAGAAGTCAAAATGCACTACAGAGTGTCAAGGAAATGAACCATACACACTCATTAGAGTTTCTTTTCTCCAAGAGGCATTGGCAATGTAAGTATGTCTCCAGCAACGTAGGTAAAAGTATGGCAAGAATAGGTATTGGCGAGAACCCACTTCTGCATAACATAATAAAAAAAAATAAAAAAGGTAATTCAGTCACATATCACAGAGATTGCTGAGAGCAATTCAGACAGGGGAGGCAAAGCCATCTCAGTGGTGGTGCTTCAGGAGATGTCTAGACCAAGACAAGGCACCAAAGCCATTGGCTCAAAAACCTGGTCATTGCCAACAGCCTAGAAAAAAAATTATGTTGTCCAAGACAACAACATTTATTGCCTCCTGCCAGGAATAAAGTGTGTGTCACTTGATGGTGAAGGACTTTTCCTCTGACTCAATGCCTGAGGTAAAATCTTCGATGACCAAAGTCCCCCACTTACAATCCCTCAGTCCAAGAAGAGTGCCCTCACACCTGACTTCTGCCATTTTTTGGGCTGTGCTTAGGCTTGTGGTGAATGCCACAGATCCCAAGCCAGCTCTACGGACCATCTCCAAAGAGAAGACCCTCAGACTAGAGCCAAAAGATAGAAAGCTGGAGGGAGCTTCCCATGTCCACCAAGCAATCCTACTCCCAAAGCCTTTGGAGAAAGACAAGATAGATGCAGCTGCATGGTTGAGGCATATGCATATATAATTTTTTTTAGGTATATATATATGTGTGTGTGTGTGTATATGTACGTATATGTATACGCATATATGTATGTATATTTTGCAAGCAGATCAGCCCTGAAGAAATTGGCACAGGGTTTTGTCAGTGCCTGAGGTCCTCCAGCACGAATGTGCAATGCTCATGGCTTTCACTGCGATGAGAATGTGTGAGCAGCCCATGGGAACATACATGGGACTCTCTACTTTGGGATGTGCTCGCTGAACAAGTTCTTGGAAGCAGACCAAAGAAATCACACTGCCATGACCACAGGAGGCCTGCTTCTCCTCCACTGGCCCTCCAGTTCTGCCCCAGAAATCCCCCATGACTGGGGAAAACAATCTGCACCATGCACATGCTGGCATATAAGTATCATTGGTTACATATTTATCAGTCAGTCCTGGGTCTTTATAAAGCCTTATTTCTTCATCTGTAAAACAGGCTTAATAATAAAATGGTTTGGGTTTTGTTTAGGTTTTTTTTTCAAAGAACATGGAAAGCCACAGCTCAGAAGTCCTTCATGTAACAGATAAAAGCTATTAACAGTGTCTTCGTTGCTCTGGTCAATAAAGCAGAAATAAATTGCTTAGCTAGAAAGGATTATGAATAGTTTTATTAACGTTTGCAAAGTACTTTGAGGCTCTAACATGGACAGTGGAAACCAATATTGTATAAACATGCTGTTATTAAATGACCGCTCGTCTCTGGGAAATGGCATGGGAGCGGTTTTTCCAGATTTGTTGTGACTCAGTAATTCCAGGTAAAACGCACGCGTTTCACGAGTTAAAAAAAGAGAGAATTCTTAACTGTCAGCTCTGTCAACACATCTGAGGAGTCAAAAGCCAAGCCATGTTTTTCCTGGCTTGCTGATTAATGCCAGTAGCGGTGATGTTCCAGGGCAAATGCTCCTTGCTGTGGCGTTCCATCCTATTCCACAGGATTTCACCTGAGGGTGTGAGCATTCCGCCTGTAGACGAAGGGCTGAGACACTGTCAGTCATTGCTTATTTAACAGTGCTCCTGACAGACAACAAATCCAAAAGCCTTCAGCTCTCCCTCCCCATTCAGCTCTGGCTCAGCAGAGTTTCCATATGTAGAACTGTTCAACATTTTAGATTAATAGAGGCAGCAATAATTAAATTCACATCAAGGATAAGTACGGTGGTTAAAAAACACCCTTTTCACACAGTCACTCTGAAGAATGCAGTTTGAGGTAATGAATTACGCAATTATTTTTTGTCAAAATGCTGAAAATTATTCATCTCCCTGCCCTAACAACCCATCAAAGTGTCACTTCTTTTCCAGTGCAGCTTCTAACCAGTGATATTTAACACGGGTAATTATGCCTCTTCAAATGCAAAGTAGTCAAGTTTTGCAAAGCATGATGCATGAAGCAGTTTTACCAGATGTTTTCCCAAGTCTGAACTTCTGAGTTAGGCTGATACATTGTGATCCTGGTGCAGGACTTCTGGTGGTTTCATGAAAAGCATCAGGAGGCGAAAACATTGTTGTATTGTATTTCTACTGTGTTTGGATGCTGGCCCATGTGGGCTCCGACACCCCCAGAAGCAAGCTGGAGCTGGCCTTGCGGCCATCGACATGGCTCTGAATATGGCTTACGGAAAAGTTCCATTTAGTTTTACACTTGCAATAACATTGTGCCTTGTATGTTGTTTTGTTTTCTTTTTTTTTTTTTTGTTAGCTGAAAAGCATATGTTTTGACTTTTCCCATCAACGTAGGAGCAATGGCTTGTTTTTTAAGTCATGGGACGGAAAAGAAATAACAAAGTCAGGGCTTTCTTTCCAAGCTGCTGCACCTACGAAACATATTTATAAGCTTTTGTGCTAATTTGCATAATTGCTTTTTGCTATTTTTTACTCACTTCTGCTAATTATCATCACTCAGTTTTTTCACAGAATTAACAACTTGTGAGGACATTTTCATAGCACAGAAGCAAATTTTCTCTATGACGGTATCTAATTATTCAATTCCAGCCAAAATGTGCTGACATACATAAAATGAATCAAACTTATTACCCTCTTCACTGGTCCATAGAAAATCTAATAAAATCAAGAGGAACAGAAAACTTTTTGCAAGGTGTTCTGACACTGGAAGTCTGGATTTCATCGTTTATATGGATTTATTAAAGCTAGTTGATTGCCTATGAATTGATTACAACTAACTCGTGTCTGATTTTACGTTACTGGCCAACAGCCATCACTCTTCATCACTCCTTACCAGCTGATGCACAACAAGGAGAAATTTGCTCTGATGAGATCAACTGTGAAGCAAAAACCTACTTAAACTAGTAAAGGTATAAAGATCTGGCACTAGGTATAAATGCCACCTTGTTAGATGTTGGGCATCTTTCCAGCCAATAAGTATTAAAAATATCAAAAATGTACAGTTTTTTTCTAATACCACCATCACTGTTTTTGAAAAATAATCACTCTGAAATTGAATAGCTGTAGATTTCACTAGCAGACCCATCAGCTACTCATCTCTCTGATTACTCTGATTTCTACAACGAATGTAAAAGCAAGCTCCTCCATGATGCTGAAACCATAAATAAATCTGGTTTATGACAAAAACCCACAAGATGTCTAATAGATCTAATTCTATTAGATTGTTATTAAAATTCTAACAAAATCATATACAAATTATAACAAAACCTACAAGATATTTAATAGATCTAATTCTGGAAGTATACTTATTTGACAGTCAAGTAAACTGTTGATGTGAAGGGAAGGACTTTTAAGCATGAACTGACTGGCATGATTCCATTTTATTCAATTAACGAGAACCACAGTTAAAAAAAATTCCCCTAAACCAGTGCTGGTGTACTGATACATGCTACAAGCCAGCCTACCTTTTCGAAACCACTTTGGGTGACAGCTCAATCTTCTGAATGTCTGCAGAGGCACTTTCTTCTTCTTCTTCTTGGTGACTGTAGAGAGAATCTTAAAATCCTGTTAGGAAAGAATGTTTCAACAAGCAAGTCAAATTTAGGTCCCCTGCTAAGCTGGGCAGAATGGACCCCATGTAAATATACAAACTGAACATTAAAAAAAGCTGTTTACCCACGTAAACAACTGTGCTGAGTGAACATGCCCACCTGAAAGCTCGCTCGGGTGACTCTTGTAGGTTGTGTGACACCCTTGGTATTTTGTAGAGATTGAAGCCCCTGCCAGATGACGCCCTGAGCTGAAGGACCGTCCCCAACTCAAAGCTGGCAGCCGCACAACATCCATTTTCATAACATGGGTTTACACCTGAGGAGAAGATGGTTATATGTCAGGATGAGAGCACCGAGTTGGTGAACTTTGCCTTTTATTTTTTAGGACAGGGAATTCACCCATGCTGGTTATTGCAGGCAGGACAGCAATTAGAGGAGCCCTGGGGACAGTCCAGCTCACAGCAGGCACCACGGCTGCGTGTGGCTGCCTCTGCGAGTGCAAGGGACAGCGTGGCCATGTCCCTTGCACTGAGTGACACAGCTCAGCCTCACAAGGTGCCTGATGTGCAGGCAAATTGGCCCAGGAATCATGAACTGGCCTTCTCCTGAACTGCCACGGAAGAGACTGAAGGTGTTGAAGGTGTCATCACATTCAACAGAGTAGACACTAAGGTGCTAATCCTGGAAAAGATAGAGTGCTGCTTTTACCTAGCAGCGAGGAACTATTTTTTTGAGAAACCATCCATTTGCAGAAAAATGGGCACTTAAAGTTCTATCCCCAGTGAGTATTTTTGATTTTTGTTCGGAGGCTGCGTGTAGATAATACCTCTCTCTTAGTGACACGCCATACTACACGCAGAGGAGTCAGACACAGCGGTGATTATCCTGTGGATAATCCCTTGTTTCTCTTGGAAACGTTTCAGGGATGAAGTAACAGTAACCACACTGAAAAAAAGTCAAACAAACAGTATAGTATTATGGCAACCGATTACATCTTGTTCAAAAAAACATTAAGGGTCCTGTCCTATCTTTTTTTTTTTTTTCTTTTTTTTCTTTTTTTATAACTTGCAGATATATTTTTCCCAATCCCTGTCCTTCCTCCAGCACCACCTCTCCAAAATCTTCTTGCTGGGATTCACGTACAAAGCAAAATAGCTAAATTAACTGTTCGTTACTGTTCCCAGAGGAGATCCAAACTGTAGGATACACACTGGTTTCAAGGCTGCTAGTCAAGTAGTGCATTTGACTGTGAAATTAAAGATGGCCCTGGGGATTCCTTTTGTGGTCACACAGATGAGTAGGGTAAATTTCAGTATACAATACATAACATTCAGAGCAGGATGATCACAAAATTGGTAGTTAAGGCAAAGTAATGGTCAGCCAAGTAAAAAAAGTTTGTCATGATCATACAATGATCACTTACCACTTCTGTAACCTCACAGATTGTTCCGATTCCTAAACAAAGCATTTTAGGGTATCCCAAAAATTAAAGTGCACCAAGAATGGAATAATTCTTGGAAATAGCCACAGAAATATTAAGTTCAAGACTAGCTACCATGTTCCATACAAATTGTCTGGCCTCAAGTACACATTTGCCTCTAAACTCCTGGAACTTATACACAAATGTATAAATAAGCATTTACCCTAAAACTATTTGGTCTGGGAAAGGAAAAGCTCTAATTTAGAATACAACACGAAGGATGCACTTTCGGAACCTACATTTCTTTAAAGTCAGGAGAGTCCCGGTTAAATACTTCCTCTGATTGCAAGGCAACATGGCATGAAGCAAGAATCCGTTTTTTAACAGAGCAAATCAAACCAGAATGCAAATACGGTTAACTATGCTGGAAACAATTAATTCTGGGATGACCGACTGTGAAACACCAGTGTCACAAGCTGGCACTAAATTACACCACGTGTTGATCGTGCTTTACTTCAGTTTCTGTAAGGGGTGAAGGTACAGTTTTATGGCAGGAGTACTGCCTAAACTCCAGCTGGTGTGTGCACAGCTCTTGGTGTCTGAGTCTAGACTCAGAAGCAGACACAGCCTCCTACCCAGACTGGCTGAAAAAAGTTATTTATTTGAGCCACTGCCACAGGGATGAACAGCCACCACCCACTTCTCCTCATCTGGTAGTGCTTGGGCATCGCCAGACCAAGTCAGGGCTTGTGTCCTCATTCCTATCATGAGTGTAATGAAAAGGAAGGGGAAGGGGAAGGGGAAGGGGAAAGGGAAAGGGAAAGGGAAAGGGAAAGGAGAGAAAGAAGAGGGATGACAGAACAAGAAACAAAAGATAAAAACTAAAAATAGCTATACTTCTAGTTAAACACTTTTGAATGTCTCCAACATTTTTTAAAAATAATAAATTATTTGAATACTTTCTGTCATCTATGTCTAAATCAAATTTCACTTAGAGCAGCAGATTTCTGTATTACTAATATTTTGCTACAGGGCTACCCACTAAACCAAGGGCTGCTTTCCAGTAGACCCCTCCTCACTCTGCCACAAATTGCACAACACAAGCAAACATAAATAATGCATCTGGTAACACATGACATATTTAAAACCTGCAATCAAAGAGAGCCCAACAGGGAGAAAGGAACGCTGGAACAGGCTCTATGGCACTTATATAGCATGGACCCTTTGCCCCCGAATACAATCTGCCCAATACATGCTGGAAAACCTCACCGGGCCAGCCCTTCATTCCTGATTGTCCTCGGCACAGGTCCAGGTTTAACCATGCTGGCTTCAGCCAGATAGATTGCTGAGGGAATGAGGGAAGATGGATAAATTCACCCACAGGTCTGAAGGCCAAAAACATGTGCTGGAGTCAAGGAGTTGTTGGCTGGCTGAGTTCACACAAAAGAAGCCCCGCTGGGAGTCAGTACCCAGCTCTTTTGAGTTTTGAGGGCTGTCCTCGGAGACCGCAGCATTTTGCTACCTAGGGGCAGCAGAATGTCAAACCGACCAAGAAATCTTGCAGCCTGTTAGTACAGCATGACACAGCCAAAATGCTCTTTGTGAGTATCAAATAGATACTAAAATCGGGAGGGTTTTTTTGAAAGAAATCCTTGAGGCTGCACACAGCCCAAAGTCAGAGCTCACTCCGCTAAATTAAAGGTTTCAGATGTGCAAAGATTTGTAGTGCATCCATCTGGGGAGATATGAGTGTGGCACCAAAGTGATGGGCAGCTGCACAAGTGCTGAAAACAGTTAAAATGTAGCAGCCTTTCTTTTTGAGTAACAGGACCCAAACAGAATTAATACCAAGATTAAATAGGAGAATCATTTCTGTGTTAGGCAATTTTCAGAAGAAGTTTCTTATCCCTGATGCTTGGTGAGTATTTCATGTGGTGGTGTTTGGTAACAGTGTTATGTCAGATGCATTTGTGTGATTCACTTCACCAGCTTTTGGAATCAATGAGTGGTATTGAAATCGCCTGCTAGTCCACAACATTCTGGATTGAATAGATCTTAGAAATGCCTTAATCTTCAACTTCTAGATAAAATTAATCTTAAAAATCCATATGTTATGTAAGTAAATGAATAATCCAAAAGCTGTATACTGTGACCCCGTACCAGACTTTACAACTGAATTTTGCCACACTCTGATGACTAAGGAGTTGCAATAAGTGTTGTCCTTGTGGTATAAATACAATTTCCTAGCAGTCTGCTGTGTCTGAGTCATCCCAAACACTAGGCAACAGAGGAATAAAAAAGTCTCTCCCTTTATTTTTTGCTTCTCATATCTGAGCAGGGGGCATGGAACATTTTAAAGACCATTCCCCGGTACAAAGCCCATTGAAATCAGTGGGAGTCTTTCTGCTGACTTAGTTTTGGATCAGAGCCACCACTCTTTAATACATTAAACAATGACGTTTAAAAGTTGCCTTCTTCCATTACTAATCTCAAAGTATAGAGGTGCTTTATAACAGTTATCTTTATAACTGGAGATTGCAAATCCCATTAACCTGGTCACTATGGGAAATACATATATAGATATGAGGTAAGAGCCTGATCCCCTACAAATATTAACAGTTTCAGCTGAAAGGTATGTCTTTGGCACACATGCAGATGTTGCAGGTGGGAGTTAAGGCAGGAGTTAAATGTGTATTTTAGCTGTGCATCCTAGAATCTTTTGAAGAGTAATACCACTCCAAAGCATGACAAATTTGCTTCTGTGCATTGCTATACACAGCTTTTTCCTGCCAGTTACATCCTTTACTAGTTGGTTTATTAGTTATAGATCACAAGCCACAGAAATGCCAAACCTATTTTTCCTGGGCTTTGCACTTCACTGGCTGTGAATCACTTGGAAATCTTCGGAGTATCGTGACATTCAAACTCGAGCCCCTTAGCAAAAGGACTGAAAAGCAGGAGCTCAGAGTTTTATCATCAAACACACACTATCTCTCTGCACCTGAATTTTCACTGCTGTAGAAATGGGACCACTTCTGAGTATGACAAAAATAAAAGTGGTGTTAAATATTCTGTGAGGTGTTTCAAACATTTTTACAGAAAATAATTTCTGATTAGAAGATAGAACTTTATTTCATGACTTAGATTGAAGGTCAGGCTGGATTAGAAGGAGCTTTTTGCTCACAAATGTGTTTTCATCAAAACTTCACTCCCATGCTATGACATAGGCAGCAACACTGGTTTGGCCAGAGTTTTAGAAGAATGGGAATGAATTCTTATTACACATTTATTTAATGTGGGAGGGAGAAGATAGGAGATATGATCTGTCCTTTGTAAATTTACTATGTGGTTAATAGATATATGGAGAAACTATCCTATTTTAGTGAAGTGCTGGTTAAATATTTAAACAACGAAATACTAATTCCACAGCAATTTTTAAGTTGTTATCCATCCTATTTCTGTAAAATGTCTCCTAAGAATTATAGTGTTGAATACTGAAATATTTATTGAAGCAACACTATGTTTTCCCTGGGTAACAACTCCGTAATGACTTCAGCATATAATTCGTATTATTTAAGTCATAGGCAGGATCCATATTTTAAGCAGTATGTCAGCTCCTTTAAATTGTATCAACACTGTGTTGTATAAGCTTGTGGCAGGAATAGAAGCAGCTTTTGTTTGAAGCTACTATTTAAATTTTCACCAGAGAAAGAGAAGGTAGTAATTTATCCATGGAAATAAGATGTTTCTGAATATTACAAAATAACCATTATTTATGGTTAACTGCATCCAGAACCTTTTCTAAACTTGATGTGAACTTCTACAGTCCTTCCAAAGAATGTTTTTAGCCAATCCTGTATGACATCTATAGCCATAATCTGGGGAGAGTAACTGGATACCAGTATTTAGTACCAGTAGGATCTACTCTGTCTCTTACTATTTATCAATTATGTTTATAATGCCCAAGTAACCAATGAGTACAATAAAGACACTGATTCCATTCTTGAGAAATGAGCCTTTTAAATTGTAATGCTGAACTGGTGAGCTGACAGGCAGCCAGATAAAAAATCAAATGAATATTAAAGAAGAGCTTTATTATACTGTGATTACAATGCAATGTAAGAAACTCAGTGTAAGTCAAAAAACATGAAGAAGTTACTATCAACATTGCGTTTTTATTTGTTGAAAGAAAATAGATTGGGGTTTTTCTATCAAAAGTGAAGTAAAAACCTTATTTAGTTCAGGATGAGAGTCTGAACACAAATTAACTGATTTTTAGGTTTATGAAGGTTTGTGGTTGTGTACTCATGACATTCCTATCTGTCAATAGGAGTAGACATTATTTTTACTGTGTGCATGTGTGTCATTTTCCTGAGCCTAGTTTAAAAAAAAAATTAATCCACGTGCTTTTGAGAGTTAAAAGTCAAAGATCCGAAGAAAGATAATGTTCCTGAAAAAGAAGAAAAATAAAACAACCAAACAACCCAGGGGGGTTACATCAGGCTTTCGTTTTTAACATGGCCATGATTTCATCACTCTGTGGTTGGCTCGACAGATCACTAGCATTTTTGGTAATTAACACTGTTTTTGTCACTTTGTGGAATTGTTAGCAAATCTATATTTACATAATTGGTTCTCCAAACTGCAGCAGAATCTGGCACAGGCATGCATCACGGAAGGAGCTGGTTTTAGACCCGCCCATTGTCTGTCCTCTCTGATTGCAACACATACGAGGTTTTACCTTCATCATCCTAATTAGCTGGCCCCTGTTGTGTTGAGGTCTTTTACAAGCTTGAAAACAAGTAGCCTCTGTTTCCTGGTAACCAATCTTTAACTTTAGAACTGGCACAGACACTGCAAAAGAGATTTCATTTTTGAGCTGCAAAATAACACTCATATGGATATTTATCTTATTTATCTGTTTTCTATACTCGCTCATAAGAGTAAACCTATGTATAAACTATGTAATGTCAACAGACCAAGCCAACAGCCCCAGTCCTGGTCCTGCTGCAATCTGCCTGTGGAGCATTAAACCAAGGACCAAGGCGTAACTGGGGTACTCAGTTTTACTCTTACTCAAACAATGATGGTATTTTTATTCAAAGAGATACACTGAGCAGTGAGGCACCACATATTTATGGCTTTGAGCTTCAGCCCTCTCATGGCCTGGAGACAAGTGCTCTGAAGCTCTGGACCCCGTGGTGAGAGCACCAACACAGAAAATACAGCCCTTGGAAAATCAGAGTTATCTTGTCTCAGGAATTGCCTGTAGAGCCTCCTATTACGGACGTGAGCTTTTAATGTTTCCATTCTGAAGTCTATTGTGAGTGTTGCAATCATGTCCTTCTTTCAGCCCTGATGCTTTCTGTAAAGCAGCTATAGAAAAGAAATTTCAGGCTGTGCCTACTCCTTTCTATGTGAACAGAATATTAAACTGTGAGAGAACAAGAACACCAGGAAATAAAAAAACATTGCAAGAAGGAAAAAAATAAACATGCTTTTAGTCTTTCTGTTGGTAACAGTCATATAGAAGCAACCCTAACCCACCTTGCTGAGCTGTCATTGGAGGGTCTGTCATGTTTCTAATCATATGTCACTCTTCCACAGAATCTGACACTGTCCACCACACAAACAGAAGATGCATTAATCCCAATAGCAGACTGTTACATTTTGTGCTCTGCTTCCTTTCATGGCTTCTTTAGGGCAGAGCAAGATGTGTACAGGTGTTCCTGTGCCCTAACACCTCATCACCCCTTCCACACTACTCTTACACACCTTTCTATGGCACTTCTGCCATCTCTGAAATGACCACAAATCATCAAACTGTTTGCTCTGCTCCTTCCACCATGTGGAAAATCATATAGGATGCTACTGGGCTGTGTGGCAGAGCAGGAAGCATATGAGTAGTTGCCACATTACCATTCAGCATTTCCTCCATCCTCAGCTGCAAGGTCCCAGATGAAAGGCTGTTGCAGGGGGGAAATCCACATCTGTTTATTTATTCAATGTGTTCACTTATGTCAGATGTTCTGAGAGGTTTCTTAAGCCACTTAAGCAAGGGTTAGCCTGTTTCTCAATATCTGACTGGTATTGATGCAGATGCATCAGGAAAGTATTTTAGAACAACAGACATTAAATAGTTATGGTTCAGTGTAAGTTACAGAGCAACCTCTCTTTGGAGCCTTGTCATTCCCTCTGCTGTCTCCCTCTCTCTGGATTTATCTGGGAGGGAAAGGCATGGGGAGACAGTAAAGGTCAAGGAAAGAGACTTATATTTTGAGGGACATGAATCAGCCATTCATGCCCCTCAAATAAATAACCTCTAATAAATGTGTATCAGGTAGAATAAAGTCCTAGCTTCCTCTTTGTGGATGGTCACACTAAATTCCTGGTTTACTGATGACTGCATAGCCCCTTCACATGAAAAATTGGGAATTTAAAAAAAAAAAAAAAGAAGCCAACAGAAGACTAAACAGAAGAAACAGGATTATAAGGTATCTGTAAATGTGAATTATCACTAAAGCTCAGGTATGTTGCCCACACAGAGATATTTAGAGGCACTTAATGCGCCCTGTGGAATCCTGCCTGGATTCCATCTCCTGGCCCACAGTTCCCTTGTAGGCTTTGTGTCCTACCCCTCAGTCCGCCTTGGATGTCTCAGACACCACAAGGCATCTATGTTTAGGCAGCCTAATCCCTAAGCCACAAGTGTTTGATACTCAGGTCCAGACTGCAGACACATAAATATACTTTCTAAATGTGAGTGTCTTCATGTGATCCAGCTCCCATTATAGCAGGTGGAGATCAGTCCATAGGGGCAGAGGAGTCTGGAGAGCTGTTCCGCGGTCTCTCGAGCCAGACCTGTGTCTGGCTGGTTGAGCAGCCCCCCTGACTGTGAGGATGGGGCTGACCAGCTTACTTTATCTGGCCAGCAGCTTGCTCACGGCTGGGAGATCAGTGCTTAGACCTTGGCAGTGTTCAGAGCCAAGAGCTAAATCCTGCCCTGAAAACCCAACCATTTGTTGTGAGAAGCTGTTGGTGAGAAGGAAGGTTCCAGGCTGAAACCTTTATTCCACACAGTCTCAGATTCTTCTGAATTTCAGTGGCATCAGTTGTGGTGAGTTGAGCCACCGAGAGGTCTCTGCAAGCATTTTCTGACAGATTATACCGCGTGGGCTTTGCAATATGCCATGGAAAACAAAGTAGAGGGGCTGTGAAGACATGAGATGCCCATTAATACATCCTCCAGGGAAAGAACCTCAAGTCAAACACAGCAAGGACCCAGCACACGCAGTGCTGCAACAGCTCCAGGGGTCTTGGCTTCAGCTGCCATTGACAGAGAATTGCAGACCTGGCAGGGACTATTAAAATTACTCTTTTAACCCACACAGAGAGAAAAGCTGCTAATAGCTTTTTTGCACCCAATGAATCCATTCTCCAGGGCTCTTCAAAGGCATCACTGCTTTTCTTGGCATTCCACTGATCTGGTGCAATGCATCATATCTGCAGGGTCCCCGTGAAAAACGGTATTAGCTCTATTAACACCACCAAGAAAACCCTTGGGCAAGATGCAACAAGTGAAAAAAGCGAGTCAGTACTGTGTGTTTGCCTGTAACACCCATTCCACAGGACCAGCTAAGATTTCTCTTCATTAATCTCCTACTGCTTTATGCGCAAGAAGCTCATTTTTAAAAAAATTGAGATACATTTAAAAAACCAGAAAATTAAGTCTTAGCCCATGACCCAAAGTAAAAAAGTTTACCAATAACTGAAAGCAAATTCGAAACCATCACCCATGCTCCCATTTTCAGAGCAAGTTATCCAAGGACCAGCAAGAAACATTGAGAGCAATTGAACAGGACAAAAAGGGGAAAAGAAAAGAAAACAATTCCTGCTGTCCGTCTCCTGCTGTACAGAGCAAAGCCTTGCAGTATTGGGTGCTAAAAGATAGTCAGTGCCTACCATTAAATGTGCAGAGAAGAAACAAGGTAAGTAGCTGGGGAGAATGCTTTTTTTTTCCTTCTTTCACTTACTAGTTCACATGATTCATATGTCTGTGTAGCAACTTGAAACTAGTGTGAATACCAACATTCAGCACCTGCATATCAACAATAAAATAAACAATTTCTGAAAAGCTTCTGCAAGTCCTCTGAAATTCCATTACTCTGTCAGTCAAAGCAAAAAACATGATAATATCCAGGAAACAAACAAAACACCAAAATGAAGCACAAAAACAAAAACCCCAAACAAACAAACAAAGAAAAAAAAAGTAGAGGGGGGAAGAGTTTAATTTTCTCCCTATCTAAATATTTTAGTGATTTCTTAGGTACTCATCCTTGTGGACTTTTTACTGTGACAGACTTTTGTCTTGTGAATCCCTTCTTATATTTTGATAAACTCAATACACTTTTCACCTAGTCTGACAATATTCATAACATATTTACTTCATCGTGTTTTCTTTTTTTAATTTTTATTTATTATTAAGGTAACTTTAAAAGGAAGGTTTATGAATTTTTTGTTTTAATGGGGAAAGGAAATTTTGGGAGGTTTCTACTGTGTTTGAAAATGTCTTCAAAATAAACTTCACATATGAGAATACAGCACCCAAAGGATAACAAACTACAATTCTGGTCTTGCTCAGAGCCCAGGGGAGGGGCCCACATGCTTTAAGCAGACCCAGTGTTTGACTGGTTACTGAAGCATCCAGCAGTTCTCAGAATGAAGCTCCCACTGAAAAAAGGTGTATGCCAGTATATGATATTGAATCAGTATTTAATAATTATCTCAATACTACATTTCTTTTCATATAATGTTTTCAGAACTGCCTGTTTCAGTATTTATTCTGAATACCACATGCAGTGTTCAGCCAGGCAGACACTGAGGCATTAGCATTAAGCTGAAAAGATGAATGCCCACTCCATGTATTTCCTTCCGTCTGTTTCACACCTTGGCGCATGCTTACTCAATGTTTGCCGTGGATTTCTGTCATGTCTTTCCAAAGTCTAAAAAGACAGCTGATGTACCTATGCCATTGGACACTGGCTTCTTCTCCATCAATAGAGAGGCCTCTCACTCTTCCTAGAAAATACCAATTACTATGATAATTAAAGTATTTTTTTATTTATGCTTAATTCCATCAATGAAAACAAGAGAGTGAGTGGAGAAGACTTTCTAAGGAAAGAGGATTTGAGTAGTCTCAGCGAAGCTGTACACACTGTTTAAATATATGTCTTTTTACATTAAAAAAAGTCATTCAAAGCACCTCGGCTAACAGTGTGCTGCCTGGTTTGAGGCAGTTTAACCTTAAGGTGTGGCAGGCTCTGGAAACTTAGTGACTCACTGAGTAATAACCAGCTACAACATAAAACATCAGCCTACACACAATTTTCCAACCTCATTCTGTAAATCTTTTACTTGAAAAGAAAAATAAAACAATTATCTCATTTAGTCTGTTTTTAATCTTTATGGCAAAAAGTAATATACTTAAGGTATATTATTCTTTCTTGAAAACATACTAAGGTACTAAAAAAATCACAAGTCCTTGGAAACTTCTTTGAAGTTCTACTCTCCATTTCTTCATTTTAGTTTTATTTTGAAGTAAGGATAACATTTGTGATATAATATGCAAGTATCTACAGCACAGAAAAATAAACTTGTAATATCCATGGCATTACTATTATTATTATTGGCAAGAAAACCAAGAATGGGGCACACAGATTTTTAAAATAATAATACAAGAAAAACCCACAGAAAATACATATTTTCTTTATTCTTCCAGACAGGATAAGTGTTATGTTACCGCCCACCCCCATGTGAATAATCTTTGTTTGCAGAAATATCCCAAATTACTCCAGAGACAGGACCAAATGAAGAATGCCGTTAGCCCTCAAAGGCTTTACTTCATTAAATTTCCTTTTCCCAAAGGGAAACCAACATTTCTGAGGAGTGAGAAGAAGGAGGAAGAGACACAGGAGAGGCAGTATCTCACCCAAAATTGTAGTCAGGATGGGGCTGGATGCACACCTGGATCTGAAAACTGCAAAGTGCTCCTAGAGCCTCTGTTCAGGATTTAGTGTCTACATACACAGACACATAAATCCATACAGCCTCGAGTGAGTATGGAGTGAGGCCACCCCCAGACACAAGCTTTCTCCATTTGCTAGAATGCAGTCAGGTAGCTGGGACATTCAGGATACGATCTCCTCTCCTGGAGCTGCTCCAAATGCCTTTGCCAAGAAAAAGAACATTGTTCAAAGGTAAGGGAAGATGGGAAATATCCCCGCAGCTGATGGAGTGTGGTAGGTTGATCCTGGTTGGATGTCAGGTGCCCACTAAAGCTGCTCCATTGCTCCCCTGTTCAGCTGGAAAGGGGAGAGAAAATCTAACAAATATAATGCTCATGGGTCATGGTAAGGGCAGGGGGAGATCAGTCACCAAGTACCATCATGGGCAAAGCAGACTCAACTTGGGAAAATTGACTGAATTTATTACCAATCAAATCAGAGGACAATGAGAAATAAAAGAACATATTAAAACACCTTGCCCCCACCCCTCTCTTCTTTCCAGGCTCAACTTCACGTCCAAATGCTCTCCCTCCACTTGCCCCACAGCACAGGGGCATGAGGAATGGGAATTGTGGTCATTTCATCACACATTGTTTCTGCTGCTCCTTCCTCCTCAAAGACATGGACTCCTCAACACCTCCTCCAGTGTGGATCCCTCCCTCGCTCCAGACAGTCCTCCAAAAACTTCTCCAATGTACATCCTTCTCCTGGGCTGTAGTTCTGCTACTGTTTCAGTGTAGGTCACTCACGTGGGACAGCGAGGGTCCCCCGTAGGGTCACAAGTCCTGCCAGCAAACCTGCTCCAGTGTGGGGTCCCCTCTGCACAGGGCCACAGGTCCTGCCAGATTTCTGCTCCAACACGTGCTTCCCACCGGGTAACAGCTTCCCTTGGGCATCCACCTGCTTTGGTCCTCCATGGGCGGCCGGTGAATCTCTGCTCCCCCATGGACCCCCATGTGCTGCAGGGGCACAGCTGCCTCACCATGGTCTGCACCAAGGGCTGCAGGGAATCTCTGCTCTGGTGCCTGAAGCACCTCCTGCCCCTCCTTCTTCACTGACCTCGGTGTGTCCTGTGTGTGTTTTTCTCACATATTCTCATTCCTGTTCTGAGCTGCTGCTGTGCAGCATATTTTTCCCTTTATAACTCTGTTGTCCCAGAGGCACTGCCACCATCACTGATGGGCTTGGACCAGGCCAGAGGTGTGTCCCTCTTGGACTCAACTGGCACTGCCTCTGTGGACACAGCAGGAGCTTCTGGCAGCTTCTCACAGGAGCCACTGCTGTAGCACCCCACTACTAAAACCTTGCTATGCAAACTGAAAACAGGCACATGTTTTTCAAAAAGACCAGAGAAATGATGAAGGAATTTCTTCCAAATAAGAAGCCTTTTATCAGTACTGAAGCAGCTCATCCTACTCAGAACTAAACTTAGGAATGAAACTGTGAAGCATCAGTTTTGCTTTCCTCTGTGACCTTGAATACCAAAAATGTACTTATTTTGAAAGACTCTGGGATATAATTCACTGATGTATTCTGCATCCCCTTTCCAGATGCCAGAATTAATGCAGCCATTTCCAGTTTCTATTCCAGGATTTAGATGAACAGGTTTGGGGAGGCAGTTTCCTTTCAGGTAAGAGCCTCACTTCTCGTGGCTTGACTTTTTTTACTGACGTGCCTTTGGTTCCTGTCTTGGACAGCTTCTTCTACCAGCTTATACCAAATGAAGGGATTCATCAGTGGCAGAAAAATAAATAAATGCAGAGTTTTCCACAGAGTTTAAATTCTTTTAAAAAAGGAGATTTTTGAGTCCAACATCAGCTGCCTAATTTTGGTAGGAAGCATGAGGTTACTCCAGAGAGGGGAGGCAGTGAACCATGTATTTGTGGCATTCAGATTGGTGACGCAATCATGTAACTCCAAAACAGGAATAAACCACACTGCCAAAAGCTACAGAATTAAGTGTGATGCAGATGATGGACAGAGGTGCAGGAAGACAGCAGACTGATTGTTTCTAGTGACTGCTCCAATATGTGCCAGGTGTACAGGTGAGGTTCTATTGGAGCCCAACACTTTCTAGAACGAAGCATAAAGGCAAAGGTTGCCAGCGTACAGGCTGGGAAGTATTAAATACACTAAATTGTCATACTGATCCTTTTAGAGTCAATGCTTTTTAATAATCACCATGGCTTTTCCTGCACTATGTTAAAACACCAAGTGAAACTCAATGGTTAATTTAATAAAATTGCCTTGGCATGTGTGAAGCAGGTGACTGCATGTGCAGAACCCCTAAAGCAGCCAAGAGGCCACAAAGGCACTCAGCCTGTGCCTGTAATTACTTTAACAGCACAGACACGGTCTGCACAAGCTTTTGTCCTTTGATATTTATTATGTGAATGTTATACGATAAAAGAAATGAAATAAAAAACCCAACACCAGAAGTTTTCCAAGCATGTGGAATGACTTATATAAGAGTTTGGGGGATTGGGCCCCAAATGCAGGAAACAATGTTCTGTCCTGCTTTTAAATTCAAAAGGAATTTTTAAAAAGGCAATTCTAAATATTCTAAATTTCTAGATGGCACAGGATATTAAGCTCTGCAGCATCTCACACAAATTTTGCTTGTGGCCATCTTGAATGCCTACAGCCCCAGATAGACTGTAATTACCCCAAGCCATGTGATGCAGCGTGTGCTTTCCTCTGCCAAAGGATAGATGTCTTTTCCACACAGCAGTTTCCTAGCACTATGCTCCACGTGCCATAAAGCTCATTCTGAACACAGTAGGGATACGGCTGGTTAATGCAAAAGGAAAGCAATTAATTGGGATAATTTGCAGCCTTTGAGTTTCCTAGACCTTTTTAATACAAAGCTTATATAAACACACTAAGCAGAAAAGCTAAGCCGCTCCTACACGCGCATATAAAGTCGCTCATTTATGTTTGCTGGATGCAAGAGTACCACAAAACCCACACATTCAGTTAGAATGGCATTAAAAAGCAAATGTATTAATGCATAAAAAAGGAATTAAAATATCCCCCCCTCCCCCCCAAGACTATAGGTAAATGTTTCAGGGAATCAAATCTGTAATTGAAACAAAAACTGCTCTGATAAAACATGATAAGCTTCAAGGATTTAATGACAATGATGGTAAGAAAGGAAAAGAAGTGCTCAATGGTCCACTTTTCCTGAGCCAAAGAAAATACAGACAAAGGCAGCAAGCTACAGCTACAACATGAAGTCAAGAGATGTAAAGGAGCCCATGCAAATATTTACTGCTGAGCTTGAAAGAAAGCCACTGAAAATTACTATAGAACGCGGGAAAGTCTGCCCCGAAAGTCCCAAGAGTCTGAATTCTCTAACTAAGCAAGATTTCCAGTCTCAAAAGTAGAAATATTTTTAAGTGCAGTGAAAATGTTGTACAATGAAAATATGTTTATTTTGATAAATGCCAAGTCACTGTGGTTTTCAAAATTAATAAATGTATGGCTAAAAGAATGTCCATCAAGCTTAAATTGAGCAGCATGGAATAGGTCTGTTGGTATGTAATGTTTCGAATTCCATATGGACTTCTAGTGGGGCTTTGTTACCTAAATGGATAGATTCCATTCAAGCATTTCTAGCTATTCGTTGTCCAAATTTTAGCTTAATGAAAAGTTAAGGACCAAGGCAATGAGTAATTTTATAGGTACGTGTTTGCATTACAAGCAATGGACGGGGGAGTAAAGTTTTATGATGGATGTTTAATTTTCTAAGGCTTAAGCTGTAAAACTTCAAGCTTTACCATAACAACAGCACAACTATAGTAGCAAAAAAAGAGTGCCTTAAGAGGATTTGCAAAAACTGAAAATAATTATGTCCCCTTCATAAGTGCACACACAAATACGTAAGAGTACAGAAAATGATCATTTGAGGCACATGAATATTTGAATTCCTGCTTTTTCAAATATGCAATCGTAGAGGACTCAAATTGCTTCATTACTTTAAGCTGCAGTTGAAAAATCACTGACCTCTGGGAAAAGTAACAAAGAGCTGACAGAAACTCCAGCACTCTCAAAACATCATATTGTACTTTTTTTCCTATTTTTTAAATGGCATCTTTCTTTCAAAAGGTATAGAGATACATGTGGGGTTTTTAAGTAATGGAAAAGAGTGTGTGGCATATGAAACATTAACATTGTAATGTATGAAACATTTAAATTGATGCGTAATTATTCATTTATTCAAACGTTTGTCTTTTGACCAGTAAACAAAAAGAAAGAAAAAAGCCAAAACCATCTTTGCCCAAGCTTCCTTTGGATGCACATTCGTGTTTCGCCTGCTTATTTTGAAAAGCCATCCATAAATTCTGTCCAAGTGGCATTGTGGCTCCAGGGTTCCTAGAAGTAAGAGATAACAAAACACTCCTAGATCACTCAGTTCATCTCACTGCTAATGTCAGACAAAATAACAACAAAATAACAGCTCCTACTGCCAGGAAGTTTCTCTCACCAGCTACCAATGGCATTTTCTCCCACTGTTTCACTCCCTTGTCTATGCCTTGTGCACAAGCCTGAGTTATTCCCTCCTTTTCTTCTATTCCACCCACACAGGGACATGTGGCTGTAGTGTAAAGCTGCCCTCCTCTAGGTACCCATAACATGTTAACCTCAGACATTTGAGACTCGTAAGGTGTGACCCCAAGATTAAAACATCTTTAGAAGAAACCTAGAATTTTTAAAAGTTATCCAATTGAATTCTCTTTATTCAACTTTTCAGGTTCATGGGTTCACAGATTAAAATGGCGTTTTATGCAGCTCTGGGGGCTTGTACTTCTCAAAGTGTTTTTACATGAAAGCTTTGATTTTGTGCATTTATTCAATAAAAAGGTTAGAGTTATAAAGCTAAAACGGTATGAATTCTTAAGATTTGCAAAATATTTACAAGTGTTGGAAGTATCTTACCCCTATCCTGCATTTTCCCCAATGTTTCCGGATTTATCAAGAAATACTGCCCAGCCCTTCTGGCAGATAAAAGGACTGAGTTTATGATTGCTGCCATAGACTTGGCACTTCACTCTGTGTTTCCAAGACTCACGTTTACTGCAGAACCGATTTCCTGGGAGTTTCCTGCATCTGTGGAGGGAGAGGGGAGGTGACTGCCAACTCATTGTGGGAGGCACAGTCTAGTTCCTTCTCCATACAGTTCTGATTTTAGTAAAACAGAGAAATCACTTGAGCTTGTGCTTATCTTATTCCAAGCTGTCTATCAGCTACCAGTCTCTAGACCATATCCTACCACCTCCCATTTTCAGTGAAGACTTTTGTTTTCCTGGGAGTGCAGAATGGAAACAACAATTGAAACCTCAGAAGTTGCCACACAGCAAATTTTTCTGGCAGCTCTGTTCACATGGGAATTTTCAAAGAGCTTTTAACAGTCTTAAATCCAGAAATATTCCCATGAATTTGTGATTTTCGTCCGCAATGGTCAACAGTTTCCATGAATTGCAGTGTAGGAGTAAGTCTGTCCAGAGGAATCGCTGCCTTCTTTCCCAAGCCTTTGAAGGAATAACTGAATGAGCTGCCTCTGAGGAGGGTTTCTGTCTCTGCTTGTTTCCAACGAGAAGAAATCCTATCCCGCTGTCTCGGTTAGGACGACACTTCCCCCTTTTCTATGTCCATTCCCGACAAGGATGAAAAAGTCAGCAGAAAACCACAGCTGGGTGCTGGCTTGATCCAGAAGTGTTGACTGGGTGGAAGGAAGGAGGAACCAAGAGAGGACAGGGAAATCGCTGGACCAAAGAGAGAGCAGGATTTAGGGACACAGGGATGTGTGGAGAAAGAAAACAGATCGTGCAGGAGGAAGCGGATGGAGCTCCGGCGAGAAGCGAGTAGAATGATTTGGTGGGGGCAGGACCAAGCTGCCAGAGCAGCTTAAAAGTGACAGCTGAGTGAAAAAGCAATGCGGGAAGAAATTACAGATTTACAGTCTAAATTACAAGCCGTGAATCGGATCTTCTTTCCTAGAGAGCGGGCGAAATGGCTGGACCTGCATGGACACATTTACCGAGCAATCCCTAAGCAGGCAGAACAACAGCGGGATGCGTTTGCTCATTTCCTTCTCATATCCTGGATTTTAAGGCTGATCTCCAAACATTTGAAGGTGGTAACAGCGTAATGACAAGACCGAGGACGCCGAAATGACAATTTCAGTTTATATTATTAAAACACCTGCCTGCCAGCTGCCGCTCAGACGAGCCCTCAAGTGTTCCAGCTGGAAATGTTTCTGAACCAGGAAAGACTGAGGTGCTTGGGGACAAGGGAATTTCTCTTAATAGAGAAAATAATGTATTTCAAACTTTTAGAACAAGGAGCTGGCATTTTGACCGAGATTTTATAGGATCCTGGGGTCCAGATAAGATCTCTTATAAAAGACAAATTGGGGATATCTGATACAATGAAGTGGAAAAGTTCATATTTTGCTGAATAAAAAAAATTTCCTTTATAACCGAACACTGAGTTTTGAAAAAATTTTCATGTATACAGGAAAAGTCTATTGTATTCCACATGGGAATGCCCATAAGTCAAGAGAGTGAACAATGAGGCTTCTGAATGACTTTTTACTATTCCCCACCTTCTGTTAAAAGAGATTAACATCAAGCTAGGGAATTGCACTTACTTGCATCAGAAAACCTCATTCACATACCAAGATGTCAGGACACATCAGGAAACCCTGAATTGCGCAAAACCACAAGTAGCCTACTGTGCATTATATTTTTACTATGATGAATTAATACGTAGTGGTTTTCTCTATTTGTTTCCTGTTCAGTATTATCTTTAAAAAAATTACTCACTTGTTTGCTTACATTACTGGAGGGAATGATCACACTCAACAGAATCTGAAGGGCAGTAATAACACAGAGCATGAAGTCAGGCAGCACTGCACTTCTCTAGCAGCTCTACTTCTTTCATTTGGCTGCACTTCGTGAGGAGGTCCTCAACATGGAATTGTGCCACCGTTTCTATGGTGATATGTCACATACGTATCTCATGCTCTTTGTGGCATTTGCAACCTTCTGAGGATTCAGTTTAACCTAAGGTGGTATGGGTAGATGACTGGAAATGCTCTTGGCAAAGGTGACTGGCTGTGGTTAACTGCTGGTGTGCAAAAAACGTTTAGAAACAATGAAATGTGACTCATCACTAGATGGTGTGGGACTTCTCCTCCCTTACTACATCAGCATTCGGTTTTATATTGCAATTTGATTTATGCTTCGGTATTTCTAAGCTTAGATATTACCTAAGCAGTGCCAGGCTGTTCAAGGTAAGATGCCAACTCCACCATTGTGTCTTGTATTAGAACACAGTTACAGTAAGGTGAGGTGGCAAAATTTTCTGAGAAGAGGACTTCTGCTTATAATGTCTCTAAGAATGACTTTGTGAGACTGCATGCTCATCCTTTCCTGTATGACATATAAAACTGCTTGTCAGGGAGTGTGAATGACATTGAGTCAGAAAGACACTTTTAACAAGGGACTGCACATCACTGGTTTTATAGCATCATTTGTCAAAGCGGAAGAACAATTTAAGCACAATGACTTCACATTAATTTGAGAATTCTGAGTCCCTTGATATATCTTTTTTCATCAGAATATTAAAAAAAAAAAAAAGAAATAGAAGGAGGAAAAGAAGTAAATGTACCCCCCTGTTATAGTACTGTGAGAAATGCATTTTTATCTTTACATGCTGAAAAAAATATTCCTAACATCTTTAAGTAGTCTGAACTCCTTTCCCAGCAGCCAAGTTCATATTTATCAGGAAAGCCTATGGATTGTCTGGTCATGGGGAGGGCAGTGTCACATTTCTCAGAAATGTAGAAGAATTGTGACAGGTCCTACTTAAGTGACAGATATTTTGCCTCAGTGTCAGAAGTTCTGAAAGCAGCATTGAGTCCCACAGGTCTTGACTTACCCTCTGATCAACGAGCATACTTTGGGTGAGGAGACCCCACCCAAAGACGCCAACCCAATCATTAAATCATTTCAGTAAATTGTTTCCCCTTTAATAACAGAAGTTCAAAGCTCATTTCAAGCCAGTCTTTCATATACACAGAAAAATGAAGTGATCAGAGGGTCGTGGAGCTCCCTGCCAGCCATGGCCATATCATCTGGCTGTGGTGATCTCCAAACAAATGCCCACTCTGGCATCACCAGACCACTCAGCTGTTGGAGAGTGGATAAACAGCTGGAAAACTGCTTTGCACATGCAGTCAGAATTCATAACAATACTTTCCTTGCTATTATTTCTGCTACATCTAATCCACCACAAACTATTCTGTCCATCCACTTACTGCATTTTACTTTTAGCAAAGTTTGTAGGCTATGGGCTGCCTTTGCTTCTCACATGTTCAATCCACACAGCGAAATGAGGTTCCTGTTTTGATAGCAGCTACTGATGGTTACAAATAATAGCAAAAATAAACTGCTGCTACTATTTGACATGACCTATTTCCAGATAGGAAATGGTCTATCATAGCATAATGGAGAAGATAACCCATTATTAACTCTTGTCTCCAAAACTTCCAAGAAGACTGATTATATGGTTCACCCTGAAACACTGCAATTTCACTAACATATTTGTTGAAAGCAATTATAATCTATACAGTACTTCATAGATCTTGGAATACAATAAGTTTAAATGCAGTAAATGGCTTGCATGTCCTGATCTCAATTGAAATGTGACACTATTATATCTTCAGAGGTTACCAACAAATCTCTTTCTCCTGGGTAAACAAAGAAAATCATGAGGAGGAGAGAAAAAGAAAATATTTTGAAAACTTGTGAGCCCAGTTGCTCTCTGCCAACAGCTATGCCGACGCTGGGGCTGACTTGTTGCCAGAATCAGCACACTAGTTAGAAGTCTCACATTCTGCCGGCAGCAGCTTGACAATAAAAAAGGAAAATTCTTTCCCTTCTTGCCGCCTTCAGCAGATGACTCCAGCCTAGAAGGGAGTCAACCCAAGTGTTTTCAAGAGCAATTTGTTGAGTTTTTGCTCATTAAAAACTTTGCCAGAGCTTTACTCCATGACCCGAGCTGCTGGCTGACTGAATGCCTCTTCCCGGACTGAGGAGGCTGAGCCAGGGTGGCGCTGCTCTCTCTGCCTCGTGTCCTAAAAGGGTAAATTGAGAGCTTTCCACTTCTCAGCCAGAGAAGAATATGACAGAGAACTGCTGAGTGGCTTACAGGCACCAGGGGCCACCTGGGGCACAACAAGAGGTGCTGTTCCACCAGCGCAGCAAGCAGCTCATCCCTTGGGTACAGGCAGCAAGGACCCCAGTACAGCACCTTGGTCTGTATTCAGGGGACACTGGAGACAAAGTAATAGCTTAGGTAGCTGCAGAGTTAGATTTTTGTCCTCTACCCTCTCCTGTGCCAGGGCACTGGAAGAGAGCACTGCAGGCAGGGATCACAGAACCCTGGATCAGAATGGTTTGGGATGGTAGGGACCTTTAAAAATCATCCAATTCCAACACTCCCACATGGGCAGAGACACCTTCCATTCAACCTGCTTGCTTGAAGTCCCATCTGACTCGACCTTGAACACTTTTCTGGGGAGCAGCCCTGCAGAGAGGGATCTGAGGGTGCTGGCTGGCAGCAGGTGCAGTGTGAGGCAGCTGTGTCTTGGCAGCCAAGACAGCTAAACACATCCTGGGGTGCATCAAACATGGCATCACCAGCCAGGCAAGGGGTGATTATCCCACTGTATTCAGTGCTGGTGCAGCCCCACCTGGGGTACTGTGGGCAGTTCTGGGCCCCATAACTTAAGAAGTACATGAAGGTACTCGAATGCACCCAGAGGAGGGCAAAAAACTGGTGAAAGGGCTGGAAGGAACATCCTATGAGGAGCCGCTATGGATATTCAGGCTTGTCTGGTTTGGAGAGGACACTGAGCCATGACCTCACTGCTCTCTACAGCTTCTCGAGCAGGGCAAAGGGAGAGGGAGGTCTGAGCTTTTCTGCCTGGGATCCAGTAATAGAATGTCTGGAAGTGGTTGAAAGCTGCATCAGGGGAGGTTTAGACTGGACATTAGCAAGCATTTCTTTACCAAAAGAGTAATCAAATGCTGGAACAGGCTTCCTAAAGAGGTGGTCGATACCCCAAGCCTGTCTTAGTTTAAGAGCATTTTGACAATGCCCTGAATTGTGTGCTTTAACTTTTGGTCAGCCCTGAACTGGTCAGGCAGTTGACTAGAAGATCGTTGTAGGTCCCTTCCAACTGAACAGTCCTATTCTATTCTATTCTATTCTATTCTATTCTATTCTATTCTATTCTATTCTATTCTATTCTATTCTATTCTATTCTATTCCTATCATTTCCAGTGATGGGGCATAGCTTCTCTGGGAAACATGTTTCAACATTTCTCCAGCTTCATCATAAAACATTTCTTCCTTACATGCAGTCTAAATTGACCATATTTTTGATTCAAACCATTAACCCTTGTCCTATCCCAATGCGCCCTGCTAAAAATTTTGTCCCTGTCATTCTTATTGGCCCCTTTCAGGGGCTGAAAGACTGCTGTAAGGTTTCCCTGGAGCCTTTTTTTCTCCATGCTGAAGAAACCCAATTGTCTCAGCCTTTCCTCATGAGTGAAGTGTTCTGTCCCTCAGATCAGCTTAGTGACCCTCCTCTGCACTCACTGTAATAGGTCCATGTCGTTTTTGTGCTGGAAACACCAGACCTGGACATAGTACTCAACACAGAACTCATAAGAAGCAAAGTAAAGGGCCAGAATTGCCTCCCTCACCCTTCTGGCCTCTCTGCTTTTGATGCAGCCTACAACATGGTTGCTTTGTAGGCTGCAAGCATATGTTGCTGGCTCATGTCCAGTTTTTCATCCAACAATATCCCCAAGTCCTTCTCCTCAGGTCCTTTTCCAACTTCTTCATTCCACAGCCGGCATTATACTGGTAGGGATGATTTCTTCAACCCAGGGTTCAATGATTAATATTTAAGTAGCTCCCTGCCATCCTTGACTGAAGACCTATTGCCTTAGACATTCGTCCCACAACCCTCTGGCTGTGTTATAGAAATAACACAGTTTTAGGAGAAAAATAGATTTAGATAACTATGAGTGGGGATTCTAAGGCACCCCTGCATCCCTAGTCCTTCCACCTGACTAGGTGGAAGTGGCTTCCTGAGAGCATGTTTGATCCTTGATGCCAAGAGCAGGCCTGTAACTCCATAATAGAGCACATCCAGAATGATCACCTCAGCATTTGGGCCCCACCTCCTAAGGACCAAAAGCTTACAAACATCTGTATCCCTTTCCACTTCTGTTTTTTAATATCTCCCCAACATGGAGGTCTCCATTTTTCCAAGGCTCAACACCCAGATAAGGTGAAGTCGGGGGCTTCTGCTGGCGAGCCATGGATGTGAAGGAGGAACTTAAAGAGGCAACAGCTGCTTCTCCCTCGGTGAAATAGATAAGAAAGGATGAGGTTCTTCTTTCTCCATGTGGTATGATTTTGTAGCCAGTCCCAAATGTACCAAGCAGAAGCCAGAGAAAGTAATTTGTCCTGCCTCTTCCTGCCTGCACACAGAAAGGCAAGCTGCGTGTGCATCATGGGACAGACCTGCTAAGAGGAAACTTAGGGAGGATGTGATGTACCAAAAGGAGGCTGGGGAGTTTTTGGTGGTTAAAATACACACCTCTGTCATCAGTTCTTAGCAGAAAATGACAGTCAAAAGACCAAAGTATCTATGAGGTAATTTAGAAAACTGAAAGGTCCTCAAAATAACAGAGGTTTTGTCTCTGTAATCATGCTGCACTGAGGAAATCCATTATCTTATTTACGGTTTGTTTTTCAGGGTCAGAGCGGACATGGTACTGCATTTTGAGAAACACAGGTTGTCATGCTGTAACAGCTTGGGCCACCTCTGTGGCGTTGTCATACAGTCCCGTACAGTTTGTTTTATCTAGGGTGGACTCACCAAGTTTACAAAATAAGTTAGAACTTTAATGAAAGGCAGGCCAGTATCAGCTAACTTGCAGGGTTTTAATTCTGTAAGACAATCCAACGGAGGCTTTGCAAACCTCTCCCAAGAAACAAGAACTTAAGAGAACAGCAGCTAAAAATGTCAGAACACTTAGTGTGTTTCATTTGGCCAGGTGAAGAGCCAACTAATTTAACTGAAAATATCTGCAAGGGATGAGTAATATCTGCAGAGCTCTTACAACAAGATTCACAAATTCTATCAACAGCTATCAACCAGATATTGCCACTCAGAAGCAAAGTGGCATTTTGCAAGTACACCATGTCTGTGCAACAGAAATAAACCCAAAAACCAAGTCAGTGTTTACAGCAGAAATAAACCCAAGAAATCATTCAGTGTTTATAACACCTCACAAAGTATCCTGTGCTTTCTCACCTGCTTTCATTAATGGAAATGCCAACACTGGCTGTGCCTTGCATCTCACCTAGCTTTGCATCAGTTCCAGATGGCAGTCAGCTTTTGAGCCAGGCTCCTATTACTGTCATCCACCATCTTCCTCTGACCTACTTTAATTGCCATGGAGATTAATATCTCCATAGAAGTGCTTCTTCATTGACCATAAAGGAAGCTGGGGTGATGAAGATGACTGAGATCAGCTAACACAAAATCTGCACAGAGAGATGAAGACTCATCTGTTCAAAAGTGCGATAGCATCACTTCTTGGTTATCCAGCTTGAGGATGGTGGAATCAGAGAAATTCAGATATGCCTATTCCCTGACTTTCTTAATGGCTTCTCATGGCAGCTGCTGAGGAGCCATTTGGACAGTGTCCTGTCCCAGAGGGCTTCAACATCACTTTCTGACAACTTGGAAACAAAAACCCAAACTCCTAAATTACTCTTGAAGTGTTGCCAGTATTTGTGGTTTAATGGTTGGGACTGAGCTTATTTAGTTGTTTGCTTAAAGCCATAGTCCCTAGAATCAGGTTATTTATTGAGAATTCCACCTACTTTTATCTGAAAGCCCTTGCTGTAATCACAGGGAGATCACAGGAGGAAAACCACAAGCGAACAAGGGGGAAAGCATGTGAGTATAAATGAAAAAAATAAAAGTAGTTCAGAAGTAATGATATTAGGAGCCTGATGATTTTTAAGCAAGTGTCTTGATTTGCTGGAGTCTCACCCAGGTTTCGAGCAAATGGGGCTATTTCTTGTCACCATTAATTTGACTGGTTCTTCAACTCCTGAGGATTTTTGTAATCTGGAACCTTCTGTCAGGCTTCCAAAAATGAAAGCGTGCATTTGAGAAACACATTCTTCCATCTTAGACAATTTTCTTGTAAGTTAATATCCACAGATAGCCTAATGATTCATTTCATTGAGACCAGTCTGGAAGTCATTTACACAGAATGATTCTTATGCTGACCCATGGTCTCTTCTTGCATGTCAGCATGACAAACCTCATGCACTGAAGGAAATCGCACATCAAGGAAAGAAAGTTTCCAGGTTTCCTGCCATGAGGGATCACACGTTGCTATTGCCTTGGGGTGGTGGGCACATGTCATTTTCCGAATTTCCACCCTCCCCCACTGGTTGCTTTCAGTCTGAGTAAATCTGACCGATACTGTGACTAGGCTGGTTTCAAGTGAAGGCAGAGTGGGATGGGGTGGGTGGATAAGGTAGGAATTAAGATATCTGGAAATTTAGCATTAGATGGCTGGTGTTCATTCATATCAAAAAAACCTTGTCCATCCCACCTTCCAGACACAGCTTCATGATCCCCTGAACTGCTGGAGCCTGCCTATAGCTGTTTTGGCACAGAGGTATCCTGGCACAGGCAGGATGTGCCACAACATAAGAAGAATGTGTCGTCCATCCATCTGGTTTACTGATAGCTGCCTCCAAGTGCCTTGAAAAGTGCTGACTGAAGATGCAGAGCAATAAATCCACACTTTGCCATTCAAAGCCTCAAGAAAAATAATAACTTTGCACCCTGTCCTGCACTTTTTCACTTTATGTTCCAACAGGACCTCAATGTCCCAAAAGGGCTATTCATCTTGAGAGGCATGTTTTATTGGCAGCTCACTCTGACACAAAAGGGCTAAGAGTGCATGCCTGGCCTTAAAAATACCCACTTGAAAGTTTTCTGAGCCGAGTTTCAAAGTCTGCCTGGCTGGTGGCTTGGTTTCTTGCTGCACTACCAGTAACTGCATTTGCTGTGTCACTGGAGCCTATCCTGATGAGCTGAAAGTTTCTCTTTACAAACTGCTGCAACAATACTGCTGGCAATGCCATGGCTTGTGAACATATTTTCTCCTTACAGTAGACCACGACAGGACTAAACAAAGGCCTCCCCATCTATTTGCTTCTCTCAGGGTTCCCATACCTCCTTGCAATCACTTCTGGTGTCCTCACAGCCTTCTGGGGTGCATGAGGATCTGACCACATTGCACATTGCCTTTCTTCTGATCCATGCAAATGTCTTTGCTCTGCATTTGTTGCCTTTGATGTCAGCTGCCCCCATAGCCATATGAGATCAGTCTTTTTTGGGGCTGATAACATCTTTCTCTCTTTTCCTCCCTCTCCTGTTCTCCAGCCAGTTTTCCACTCCAGTTTCTGCCTGAAAACTGCTCTCAAGTGCTCACAACTGCTTTCAACCCGCTCCTCCTACTCCACTTCTTTTCCTGGCAGCTCAGCCTTGTTCTGTGACCCACATCCCTTCAGTTTAGCCATCAGGCCATGCCCAGTGTGCTGATGGTGTCTGTAGGTAAGTAAACAGCCTTTTCTGCATCTTATCCCAGTGCTTTTTAATTCTCTTCTGTGGGACTAAACTCTGTGAAAGACTGCAGTTTAAAAAAAATCATTCCTATGCATCATTCATTTAGCTTGTGTCAAAAGTTTACTTCTTTCATCTTTGCTGATGAGTAAATGCATTTGCTCTTCAATCAGGCACTGTAGGCTCATTTCTTTCACAATATTTATCAGCAAGCAAATGGGATGGCTGCCCACCATCAGGAACCAGCAATGCTAGTGGCAGGGAAGAGTGATTATGAGGGTTTTCAAGGATGAACCAAGTTAGCTGTTTTTACTGAAACACAATGATAGAAGCAAGGCACAAAAACATGCAATTTCCCCAAAAGCACTTAGACAATCTGCAGGTCAGAATTATGTCACTACTCCTCTAAACATCATCCTTAGAATAGGGCTGTCTAAAACATTCCTGAATATTTTTTTTCTTATAGACAAGAGTACTTCAAGCATACCATCTGATTAAAGAAGCCTCTGAAATGTTCTGAGGGAGGTAAAGCTTAAAGGCATGTTTCTTCAAAATCTGAATGTTGTGTAGGGGCCGTGATAGGAAACATTTGCTGCCCAGGACACTAAATATTTCTCTAACTTACTGTATGCCCAGGTACATCTCTACTAGTTCTGTCAGCCCAAAGAAAAGATGTATGGCAAAATTAATCTCTACACATATGAACCCTTCCATCCCACAATGCCCCTGCTTCTTCCATAACCTCCCTTTGGAACAGTCCCTTGGCCACACCACCCTCCAGTGCCTGCACAGTATGCGCTAATTACAGGTACCAGTGTTGCTAGCTGGTAGAGCCCACGTGGCATTTTTTTAACCTTTCTCTTTTGATTTCTAAATTGCCAATAACTAGTGATGAAAACAAGGCTCAAGGACTACTACAAAGCTTCACCCAAAAGAGATGAATCTTTCCCTCTTGGCTTAATTCACGTAACTTACTGCATGTGGGAGTCATGGGCGATAAATTATGTAATAGCATTACTCTTCTGTCCAGTAAAGGTATGAGACTCAAAGAGAAAACCATTTGGTTCCCAAGCATGCACTGAGAAAGGAGGCTCAGCTAAGTGCATGGACTCAGCCACGGGCTGTGAAATCGAAGCTTGAGGCTGAAGTGAGACCTTTCACTCCTGCTGAGGGAGACAGGAGCCCAGCAAAGCTTTTTTGATAGCATAAAGTGTGCTCAGCTGAATAAAGGCTCCTGCTATCCATGCCAGGTTAATGTGAGATGAGACAGGGCAATATATTCTCTGATGTCTGCTCGTAGGAGGGAAGGTTTGGGACCCAAACGCTAGGGATCAGAGAGCAGGCCTGTTGTCATGTCATTTTAGTGATACAACACACATTTGCAAATCTTCCCTTGGATTCTCTGAGTGAAGAAAAAATAAAAATATATATTTAAAGGCTTTAATCTCATTTCCAGTAACTGCTGATTTAAGAAGCTGGGCAACCTCTTCATTATCTCCTTGTTTAGAGATTTTTAAAATCATGCTACATTTAGCCCTGGAATTAACAGGTGCCTGTTTGCATCAGAGGTTAAATTTGTTGGAGTCAAAATACACTAATAAGTAACAGGCATTTATTTTTCATGCTCAAGGCAACAGGGTTTGTTCTTGTTTACAGAGCACCCTTATATAGCTGGAACAACTTTCCCGAGCAGAGAGGGGCTGACCTGCTGGCGACTGCCTGTCCCCCTGACAGAGGCAGGACTGGCCGTGCAGCGCAGGGCGGAAAACGCAACAGGAGACACGGGGAGGATGTCCTGCACCGCAGACAGGGCACAGGGTTTAGTGGTTAGGATGACAACAAATGCGCACCTCTGTCATCAATCCCTAGCAGCAAGCCATACCCATGGAGAAATTTAGAGAAACCAAAAAGGTCCTCAAAAACAAGTGAGGTTTTGCTTTTTGAATAATGATAATGTACTGAGGAAAGCTATTATCCTATTTATGGTTTGTTGTTCAGACTCCCAGCCAGGAGTGCACCATACTCCATGAATATATACATTCTAATGATATGATGGGGCAGGACACAGATGTTACGGGTTTGTCACGCAGTCCTGCCTGGTTTGGCTTAACCAGCATGTAATTGCCGAGCACAAGAAGCACTTGCAATTTATAATGACTGCCAGGCCAGTGTCTCCTAATTGCTGTAACATGATTGCACATGACAACAAGAGAGAAGGGGGAATAAGACAGAAGTGATAAAGGGAATGGTTCAGGGGACCAGTCCAAGGAACAGCAAAACTGAATTCAAAACAATTCAAGTTGAAACCGCATAGCAATTTTGTTATGTCGAAGCAGAACTGCGACTAATCTAATTGACTAAAGAATGAAAGGAGAGTCTGATCTGAAATACTGTCAAAGACCACTTGCTGCTCTTCTCTAGCGATGGCCAGGCAATAGAAAACCTAACAGATTAGGATTATGTATCACTTTGTCTCTTCCCAACAGAACCACTGAGGTGGAAATATCGTCTCTGAATCAACATTCTCATCCTCCTTTGTGTGTTTGCCTTTGTAGCCAAAATCTTCCAAGATTTTAAAAATATGGGCATTTTAAATATAGGTGCCTTCCTCCTCATGCCCATCTAACATGTTACTTCCCAAGCAAAGCTTTTAAAGGTAAGAACTATTTGCAATTCCCCTTGACTTTAATTGCAGATTTCTTTAAATTCTTGGTCTCTACTGAGTCCTCCAAGTATCTGACGCACTGAAAATTAGAGGCCATCGTTGTCATATGAGTTTTTCATGAATAGTTTAGGTCCACCATCATGACAAATTAGACAAATACTCAGAAAAATTTGATTAGAAGACAAAAGGTTAATTGTCGATACAGCACAAGTAGGGGTTTACTTGTATGTGGGGCTGGATTTTCAAAGAACATTGATTTTTGTAACATTTCAGTGTTAGATTTCTACCTCTTCCATGCCATTTGGTGTCTTAAGAGATAAAAGAAGGAAGGTGAATACCTGAGGTCCAGATGGGCCTTTGTCCTCACTGCATGAATCTAACCCCCTCTTTATAGCAAGTTTGCCCTGGAGACAACCTCTGAGGGATGTCTGACACTGTGATGGAGAGCGAGCCAGCTCTTCAGCACTGTGGGTAACTGGGGCTCACTTCCCAGCTCTTTTTTATTTGGCAGTGTAGACATACCCTTAGAATCCTTCCACTGCCTCTGCAACTGGTCAAGTACATTCAAAAGCCAATTCAAACCTTGGAAGAACTGCCTTATCTTCTTTTGGATACGCCTGTATCCCTCCACTGGGTATAGTGAGAGCCAAGGCAATTTGGTAACTAAATCTTCTCATAAATCTAGCCATTTACGAAAGAGAGAAACAAACTGAGATTCTTGTGGGATTTTAATTTTCTTTTTTCCAAAATACTTGAAGATTGTTGAGTAGTACATTCAATCCAGGTAGCTCAGTGTGAAGATGGCAGCAGTGGGAGCTGCAGGTTGAGCTCTGGGGGTGGGAGCCCAAGGCAAGGGACCATGGACTGCTGGCCACTCGCATAACAAAGGGTGCAGGGACCTGTGGCACCAGCCAGGTGACCAATCATTCAGACATACGGCAGGAGCCGAGGGCTCAGCTGGAAGAACCCAGAATTTTGTGCACATCGATGCTAAGGGTATAAAAACCCAGCGTGTCCTTTCTTCAGGGTCCCTCCTCAAAGGCACCAGCTCGAGTTGTTGCTGCACCATGATGAAATTTCTTAAAGGAGCCAGAATCTTGAGACTCTGCCGTGGGGAACCTGGGGTCGAAGCAGTGAGGAAACCTGGTGTGACTGTGTGAGTGAGGGGTGTGGGGAGCCAAGGGGGACCCGTCGGTCACTGGAGCCTCCCACTGCCAAGGGATTTCAGTTTCTAGCCTTGGGATGTGACTGCCAGAGTGCCTTCTGAATGGTCAGACTGGGAAATCTCCTTAACAAAAAGCCATCACACGTTTATGAAGATGTTAAAATGTCACTAACATTTCAAGCACTTCAGAACATATTAGTTTATCTGAAATTTCATCCAGAAATATATTATTTGCTTTAATTATTATCATCTGGTTTTGTTTGTAATCATTAAAAAAAGAAGCATTTTGTATACCAAAACATTATATTGTGAATAGGAAAAAAGTAACCTTTTCTCAACAATCTATAAGCAGAAATGCTCTTATGCAAACAGATTCAATAACACCTATGAACCCAGCTAATGAAAGAGAGGAATTTCTGTCTAGTGAGGAAACTGGGTATGTCCAAATCTTATCACACTTCCTAATATGGGAAGAAGCATGAATTCTGTATTTTAGGGAAGTTATAGTTCAGGCAACTATCTAGGCTATCAGGTCAGATCATACCTCCACACTGTGTGTGACAGCCACAGGTACGCATGATGCATCTCATAGAGAAGACAAATTATAGTAAGTCAAAATCCAGGAATGGGAATTGAAAAGCCCTACTCTGAAAAAAATGAGGCTCTAGAACTCAAAAAGAATCCTTTAGCACTTCAGAGGACATGGATTAATATTAATACTAAATTAGTATTCTTTTTTCATTTGAATTCTATAAAGCAACTCACCAAGCATCCTGGATCCTCCCAGCCTGAGGCAACAAATGTTACGTGTTGATGGAAACATGTCAGAAAAAGAAAATTAAACCATCTTCCTGTGGTAAATTTTGATTTTTATGAGAACCACATTTTCCATTTTTAAGACAGAATTTCCAAGCAACTCTTAAGTACGGCTAACAAACATATCCACAACCATCAGGAATCATTGGTTAGCAAATGGAAAGAAAGCTCAGGTTCAAACCAAACAATGTGGGTTTGCAACCTTTTGTGGTTTCATTGTAGGTATCACGATAACCAGCCCTTTTACCCCTAACACCCAATAGCAAGAATTTGTTCACTGTCTCAAATCTCACAAAGAAAACAAAAATGTGAGCCCTGAATGCTCAACCACCAGCAAGAAAATAAAAACAATACAAAACACATTCTTTGTACATCTCTCAGATCTGACTGGTTGGGGTCCTGACTCATGAGTGTTGAAAGTTTGGGGTTGCCAAAACTGCTTTTGTTTGTCACTAATAATCACTCATCCCAAGGAACATGTGGTTTACTGTCTCATGCCAGGCCTCCAATGCTAGGGGCTGAGGTTCCTTGGTGAGACAGCCTCTCCCAGCTCCAAGACATGTTCTTCCGCATTATCGGAATATTTTTTTTTTTTTAAGCATCAACTGTAAAATAAATCAGTCTTTCCCTTGATAGACATTATGATTTTTATTTTTTTTTAAGTTAGCTTTGTTAGCCACAGAACTTTTGCAATGTTTCAAGACCACTGATAACTGAGGAGGATGGAAAACAACACAAGTACATGCAGCCTGCTGTTTGTTTGGTTTCAATTACTTTCTCTGCTATGGCTAGAGACTTCTGGAATTATCTTCTTGGTGGAAATAAAGTTAGGCAGTTGGACTTTTCTATCAAAATACTTAGCTGAGTCATAAGAGTTGGGGAAAAAGTAACACAGGATGAGTTTAGAGTTGAGTGGAGCTGTCTGGTAAGCAAAGGTACATTCTTCAGAAGTGCCGAGGTGAATTGCATTTTCTATATTTCTATTTTCTAATGTGTTTTCATGCTCTACACTCTCTGTGATAGAACAGTCCCAAGTTTTCCATATGTCCTCTTACAGGCAGAGTCAGGCAGTCCACAAGTACCACCTGCCCCAGAGAAGGCAATGCAGAGCCCTTCTGTGGCTGCCATTGCTGGAAGAAGCTCCCGTAAGAAAATATTCCAGTCCATTTTCTGCTTAGCAATATCTCTGCATGAACAAGCAAGTCCACTTCAAGCACTGACCACAGCTGATGTCCATTCCATCCTCTCAGTTTCTTCCAGGAATATGGCTATCTCAGAACTAGTCCAAAAATAATCCTACAAACAGGTCATGTAGACAGAAATTTAGTGCAAATATCTTATGGGATTGAGCAGTTAAGCCGAAGTGCCAGATGCCCAGAGTGGGACTCAACTCTACTAACATCAAACTACTATGTAATCATCCCAATACAAGAAAGAAAATGTTTACAGTGAGTGTAGTCATTCTCTGGAACAATCTCCACAGGGCCATGGAGGCGTTCCCATCACTGAAGATTTTCCAGATATGGCTGGAGAGGGTGCTAGGCAATCTCATTAAGGCTCCTTTTCTCCCAAAATATCAGACCCGATGATTTTTCAAGTTCCCTTTCAACCTGGACTATTCCATGATTCTATGATACATATCAACACATGGACTAATAATCCAGACTCATTTATGGTTTTAACCTCGTGAAAGGACTGAAAAACAAGTTTTATGAGGAGTGACCGAGGGAGTTGGAGCTGTTTAGCCTGGAGAAAAGGAGGGTCAGGGGAGACCTTATCACTCTCTACAACCACCTGAAAGGAGGTTTTATGAAGGTGAGATTCAGGACCTTCTCCCAGGTAACAAGTGACAGGACAAGAGTAAATGTCCTCAAGTTGCACTAGGGAAGGTTTAGATCAGATTTGGGGATAAGTTTCATCACTGGAAGGATGGTTAAGCATTGGAATATGCTGCCCAGGAAAGCGGTGGAATCATCATCCCTGGAAGCATTCAAAAATGGGTGGACCTGGCACCTAGGGACATGGTTTAGTGTTGGACTTGACAGTACTGGGCTAAGGTTTGGACTCCGTGATTTTAGAGGTCTTTTTGAACATTAACAATTCTATGATTCTCTGTTTCTGTGATTGCTAAAAGAAATAGAGACCAATTCATTTATTCTGTTTTAAAATGTCTACATGAAATGAGACAAAACATGCTCCAAAAGGAGGATTTTTTTCCCCTGAGTCCTACAGGGAACTTACAGCAGCTGATTCCAATATAAGTGCAGTCCTTCAGTGAGGTGAATCACCTTATGTGCCTCCATGTCCCATGAAAGACATTTCAGCTCTGATAGGACTTTGCTCATGGAGTCTTTTATTGCATTGCAGGTTTTGTGGTTGGGGTCTCAGTTATTCCCCAGATTTCTGCTGCAATTCCAGACTGGAGAGGGAAGGGATTCAGAGCATTATTAAATTCACTAGGGAGGCTATTACCACTCTGCTCAAGCAATGTCTAAAGAATGTGGACTCACAGTAGATCTTTCCATAACTGAGACACCTCTTGCTATTCACACACTTGTTTCTTGGTAGGAATATTGCTCCCAGAAAGGACACACTTGCTGCTGTGCCTGTCCCATCTGAGGGGCCTTTAAACCACCAAGGCACTTGCACTCCAAGAGTTGCTCATCACTGCTGCAGCAAAACTTGACTTTACAGATCTAACCTAGCCTTGCTGAGAAACACCCTGTGAGCATCAGAGCGAGCAACAGAAATAAGAGCAGCATTCTGACTGCAGTGCTACAAATTGGCATCTCCCCTGAAGACAGGGAATGTCTTGGCCTCCCTTCTAGGCCTGCTTATGCATTTTACACATCTCATTTAAGTTGTTTTGGAGAAAATTCATAAAGAGTTCTATTAGGGCTGCCAAAAGGCAGTCTCAGGCCCATTCCTGAAACACTTTGGAAAATGTCTTTCCATGTCCACATTAGCATACAGATCTTGGCCTGACTACTCACTGGCTAGAGCTTTATGCTGTCAGCCCTGCCAAAAGGAATGGAGGGGAGGTGTTATTAGAAAATAAAGACATCCAGCAGCAGATCAGGTATTGCATCCTCTCAACCCTTCAGAAGTTTGCAGTGAGCGCACATCTGGACAGGACTCACGGCAGACCCTCAATGGTCTCAAGCTGCCTTCTTACCTGAGGACAGACAGCCAACAGAGGTAGTTAGCAGTGCGCTTTGGGCTGAGAGATGTCTGCAATCCTCTAATGGGCTGATAAGACCATTTTCACGTGCTTCTATATTGCAAATACTGATATTTTTACACAGGCCAAGGACATTGTCCTTTGTGTTTCTGGGAAATAAAAGTTAAGAGCTGTAAAATTAGCCCCTAATGGAAGAAAGAGATTTTTGTCTGCATAAACACACTGCTTTTAAATCTTGATAGTAATTTTTTGGTCTCATAAAACAAATCTAGTGACACCACTGTATGTTTATTTCTGACTGTGAACCTCAAAAAAGCCAATAACCCAGTAAGGAATTCTAGCTATTTATTTTCCTCTTGATTCTTACCCATTAGTGTATCAAAGTGGCAATTTTCCAAACAGGCATTAATTTTGACAAATGCATTTTACTGACCCCTTTTACAGAGGCCAGACCTTGGAGGATATGTAGATGTTTCTATAGAAAATTACCTCAGTGTTAAGTAGTAAGGACACTGGTTGTCTCCATCTCAGCCATCCACAAGTCATCTTGATTTGTCAGATGCATTGGCTTTTATAAAAGCTCAAGGTGAGAATAGCCACAGGAATAATAAGCCTTGTCAGCTTCATTCCATGTTTCTAGCAACAGTCAATAACAAAAATGTCATCTTCCCATATGATTCTTGTACTTTAAAAAAATCTTCTTTTATTTACGTAATGCCATCAGTCTTAAAAGGTTTTCCAATAACTATGAATTACAGTTTAAATGATTACCTAATTGGAAATTAGGACCAGGATTTTCAGAATTAAAATCCTTAGACTGCAGCCATCTGTGATGTCTACACAAATGTATCTCTCCAAGTAACTCAAAAGCTTTGTGAAACCGCAAACTGGAGAGCTCTGTTTACCTTCCTTCTCTCTCCATCTAAAAAATGCTGCCATAAGCTGAGATTGGTGGCACTGCACACGTTCTCTAAAGAGCGAAAAACTGTGGATTGATGAGCTTTCAACAGCAGAATTCATATCCTGGAGTTAGATATGCAAAACTCTGTTTATACCACGTGCACATCTTCAGCTGGGCTTAAACCTGGGTATTTGCACATCCATAGCACTTGAGGTGTTCAGCTAAATGTGAGCTTATGCTTACGGCCAATATAAAGAACAAGCAGAGAGACATAAGGTAGACAATGCCAAATTTGATTACATAAATAAGCTCATCCATTTTGAAAATCTGTTACTACTGTTGGGCTTCACTAGGCCTGTAACTAACCTAACACCTTAACTTAACGTCCCTACCTGTCCTTTTATTTCTGGTTCTGCAAAGTGTGATGTTTTCTTCTTTGGTTGTACACTGGCTGGAGGTGCATATACACAAGCTAAGAAATCCATGCCTTTCTCCAAAGATTTATTATCAAGCACTCACCTTACAGCAAGGTTGTCTGGTTTCATTTTTTGCATTACAGCTCTGACCCAGTATGTTGCCTATTTTTGCTTCTACTTAGAATTCCCCAGTTCCAACACCTCTTTGTTTTTCCGGTAATCTCTGTCTTTTTGATGACCTACATACCCACAGTTCATATTGGGTGCACCACTGGTGCTTGTGGGTAACCTCATTCACCTCTTGGTCAAATGTTCTTCTCACTTGCTTGCAACACTTAACAAATGGGAAAATCCCCTTTGCAGAAACCCACCTCTGTCATCTTCATAGCCTGGTAAATCTACATTTTCTTTAACTCTAGCACTGAAATCACAGAATCATAACACATTTCCTGTAATCTGGAATTGCCAGCCTTACTGTGGTGAGGAGAAAGGTGACAGGGTTTTAAAACAAAGCAAAGATTTTTGAAAGTAAATTCAGTTATGATCTAGGTTTTATTGTAATTTCCAGAGCAAAAATATTAAAAGAAGATGCAGAAAAATGTAAAGAACTGAAAATGGGCCAATATCCTCTAAAAGGACCCAGGACTTTACTTACGGGATATTGCTGATGCTGAATCTCTCTGACAGTGTTTTTGAACAAGTGAGGGTGGGAAGCAGGTGGAAGATGTGGAAGATCACTTAAGGCTGGTGAAAATGCATCCATCTCACAGATACAGTTCACATGTAAAGACTTAATAGGAAAGATTTGTCTCATAAGATATCCAAACCCACAGCTTTACCTTTGGCTTCTGGGGTTGTGTGTTCATCCTAAGTGTAGGAGACATGAGCATTTGAAACTTCTTACCTACTAAGAGACTGTATCTCCAAGAAAAAAATATCTGAGTATAGACAACCATTCTAGAGCATTTAAAGCCTTATTTTTGTGTCATTCTTTTCCTCAAAAGGTTGTTGGAATTGCCAGTGATAAGTACAAAGATTAAAGCTGAGCAGAAGAACTTGTATAAGCTAGAGAGGTAGAGAAAAAGGGAGTAATATAAAACAGCAATTAAATCTGGACCGGATGTACTCACTCATCACTAGACATGTTACATGATTAATCACTTGTCCTCATTGTAACAACGAAGCCAGGAAATCCACAAAACCTCAGTATGTATGTAATAGTGCATTTCTAGCTAACAAATTACAGCTATCAAGCTACAGAGAGAAGCATGCACTACATTTACTATAATTTAACATACTGGCCCTGACTGAAAACCTGGCAAGGTTTGCTACCATGCAAGCCCATACCATCAAAGCTCTGTATTTCTGTGAAAGTAAAAATCCAAGCATTTAGTATTTACATGAGATTGAGCCAGAAATACCCCGATTGGGGCAATTTGCATAAAGCAGTTCATAGCAAAGGTGCTTCTGATGGTCCAGCCTGGCCAAAACATCCATTGCTAATCATAAACAGGGCAAACACTCTAAACAGGTTGTGGTGGTGTTACCTGGAGCCAAAGCACAAGCCTGGCTGCATTTTATGTCAAACCACTGACCAGCCCTGCTGCCGCTTGAAAAGTATGGCTGACATCCGATTGTGGGCAGCCCCGTGAGGTTCACCAAACCACCAGCAGGAGAGTGGTTATGCTGCTTTCTTCAAAACATTTTTTGTGGCTTTCTTGAGAGCACGGTATTTGTCAGGTGAGTAGCACAGCCAGGATGGTTTTATTTCCTTGTTACCACTACATGTGCTTCAGTACCATCCCAGAGGCCTCCCTTCTGCTCAGCGGTAAATAGAGTGCATGAAGAAACCTTCTCCAGAGGGGCTCCAGGCATCAGAACACATTTTAAAGCTAACAAGGAGCATTTTCAGTCTGAAATCCCATACACCAAGCAGGAAATACCCAGTTATTTACGAAACTCAACGTATTTTTTATTTCTTTCAAACAACTTAAAGAACAGTTTTACCTTTCAAGCTGCAATTTTCAATCATGTCAATCCGTGACCAAGACTTTCTCAATGGGAGAGGACTGCAATACTGAAATGGTTACGTCAGGTCTTCTCAAGGGGTGGTTAATTAGGTGTTGAATTAGCTCTCTGTGCCTAAATTAACCCATGACCACCTAACATGCCTGTTAATATCCATCTGCCAAGCATCATCCTCTACTGCTGACCTCTTTCCCTGGAGCCTCATCAATCAAATTCAGCTTGGCAGAAGGCTCTTTGCTCGCACAGAGGAGAGAGAGGTAATTCCCACCATCTCCCTGTACAAAGGGCAGGAAGTGTTAGTCAGCTTCACAAAACGAGGATCAAAGAAGAATAAGACCTTACCCAAAAGATCTTCCAGAAGGCCCATGTCAGACCTGAGCAGAAAATTCCCTTATTCCAGGCAATCACAGTGTTACAAATATCATGCATCTTAATGCAGTCTTTACTGTTGTGGCTATTATTACAAAGTCATGTGCTTGGGAAAACAAAACAAAGAGGGATTCCAAGTGGAACGTTAGATCCTTGCATTTCTAGTGTTATCTTTGGGAATTCCTAGACTTTTACATAGCCGTGGGTTTGCTACTGCATTGAAGGTGAGTCATCACCTAGAACAGGGAGAGAGGTTTCATCTTTTTGCCTCCTCACGGAAAGGTTGGAAAAACAGAGCCAGGGACTTAGAATGACAGGATGGCTTGGGTTTGAAGGGACCTTGAAACTTATCCAGTCTCAATCCCTCTGCTGTGGGTAGGAACACCTTCCACTAGACCAGGTTGCTCAGCCTGGCCTTGAACAATTCCAGGGATGGGGCATCCACAACTACTCTGGGCAACCTGTGCCAGTGCCTCATCACCTTCACAGTGAAAAATTTCTTTCGAATATCTGGTTAAATCTCTTTCAGTATAAAGCCATTCCCCCTTGTCCTATTACTACATGCCCTTGTAAAATGCCCCCTCCTATAGCTCTCTTGCAGCTCCCTTTAGGTACTGGAAGGTGCTGTAAGGTCTCCCCAGAGCCTGCTCTTCTCCGGGCTGAACAGCTACAGCTCTCTCAATCTGTCTGCAGGAGAGGTGCTCCAGCCACCGAATCATCTTAGTGGCCTCCTCTGCACCTACTCCAGCAGGTCTATGTATTTATGTTGGGGGCCCCAGAGCCGAACTTACAAAGTGATTAATTTCCAAATTATGAGGATTTTTCTACATGCAACCAGTTTGGGACAGTCCCTGAGTGATTTCCAGATTTGCCTGAAAAGGCCCACAGTTTTGAAGCTTTATTACAGGAAAGTATCTGAAATTGTAAAATATTTGTTTGATCATATTTGAGAGGGTAATAAAAATGCTAACTATTGTGGGATTTGGCAAATATTAGGAGTCACTGCGGATGTCCAAAACTCTTCAGAAAAGCCCAGGATCATTGTTCCATTTTGCACACTGACTCTTTCCAACAGAGATTTCACCTTCTTTGAGGGTATCAAACCTTCTTCAGGGTCAATGGAGTGTCTGCAGCATAGGACTTGAGGTTGGGAGACCTTTTAGGAGCAGAGAGTAGTAACAAAACCAAGCCAGGGAAGCAAAATGCAGAGATTCCAGGGAATAGGTGCGAAGAATGCCGTGTGGGGTCAATGCAATCCACAACCCCCACTGCAAGTTACTAGACTGAGAACGTGCACTAGTTAAAAGGTCCCACCCAGTAAGGACACTACAACCAAAAAGAAAGAAAACTTTTGGAACCTTTACTCTTCTCAACAACCCAAGACTGTAGAAATTGCACATTTAAAAACAGATACGGAATTTAGGACAGAATTGTGTTCGAACATTTGACTTGCAAACAAAAGACAGTAGGAAATTAATTTCAGTTCAAATTAAGTGAGCTCCAGGGTCAAGACTGTGTTATGACTGCAGTTCATTCTCTTCTGTTTTCTCCTTGTTAATTAGATAAAATTTCATGAGCTTTAGCTTTACTGCAATTCCAGTTTAATTACTGAAAAATGTTTACATTTTTTTAAAAAATATTGAAAATGAACAATGGAAACAACCAATCTTCTCATTGCTGCCATGTATTCAGATTAATGGTTATTTCCTTAATTAATCTAAATCACTCATCCAGTGTAATTTGGATGGCAGCAGGAAGGACGACTTTTTAATGTAGTTTAATTTTTTCTTAACAGTTTTGGCAAGTTAATACAGAGAGGAAAAATAAAGTCAAATATTAAACATGCAGACTACAAGCTGGGCCTATACCATAGGCAGTGCCATTCCAACACTTGCAGAAGACGAGAAAAATCTCAGAAGATAATTTTAAACAAAAATTACCAAATTCTCTGAAACCATGTCTCTAGGAGCCTCTCAAAAGCACTTTGATCATACTGATGAGGACTCTTTGGAGAATTTCCAACACCCACCTCTTTATTTTCTCAGACAGTCACAGGAAAAGAGGTTTTGTTGAAGATGCCAGCATGTACTAGGCTTGTCAGGATGTTTCAGGCTTAACCCTTTGAAGACTCTGATTGCCCTGAATATACAACATTCACATCGTGGTTTACAGCAATAAATTAGGATGCAAGCTAAGTTCTGAATCTCCTAAGCTAAAATAATGAAAAATGTGTATGATCTGTTGCCACAGAAATATTAATTATCTCCCAGTCCTGCAACAGTTAGCTTGGATGCTCTTCTATTCCCAGTGCCTTCTAACTCCAATGGATTTAGCTGTGAACTCTTAACTCCTCTCTGGTACATACTGCATAACATAGTGCAGAGTCCAACAGGACAGCTGAGTATTGCTATTTCCCTTGACATAATTTCTCTGCTTTTACAGCTTGGTTTCCACCAAGCCATATTCTAATTTCCTACAGAAACATCATGTGTCTCCTCTAAACTACAATTTCCAGCAGGAGCAGATGGTTCTTTGCTGTATTTCTGTTCATATTGTTTGCGTTTTTGTAGCATCCTGTCTGATTTTCTGTGGTTAATCAATCCAGCTGCAGCATCTGTTCACAGCCTAACACTATGGGGCAATAATTATGAAAACACTACCTTCTTAGGTCTTGACTATTTGCTATTAAAGGTTACTAACTATCTATCTATCTATCTATCTATCTATCTATCTATCTATCTATATTGAGACCTGTGATTAAAGGTTACTATCTATCTATCTATCAATATTGAGACCTGTGATTAAAGGTTACTATCTATCTATCAATCTATATTGAGACATGTGACTAAAGGTTACTACCTATCTAAACTGAGAGCTGATGCAACTGGATGAGACAACTGGGATTTTGCCAGCTTTCAAAAGGACTGAGTTTTGCCCTGTGCTTGGAAGCCAATCAGCAGCACACTGCACATACAACGGAATGAATTATGGAGTATGTTAGAGTTACATTATACTTCAGTATCAACTTAAAAGTTACTTTTAGATCAGCATAAAATCCAAGGGTTTTGCAAGCAGTAAATTGAGTTCCAAACCAAAGCAACCACAGATTACTTTCCTACAGGAGTGAAAAACTCAGCCAAAAGCAAGTTTAGCTCTTCTTCACTGCTTGATGATTTCTGGTAGGCAAGCCTTATTCCATAGCCTCACAGCTAAGACTCCCCTTGCTGGTTTTTAACCACTTCCACCAGACAAGAATGAGAAGGCCAGAAGTCACATCAGGACAACACAGCAGGGTCAAAAAAGAAGCTGAAGACAACAGCTGCACTACAAGACTTGACAAGGGACAGAAAAAAAGTAGAAACCAGCAACAGCCACAAGGAAAGTATAGGAAGAGTCTTAGAAGTTAAATGAGGTGGAAGCTGTACAACTAAGAGATTGGCATAAATGGGCTACAGGGGCAAATAGCAGAAAGAAGTACCACATTATCACACCCTTTCTTTTCTCAGTATTCATCTTCATCATGGCTGAAGCACTGGAATTTTAAAAAACTAAGTAAAATGTGTTGCACAAGTGTTCTCTTTTGCCCTTTCTTAATTAAAAACAAACAAACCAACCCAAGTAAATGCACACAAAGCTCCCTCACAGTTCTACAATGAGCAGCAATTTTTAGAGGCGTTAAGGCAATGCAGACTATATGTTCTGACTACATAAAGGTCCTAATTTCTTTTTTTTCAATTCCTGTGGAAAAGTGTTGTGTGGCTATGGACTAGATAGCCAGTACCTTGACCACAGACACGGCCTCATGCTTGTCACTGCTGGTTCCCTTGCCCCAAGCAGTCACACGCTTCATGGTTTGCCTCAACAGCGGGGGGAAAAAGACAGCATTTGATTAATATGGTGCTCAATAACCAGTAAGGTCAGTGATCTGGGTACATTTCTGCAGCCTTGGCATGACTCACTTTCCATGGCCACCTTCCAATTGGAGGCTCGGAGCAGTAGCCAGCATGGAATTCAGTCACACCAGAAGCTCAGGCTAGGGAGTGAGAGGAAGGTCTGACCAATAGCAGCAAGAGATAGAGCAGCACACATGTTGGGCGAAGACTATGGACTAGCTGGAGACTTAACTCTCAATTTCATACACCAAGGTTAAACAAAGTGCAAGGATACTGTTCTGTGGTTGAATAAAGCCAGCCAGAACCAGACTGCTGAATGAAAGAAAAATAAAGTCCAAGGCAGGAAGAAAAAAGCTCAGATTTATCTTCCACATGAATATCTTCTTCTTTCCCTTTACAAAAATCTTTATTTTCTTTGTTTCCAACTCACTACTTGTCCTTTTTTGGAAGTATAATATTTGAAGAATAAGTTAAATATTTACTTGCTTCATTTAACATATATTTTCCATGTGATTGACCATGAGGCATTATACAAACAAAAAATCTTTGAAACAGATATGGTAATGAAACAAAAGAATGCTTCTTTTGGAAGCAATCTCAAAATGCCTCCTTTAAACAACCACTGCAAAAATAATCAACGAGAGTTGCTCACACTTACCAGTTTTAAAATAACTTCAGCAAAAGTTTCCTAATCCTTGGAATGAAACCCAGCTGAGATGAGTAGATTCACAACTTATACATCAAAAGACATTAAGACAGCTATTTGCAACAGCAGTACTTCTAAATCTCAGAAATGGTACCTGTGCATATCACCTCTGCCCAGCATTACTGTTTTGGGGTACTCGACAATATGCTGTTTGCTGGATTTCACAAGATACCAAAATACTTGAGGATTTTGAAGAAGCCTGTGAAATGCCCTGTTTCATACATTTTCATTAGCAGAGTATTCTTGTATTTCTCCAGAAGATTAAAGCTGAGTTCTAAGCTAATTTCCCAAGTACTGTACGAAGTGCCAAAGTCCAACCTCCGTCCACATGGAAATACCAAGGCAACCTTACTAAACCACCTTGCAGCCAAGATGAGGCTGAGAAAGACTGGTTCCTACACCCCACTTGTGCTGTGATTAGAGCCCATGTGACACTTCACTGCATGTCAGTGGAACAATGGGTTTACCTTTCAACCCAAAGAGAGTAAAGCGGTGTCCTCGCTCCCTGCAGGACACCAACTGAACTCTGTAAGAAGTATGCCATCTACTGATGCACTCTTTACTATACCCTTCTTCACGTGCCTTCACACAGCCACTGACCAAGACCAGTCTTAGCTGTGTTTGCTGAAAAGAAAAATAATAGTCCATGAATTTACAAGAAACGACAGCACTCTCGAAGCCAGTGAAATGTGTTTTATTTTAAGCCACTGCTAAAACAAGGACAAATTTAGTGCAACCTGGAGTTCATAATCTGAAAACTGAATATAGTTAAATTACTAAAATGGCAAAACTTGTCACCATTATACAGTACAAGACCTTCATATTCATTGAGTACAGTTACATAAACATTTAGTTATTCAAACTGCTTTTGGTATACAATTGCATCACTAACTGGGCTTTGAATTACTGTAACACTGCACAAATAAGCAGCAGTTCCAGCAAATTATAGTATTAAATACTATTCAGACATTAAAACAGAACAAAGGCCCTCTAAAACTACACCAGCTATACAATAGGAATGTACAAAGATGGCACAAAATAAAGTGACTACAGTGGCTGGGCTCTGTACCTGCCTCTTCAGAGCTCAAGTACAGTAAATGCTTGACAGTAGTGGCTCTTGCTGAAAAGCTAAAATTCTTACAATGAAAATCATTCCTGAATCTTGTATTTTTCTTTGCAAATCAACTGTCTAGAACTACAGGGGTTTGCGCTGGTGTTTACTACTCACTGTGCTCCCATCTCCAACAACATGTGGCTCTTCATACAAAAGGTCCCAGACAAAGTTACATTAGAAAATGCAACATTTAAAATCTGATACCATTTTTGAGAGACCTAATTAGTCTCGGAATGTGGGTTGCTGGGTTTTGGTTGGCTTTCTTCTAAAAAGCTTACACAATCTTTTAAAACCCAAGAACAAAGATATTACATTGCATTCATGTACATTGCCTGAGCTACCTTTACACATCCTTGTTTTGAGACAGCAAATCCTCTTTAATTTTAGAATATGGGTTTGAGTTTTGTTTGGTTTTTATTTTAAGGCTTTATGCATACTTTGTATTATTTATGCACTCCGTTCTGAATGTTTAAACTAATTTTAAATATGGCCACTTCTAACTGTTGCTTTATAGAGGGACTATTTCTCCAAGTGCTTTTTCTACAGAGTCTTACAAAACACCACAACACCTCCATTTTTTAGAACACCAAATGTATTTATGAAGTGTTTGTGTGGTTTCTGAAACAATAACATCCTAGGATGTATTTTCCTTGACATAAAACTTAAATTACCAGGGTTTCCCATACAGAAAAAATGCAAGATGAACAAACTCTACATTATTATGTTTGTTTATAAAGCAGAGTTGTCTCCTTTAAACGGACCAGAATGTGCCCTTCAAGGCTGCTCCTACGGTGTTTTTTGTTGGTTGTGTTTTGTTGTAGGTGTCTTTAAATGTACAATTTTGTACATTTACAATACCTTCAGTATCTTTCTTAATGTACAGAACACTTTACTATACTATACTCTATCCTCATGCCCTGAAATCCCACTTGGTGAGCAAAATTTAGTTGTGAGGCACTGCTTTTAGCATTTTATTTTCTTGACATTTCAATTATATAGGTAAATTTGTACAAGCATATCATTGCCGTGTTAAGGGGAAGGGGTTACAGCCAGAGAACTGTCTCAAATTTTTGTCTAAAACAATGTTGAAAATCAATCTTAAAAACAAAAGGAGGAAAGGAATATGGGGGTTGGGAGAAGAAAAAATATCCAGACAACTTTTGTACAAACCTTAAAAAACATTTGCTACTAGGCCCATCTTCCAAACACTAAGGAACTAAGATAACTTCCCCTGACATGCTTTAGGCTCTAAAGAAAAATCATTCCTGATGCCTGGATTATATTACCTATAACAATACAAAAGACCTAAAAGTGGTTTTTGGTCTTTTTGTCACATACATAGATTTTTCAATCAGTGAAATGATATATGAAGTGAAGAAATAAGCTGAGCATAACAGAATTTTAATTTAGTGGTAGAAGTTTGCACTAAGAGTTCATATTGGTGAGATGTCATAGACATATAGATACACAAATATATCTCTGTGTGTATTCACATGTGCGAACACATGTATGTGCATATACAAAAACATGAAAAATCTTTGGCTCTGTGAGGAAGGTGAACTTCATGAGATCCAAGGCAGAAATCCAGATGACAAAGAGGACTAAAACAAAGCAGGTCTCTGCAAAAAAGCCAGTGGAATGCTTTCCTGAAACACATACACACACTGCAAGGAGAGCGCTCCTGTGTTTATCAGTGTGACACTCCATAGTAATTCATGGGGTAGGGGAAACCAGAATTGTATATATGCCACTAAAACTCAGAAATAGATTTGGAGAACATCCCTTTCTGCTTGTTTGGAATCACAAACTCGTGCACTGTATCAACAGTATATTTTTCTGTGGAAAAGCTATTAAGATTTTTTTGTCCATTCAAAATTAGTAAGGCTCTATGATTATTTGCCAAGTTTAGACGGCAACCTGGTAATTACCAGCACGTGCCTTTTTCTCTCAAAGAATATATAAAAAAACAAAACCCAAAACACATTTTCAAACCACAGGATAAATAAAGGTCCAGATTTCCCTTCAGACAGAAAGGCAAATCAGCAGCATTGGTGAGAAATCTGACAAGACTGCTAAAAACATTCAATTAAAAGTGCCTTAAAAAAAATTCTGTGAAGGTAGTTAACAAAAATGAAAAATCAATTTGCTAGAAATTTCCCCTTTACATTTTTATTAACTTTCTTTGCTAAACACTTACGTGCTTGCTGAGTAACAAAATTGTCTTTATTACTGAAAAGAAAATTCATATGTGGCTGCTTTGAAATAAATAAAACTAGTCAGAAAGATGGCCAAAATGTCTGAAATTTCTATCTTCTACTTTTAACACACCTGTGTGAGAGACTAACATACAAATTCTTTGACGCAGAACTAGTGTCACAGATGTATGCATACAAAAAGCTTCAGTAAAAAATTTAGCAATTTAAATTTGATTGGCATACTTCAGGAAACCTTGCTGAAGAATTATGTATGGAATTATACTCAACTACTCACTCTGCCCTTCTATCAGAAGTTACCAGCTCTACAGTAGTCAACAAAAGGGAACATGCATTTGCACCTCAGCAGTTTCAGAGCAGACTCTCCCACCTTCACATAAAGTTTAAACTGATAAAGGTGGCTATGAAGCCAGACTGCATTAAGGGGCTGCTCAGGCTGGTCATAATTTTCTTCCTGGCAATGCTGCTCTTGGGCACTAACACCTGGCCAAGATGGATAATTTTTTCCATTGTCTACAGCAAGGTAATCCAGAGCAGACTCTTGCTGAAATCAGTGCACTGAGTGCTGCTGTGAATATAGCACACATAGGAGTGGGAGAAAGAGATACCCTGGCACAATGGGAATCCTGAATATCACATCTGAGACTGTCTCCCCCAGACTACTATCACAGACAATGGTTGTTCATAAATATCTCATTGGTATGAACGCAGCAGTAAATACAAGTTATGCGTGGGTGGACAACACCGATTATGGACTGAATAAACACACCATGTGCACAGTATCACAAAGCACAGCACAGCTATTTTGACTTTCACCTCAAAGTCTTTTAATGCTGACTATTACTTAAACATTCACTAGCTGAATTTTACTTTACACGTCTGTGTTCTTTCTGTCTCCTTTCAGAAGAGGAATGAAGTGAAGATTGTTGCATCTTTGGATTTTTCAGACATTTTCCAGAAGCCAACTGACCAAAGATTTACTTAGAGCTTGCTCTCCATCAGATGCCTTCTCTATCATTTCACAATATTTCAGCACTGCTTGCAAGAGGTCTCCAACTTTCCAATCTCTTTCTCTCAGTCTTCTGGAAAGCTAAAGGGGAGACAGGGGAACACAAAACAAAATATTTTGACTGGGACATCCTGATTAAGTTACAGAAGTTATTCCTGAAACATTAGGTCATAAGAGATCAGTTGTAATGAGTTAAACATTATTCCCACATCTATAAAAACAAAAACTTCCAGAAGAATCAAGCATTTTTCTTCAGGGCTGTCTTCACAAAACTTTCTTCTGGAGGGAGCAACATTTTCAAATTATGTGGTGCCACAGGTATGACGACTGTGGTTCATCAAAACTGCAGAAAACAGGAAATTCTGAACACAAGATTAAGACATTTGCCACCCCTCCCATTCCAATAATGCATGTATAAAAAGACAAAACTCTGTCTTAATAAAAGGATGTGGATTTTCCTTTCACAACATATAGTGTGGTTGGGGTGGCACAGACACTACCCTCAATGAAAACAGTGTCTTCAGAGTTGGGAAATTATAACATCTTGGGGAAGAGGAAAAGGTGATGATTAAGTTAAACTACCACTCAGGAGGAGAGATCAGTGTAGCTGAAAACATTTCTGTTCCCTCAGGGTCCAAAGAAAAAAATCTTCCATTGCTGATGTGTCAAGCTCAGCTATATGTGCAAGAAAGCATACCCTAAGGAAAGAATGAATTTGACAGCTCACCCAGGACTAAAAAACCAAAACACTTTTAGTTTAAATAAATAAATAAATAAATAAATAAAACACCCACACAAGCAAACTTTGTTCTCTGTAGCTTTCTGGACACCTGTTATTGCTGCATTTAGTAACCACAGTTTAGACACCCTACTTATTTCTTTGGAGCTGTAGATTTTTATTCCCTTTTATAGTCCCTACAAATACGTTCCACATATTAAGTTTTAAAAATGTCATATACTGTTCAGGGAAATACTTTTCACAGCTACAAAATTAAAAAATCATACAGGTTCTACTGTGAGACCTGTCAGATTGCAATATAAAGTTCTATAAAAAATAAAAAGGAAGACAATCTTTCCCTCCTTCTTCACCTAGGGGATATTTCAACTGCAACAAGGCAGGTGATAGAAATGGCAGAAAGAACATGGGCATAAAAACATGTATCAAACAATTAACTTCTTGAGAAAACCATTAACTTGAACAAGCAAAAAAAAAATCCTCTCTAATCCTGAGGATAATTTATTCTGAACACTGGAAACTTTTCTCAGTGGAAAAAAAAAAGGACATCTTTTCTACATAAGAAGAGACTGAAATCTGTAGCTATTTCTGTGAATTTTAAAGCAGGGCACAGGAAGTAGGAGTTTTATAGTCTACAACATGCAATTTTGTAAATGATGTTTGTTGGTTTATAAAAGAATGGTCATGTTTCTTTCCTCTGCCAGAGGAAACTGTGGCTAATGTCCAAATACCTACTTCAGCAAATACAGTATAAAATTTCTGTCCAAAGAAGTTTTCCACCACGGTAAAACTACAGAGCTGGCACTTAAATTTTAATTTAGAATTCAAATTTAATCTCAGTATTTCTTTAGATGACCAATCTGTTTCTTATTGTCAGACAAGTGAAATATTAGAGTTTACTCAAAATAGGAATGTTATAACATCTAGGGAAGGTCTGATTAAAAACTGAATCCATATGATTTTTTAATCCGGACACTTGCATATCCACATTGTCAGGCATCTCAAAGAAGTCAAGAATTATCTCTTCTAATTTACTGATTTCTTGTTATCACTCCTAACAAATGTATTGTTTCATACACAGGTATTTCACTTCTTTCTGCCTTGCTGAGCACTGAGCACAACACATACCCTTAAGAAAGAGTTCACAGCCAGCTGCAGCAGTAATACCCTGCCTGATACATGCTAGGAGTACTTCTTCTTTTTATGCAGCCACAACACATCGGCGGCTCGTTACCCTCCTGTGATCAGCTTAGACAAACCTTTCGTCCCTTCCAGAACTCACCCACTGCTTCTGCTGGAAATCGCTGTTCCTGATGGGCTCTAACCCTGGGCCGGTTCCCCACGAGGTGGAGGGAAGCCCCGAGGGTGCCCAAGAGATGCCCCGAGGGTACCCAAAGACGCCCCTAGGGTACCCAGAGACGCCCCGAGGGTACCCAGAGAAGCCCCGAGGGTAGCCAGCGATGCCCCGAGAGCACCCAGAGATGCCCCGAGAGCACCCAGAGAGGCCCCGAGGGTGCCCAGAGAGGCCCCGAGGGTGCCCAGAGAGGCCCCCAGCCCGCGGCTGCCGAGGGACAGACAGAGAGCGGCGCTGGTTTCCTCCTGGGCTGCAGCGCCCTCTGCAGGGCCTCGCTGCGCTTTACAAGCGACAGTCGGGAACGGCGATTTCCAATTCACAACCCTCGGCCCGGGTCACAGATCATTCCATTGGTAAGTGGGATGGAATGAAAAACATGTAATCATTCTCTGCCTCCGGGGAGAGAAACGAATTTTCAATTTATTTTAACATAACTGCATCTGGAGAACTAAAAGTAATCTATAACACTAAGTGAAACTATTAACTAGTGTGTAGCATTTTCAGGACTGCCTGCCTGAAGCTCTTACCTTCAGGTGTCAACTCACGACCAATTTATGACTGAAGCGTCAAGTAGAAAAATATTATCATTTTTTAGGAGGGCACACATAACAGACACTGCTATTTTCCAGAGTGTTCTTCTCAGTATATTCTCTTAATAAGGTAGCTGGAGTCATGCTCAGATACACAGCCAGCTAATATCTTTCCTGTGTGTCCTGCAACATCGGTTCAAATCTCAGCACCACAACTATGTAATCTCTTAACTCAGAGCTCACCGAAGAATGAGAGACTTAAGGAAAAATTTTAAAAAGAGGCACATACCATCTATTTTCTCTCTTACATATTATATAGCAATGTACAATACAGGTGTCTCACATAAACAAAAAATAAATTATTATTAACACTTGTGAGTCCTACCACTGTCCTACCCGAGTATCTGCAATGAGAATGAAACAGATGAACAGATCTTCAAAAGACGGCAAAAAACCTCATGAGGTCAGAATGACTGTAGTCCCTAACCCCAACTCATTCACATCAAAAACCCTTCTGAGAACACTGGGTCAAGCACGTGAGAACAGAAAAAGTGAAGTATTTTCTTCTTTGTGTTAAGGCACTTATAAACTGTAACAAAGAAGAAACATATGAATATAAGGATTAAATTTAAACAATTTCAAATAGCACAGAAATGGAGGAAAGTATTCTCAAACTGCCTTCCAGTTTACAAAGGCACAAAGTCTACTCTGTCAGAACTAATGTACGATAAAAGAGGTTCCTGAAATAATTCTAAATCAAACATATATATTAAACAATACCATGCTCCAGAAAAGGAGCATAGGGCAGATATTTCTACATGCCCAAAAAGCATTTCCAAACTTTCTGGGTTATTCAAATAAGAATGAAAAGCTTTCTACTCTCAAAATCAAATACACATTCCACACAGTTACATAGGCAAAGATGCACCCCAAAGTTATCATTCACTTTGTGTGCTAGGAAGGGGGAAGCCACTCAGGAAAATTCAGACCAGGTACAATCTGGACTGGCCTCTAGGTACTTTTCACATTCTTACCATAAGTCTACAGAAACTAAGCACCAGAGGTGCACACATCCATCCAACCCTGGGAGTCTGTTATGTCATACTGACCTTAGCTTCCCACTAACTCCCCTTTTCTCCTGAAATGATGATGTAAGCTTGGGAAAACCCCAAGCTGAAGAGGCAATATTAAATTTCAGAACTGAGAGCAAGCTTTTTCTTCCTTAATATACTGGTAAGTACATTAAGTCATTTTTGCCAAGTTCTTAATTTTTAAAATCATATTAATGGCATCACATTAATGCTTTTTCACATTACCAGGTCACAAAATACAAATATTTGATAACTGTCGTTCCTATGAACCTTATCATTAGAGACAATGCCAATATATCTATTAAGTTAGCCTTTCAATAGCCAGGTAATATTAAAGTAATTCCTTGGTCAATTAAAAAAATACAGGTTTAATGTAAGATATTCAAGATTATCGTGTAGTTTGGTGTGCAGCCATGAAAGAGCAGTTTTTATGATTTTATAGGAATAAGAAGTGTTTCTGATGGAAATACTCAGGACAGTATGTATACCAAAATACAGAGCCTTTCCAAAGAGACACAAATTGCCAAAGCCTAGTTCTTTGAAAGTGTGATCTACAAAACGAAAATAAAGGCACCTAAGAATAAAAAAATTGTATTGACACTTCTTTTCAATAGCTTAGGTTCAGTTACTTACAGAATAAAGACATAGTATTTAATTAGAAACTAACCTTCAATGTGTCCTTGCTATTAAAAAAAAAAACCAAAAACCAAAAAAGCAAAAAAAAAAACCCAAAAAAAACTCCCAAAAAACCACAACCAAAAAAACCCAACAAAAGCCCTTAGCAGAATATGTTAAGTTAAAAAATAATTTGCATGACCAAGTTCTCAGAATGATTCAATCTACAGACAATTAAATACTAAGTAAAAAACACTTGAAAAAATAAAATTTTCACCTAACAAAAATGCTGTCATTTCATTCTTTCTGGAGTAAAACACTTGTAAAAGAAGTGAAACAATCAGCTTTGATGTTTATGTATGGTATATAAAACAGGCTGTTCCACTTTGACCTCCCAGGATTTAAATAATGATTTTTCCTCAGCAGAGAACAGTGAATGAAGCAACAGCAGCTGGTACATCACAGCAAATGGAAGTTAAGGAAATCCTTCCCCTTTCCCACCACCCATCAGACCTGAGTACTTACAAAGACAAATTCCCTTGCAGCAGTGTCACGAAAGTGAAGATCAGACACCTCTGTTTCAGAAGCTGCCAGCCACTGGAGTGCTGCTCTGAGCTGGGGGTCCACTAGATTTGGTTCCAGATCAATATTCATTATTGATAGAGTCTTTTGGATTTGCTCCAAACCTAACATTAAATAGAAAATCGTCAAATCTATAGTTTCAAATTGTTTCCAAAAAATCTCTGTAGTTCACTGTTTATAGATTATATTATCTTAAAAAACCTCAATTTAGTACAGACAGATAATATGAATGGAAAAAAATTATGTTAAAGTGTTTCAGGACTTTCCCATTAGGAAGTACAGTTTAACCCATTTACAACTGTGTACAAACATAGCTGAGTATTAAAAGATACCTAAACTATAATGTATATTCCAAATGAAAAGGAATTTAGCACAGACTTTCATAATCCAAACAGCAATGGCTCTCACATGGTCCATCAGTTACTTCCATTTCCAGCTGCTATTTTTCACTGTGCCTTCATCTACTGATTTCAAAAAATATATATTTCAGAATTCTTTCCTGTACTGATCAGAATGCCTCTTGAGCTTTTCCAAAACATACTGCTGGCTTTACTGAGGCATATCTAGTTTTTCAACACTTTTTTCAGTGTAAGTTCCAAAAATTAGTACAATATTGGAAGAGCAGTTGTGTTAGTAACACTTAGGAATACAGTGCTGTCACATTCTGTTCCCAACCTGAGTTTCTGCAGCAAGCTACCACAGAGATCCTTTGTCACTCTCCCAGAAGCAACTAGGCACGTATGTACTGCTCTCCAAGGTGTTCTTGAGGTCTCTGCTTTTAGACTATTGACCTTGACTTCAGAAACATGGAATGTATTTGCAACAAAAACATATATTCATGTTGAATTTACCTCAATCTCACTACACTTCCAACTAAGGTTATGAAAATTGAGGTAAGTAAGGTATTCATTCCTAACTGGCAAAGTCAAGCAAGTTGAAACAGAGTCCCCCAGGACGTAAAAGAAAGAGAAAATTAATAAGCAAAACTGTCAAACAAAACTGTGCTTTTAATGGATAACTGAGTATTTGTCTAGGAGCCCCAAAATACAACTTTTTTATAGGAGAAAGAACAATTAAAAACAGTTATGACATTTAGTGGGTGGAAAGCATTGTGGCAACATTGCTGGGAAATTTTGGTACATTTTTAGTCTTACAAAATGGATGTACATTTGAAAATAAGGCTTTGATTCAAATTCTTTGGTGAACAAGGCACAGTTAGCTTAGAAAAAGCCAGAAATTACCAGGTATGACATGAACAGAACTTTCAAATTTATAAGATCAGGTACAAGGGTTTTCTTCCTAGCACATTGTTTAAACAGTCCTACAATGACACAACAGAATCAGCCTTTTCAAAACAATAGTGAAAAGGTGAGGAACTTAAACTGGAATAATTTCACCAGAAAATCTTTAATACAGTATAAAGCAGTCTGCTGCATGACAGACACTAGGTGACACCTAAACAGTGTAAAGAAAAAAAATCCAATCACTATTCTAACTGAGCAATTTGAGTACTCAAGATGTCAGAACTTTAAGGTGAGACCAAAAGAAAGCAATGACATTGATAAAGTAGATAAAACCTACAGAGCAGAAACTATTTTAATTATTTTGAGGAAAAAATACTCAATAATTTAGCTTTACTTTCTTATATCCTTACAGTCACATCTGATTTAATAAAATTAAGAGATGCTGTTCATTTATATACATTTTTCCAGGAGCTTGAAAAGAGAGAAAAAAAAACCCAAACAAAAACCCTAAACCCACACCACTCTCTGCGTACATCAAGACTATTTGAAGATGTGCAACAAGGTTGAATATCCTCTGTAAGGAAGTAGAAGAGGTTTCTGGAAACGCTTACTTTATCTTCAGAATACACCCAACACAAAGAAGAGCTCTGTTACAATTTGTTCTAACATCAGCTCGTCTTAAAACCATCTTCACACACTGTGTATTGAGGCTGTTTTGAGTTAACAACCTTTGGCATATCAATCAGACTGGAACCAGAGCACACAGATCTTCTACAAACCACGAAGTTGTAACAAGATTATGGACAGATCCTATGTTATACTTCAATAAGAAGAGAGAATAGCAAATGCATAGAATCCAAGATTTTTGTTGTTTTTCATGACTGTCTCCCAAGATTAATGTGTCCAATTTTAGTAATTTCTTCAGCATTTCGAACATAGCTATGTGGATGCATTGCCATGGCTCCTCATGAAATATTTTAAAAAAGGTAATCTATGCATATAAATTCACACTTTCAAGAAGCTGATCAAAGTTCCCTACCTTATGTTATGAAATTCGCGTGAGGAGCAGTAACTAGCATTTCCCAAAGGCTTCAAATTTCAGTGCATTAAGAGGATTATGTAGGGCATTAATCTAAGAATACATTCTGACACTTGACTGACATTCATTATGACGAATAGGGATAATAGGGAGTCACCTTGTTTTGCAGACTATAAACGCAAAGACTTTAAAAAATAATTAACATAGAGTGCACAGGACAAGAACAAGAATATATGCTGGAACTGACATTACCTTCTACAGCATCCTTGGAATCTTCATCTTTATCTTCTGTTCCATCACTGTATTTTAATTTAAAAAACCCAAAAAAACAAAAATATTAATACAATCCAATATATGCTCTAAAGGTACTAAATCCTAAAACTGTAATGAAGGTTAAACAACTGGAAGATCATAAAAGAATTAAGGAGTGATCATGAAAAGCAGCTTTGCTTCTCACACCATTTCATGTTGTAAACAGATTTATCATCAGCTTCACAAGACTTGCTCTTAGGAGAAGAATGGAGAAGAGAGAAACAAGAGAAAGGGGTTAAAGGTGTTACTCATTGATTTTAATAGCTTTTCTTCGTAAGTGAGAAGGTTGAGGCATCTTATGTCATAGATATGAATAGCTATAGGTAAGCCATAAGTGGTCTATAAAAACCAATTACTAAGCAATTTTGAAAGTTTACACAAGCTAAAGGGGAAAAAACCCAGAAATCCTGTAGGAAGCAAGCTCTAGTCTGCATGAAAAAAAGTAAATCTAAAGACTTGTAAAACTGCAGGCAAGAACATGCAAAAAAGGGATCCTTTTGCAAGCAAAACACATTCATCAGGTTTAACACAGCAAAATGTAATCATTCAGGATGGATTAATTAATGAAAAAATCATATTGTGATTAAGTGAGAAGAGTGTGAATAATGTATCAGCATAAAAATGCACTGTATTGTTATTTTCAAAAATGATGATTTCATGCATTAATTATGAGGAACCCATCTGGTTTATATTTCTCAGCTCAACCAACCTGTCTGATGTTGGAAAGGATAAATTCTCCTCATACATATCCCCTTCTAAACCAAGACTGCTCCAGCTACTGCTGTTACCATTACTGCCAGGAGAAGAAGAGAAGACAGCTGAACTAGAAAAGAACAATAACTCAAACTAGAACCTTCATTTTCCTTACAACTGTTTAGTCAAGGCATTTAATGCAAGAGCACTGAAACTTTCTAGACAGGTTTGCTGGAACAAGCTTGACTCTCAGTGCTATCTGAGCAGCAATGTGAACAATAATGCAAAACTAGCAGGTTTCAGTACACAGGTGAAAGCATTAATTTGTACTCATTAATTTTCCAGATCAGAGCTAGCAGGAATTCTGTTCTCAGGTCTAAGCACAGCACTCATTATTTACAGAACCTCAACAATTTCAAAAGGATTACTCATAGGAATATGGATTACCTCTGTAATATTTGCTAAGGAGCAGCTAAGAGTAAATAAAATTATGCATTGTGAAGACAACTTCACATACAAAATCCTTCCATCTCACTCAAAAAAAAAAACCAGTAATGATCTCCAACAGCCTGATGCGAAGGAATTCCTAGAGTAATTTTTTTAAAATTTTGAATATTGTTCTGGAAGTTGATCTTCTTTAAAAAAGAGGGTTTATAAACCTATGGAAACAATACTTAAAAGATGGCTTCACTCACAGTTCACAAAAATACTGCATTTATTCTATGACTACTTTTAACCCAATGCAAAGAACTGAAAAAACTGAGCTTGCTCTTACGCTTGTTAATTTTAGTCATTACAAATAGCACAGTTTGTTAAGCCTGTCAATTATGTACAAGACTGAGCAACTCATATGATTAAATCTCTGTTCCCCAACTTCATACCTCCCCCATAGCATGTCTGGAAGCCTTCCAAAAACAGGACTTCCAAATTGCCAGCATTTTTCAAGAAAGTAGACTGTCTACTAGAGATGGCACGAGATGCCGCTGAGTAACTGCAGAGGAGAACTGCTGCAAGAAAATGCTCTCTTCACCTAAGTTTTATGTGACTGTTGAAGCCCTTTTCCACTCATACCACTCAAGGCAAATAGCAAAATGGTGGAAGAAAACACTTCAAGGGACAGACTCTGGCTTCCAAGCATTTGGCAGTAACACTATCACCTATGAGTGTCCCTTGCTCTCCAGTATGCCTGCTCAGATCCTAATTTCAAAACAGTGAAGTAACAGCAGGTTAGCAAACCAGCTGCATAAACACACCTGAATAACATGAAAAAAAGTTTAAGAAGTTGCAAGTGCTTCATTCAGTACATTGTTGCTTATTTAGACTACAGGTCCAAAGAAAATTCAAAGAGCTCTCTTGCTATGTAAACAAAAAAGAAAATTAAAGAGGAGAAGCTTCTGAAGAAACCACCTTGCAGGGAATGCAAACCTGGCCTAAAAAACATTTCTGAAGCTACTGTGTGAGACTATCACACTCTAGATGAAGTATTAAATTTGGCTTAAAATGGTTAAATTACAGGTATAAAAAAATTTAATATAGCCTATTGGTATCAATACTTTGCACCCACACAGCTTCTTTCACTGAAAGTTACAGATGCAGAACATAAATAGAAATAAAAGCTGCCCTGGTTCTCAGACTAAAGGATAAAGAATTTGCAATCTAACAGAGTAACCTCTGCACGCTACTGTTCTGATTAGTTAAGAAACTTAATATACTTTACAGAGGTCAGTCTTGGTCTGAAATAATCATATATATAGAACCATATGATTGCAGTAAGGTTTGAGGAAGGGATGAGACCTTGTGTAATGTGACTTTATTTTAAGTTGCCAAATTAACAGTCTTTAAAAATACACTCCTGTAACCACAAAACAAGGAATAAACAGACAAAGGCATTATAATGCTTCTGTAATGGTTCATGCAGTTCTTCAACATGAGCCAAAAGAAGAATAATGAGAAAAGCAAGAGGCTTCTGCTCTGAGTAATAACCCAGCCTGGATGCTCTGATGCATCCCCTGGAAAAGCCTATGTCTACACCTATGCTGATACCTACACATAAACTAGAGAGAAAAGCATAAGACCTTTTTAATTCTAATTTTAAGTCACTAGCATTAAGCATGAAAAGCAGAAGACACAAGCACTTCCCTGCATAGCAAACTACCAAGTTTTCTAAAAAACTTCCATCTAAATAGAACTGCCCTCGGGAAGCAGTGAATTAATTTCTTGTTTTGCTTTGCTTGTGCACGGCTTTTGCTTTACCTGTTAAACTGCCTTTATCTCAACCCATGAATGTTCTCACTTCCACTCTTCCAGTTCTCTCCCCCATCCCACCTGGGAGGAGAAGACTGCCTGGCTGGGTGGGGCTTAGGTGTCAGCTGGGGTTAAACCACAACAGGGTGTTATTACTGAATCTGGTCCTGTTACAGATCTCCCCCTGGCTATCTTTTTTCATGCCAGGCAATAACCCCAGATCCTTCCTTCCTTCCACCTGATAAACCTCAATAACACAAATGAACACAGGTGCTGTTACCAAGCCACAATTAGTTCTATACAACCAGCTGATCAACTTGCATACGCCAGTTTCCTCCATCAACACCTTGCTATCCAATTATGCCTCCCCTTCTATGAGTAACATGTTAATTCAGGTCATTCCTCCTCTAACGAGCCACAGATTTTCTTCCTAGTTATATAAATTAGCTTCTTCTCAGTTACATCTGTTTTGGGAATGACAAACAAATAACAAATACAACCCAGGCACTACTGTACTGGTCCAGAAATTTTTTTATACTTTTTCCCATTATTGACTAACCTATATTTTATTGTGTAGTTTTAACTGCCAATTTAGCGAATATTCTTCCTTATACTTGGATTTTCATCCTCATTTTCACTTGTTCAAGAGATGACATTTTATTAAAATAACTCTTAAGTAAATGTATTCTTTTACAAAATTATTAAGTTGTAGAGTGTACAGTAGTGTTTTGATTAAATAATTTAGTTAAGCGAAACATGAAAAATATTACAGACATTTAACTGAGTAGTTTCACATTGGTATCAAATAATCTATTTGTATATTACTTAAGCACATCTCCCATAGGTTCTTTAATCTCAGCAATGCTAAAAGTACTAACTAAAGAAAAAAATCGCTCTCCCATTTCCACTATTCTTCAACAGAAATGCTGAACTTGGTTATATCAATCATAGGAAACTAAGTTTACTCATTCCCCATTACTGAAGCCTGGGCCACAACCCTCAGTATAATTCTCCCTGGAAACAGGTACAGACATTGCAGATTTCAGAAGTTCAATTCTAATCTTTGTTAGTTATCAATCAGCCAGGGACAGTGCAGTGAGAAGCTCTGCAGAAACAGTTACTACCCTGAATAGGTAAGTTCCAATATTACACACCTGCAAGTCCATGGTTAGCAGTATATAAATACTCCACCAGTATGAGTTAGAGCAGCTTATAAATTCCAGTCCCAAAAAAACCCAAAAACAGCTGTAAAAGCTTGTCATGCAAATTAAGCTGGTATTACTTCTTTTCAAAAATAAATGAATCTATATTAAACACTTTCTCAAGGATTAAGTTTTAATATTTTAGAGCTCAACTTATAAGCCGTATTTTACACAGGGTGGTTGTTTTTAAAATGCTTACATCATTTGCTAATACTCAAATTTTATATGTACAGTTTTACTTGGCATCACTCCCTGGCATCAATGACAATGCACACTCCACATATTTTACAGAGTATGAATATTCATAGCCAACAATGTTTTGTAAGAAAACAAAATCATAGTATTAGAGCCATTTTTAATAAAAAAGTCATTGTGTGTTGAAGACAAAAATAACCTCTGCTCCCCCAAACCCTAGGAGAAATACACTTGATGACAAGTTATTTGATCACTGTTTAACTATACTAACATCTTTATAATTACCTGTCACTTAGGTGAAGAAAACTGCTGCTCTCATCAGGATGTTCATCTTCAAAACTTAGATTGGACCAACTCCCAGTGCTATCATCACCAATACTAAGGCTCATCTGCTGGCTAACAACAGATTCAACAGAGTGAAATCCTTCTCTTCCAACAGAGCTAAACAAAAATTTAAGACAAAAACATCACTGCATTTCATGCTGATCTGTGTTAGTTCATTCACAGCAATTTAATACCACTCCAAAGACAGTAAAATCCAAGGGAAAAAAAAAAGGTGGGGAATCCCTTCATTTGTACCCTATTCTCAACACAAGAAACAGTGCAACCAAAGGAGTCTGAAACATCAACAGGGTTAGGTCAGGGATTTCTATCTGGAATTCCTTCACTACAAGTCAAAGGGAGTGGTAGAAAGAATCCTCTCATTTGGAATATTATTCGCTATAAGGCACAGAAGGCACTGTAGCTGTGCAGACTGTCTATGAAGGTACACTTTTCAAGCAGAAGACTTACCATTTCTGAACTTGTTCACCACAGGACAGTCTGGCTATTTTCCATGGCCTGCTTTCAGTACAAGCAGCTAAGCGGTCTGCTACTGTAGGCAAAGTGCTTAAATATAAGCTGGTGTCTAAAACACTAGGATTCCACTTTTTAAAAAGATCTTTCTGTAGAAAAGGATTTGCTTTTCTCCTTCAAGAAAGTGTAGCAATGCATGATTCGTACAGAACTTTTCCCCTCAAGAAGTAAGTTTTATCCAAAAACCAATCAAGCAACCATACCAATAGTCCAAAACTTCACTTCAAAAATTCATTTAAAGAAGTTTGAACTCCTTATTTAAAAAAAAAAGCAAAAAACTTACAAAATGAGAACATGCAGTTATGAACTAAGTTTCATGTGCAAACTGTGATTGTCTATACATATATATATATATATATATATACACTTTTAAAAATNTATATATATGAAGTGGTAGGCAGTTCAAGAAAAATGATCATCCTACTCCCACACAGCAAGCAGCCACAGTAACATTCACTATTTAAAAAGCCAACCTTAACCACATCACTGCTAACACTTGGCTCCAGTGAGCATGAATTTGTACAAATATATAGCTGAACTGGAACCTATCAGGGTGAAAAAAAAGGTCATTTTTCCCATTTTTATTTACAGTTATACCAGCAGCAGCTCTCTACATCACACAAGGCAGTTTCTCAAAAAACATATGCAATACATACCACACACTAGATGACAATATAAGAAACATTTATAAATTCTGTAACAGTAAAACTCTAGTATCACCTCCTTGCCACAAATTTAATAATAAACAATATCTCTCTGAACCCTACATTTTGTTGTTGGCATATTCTAACTAGAATTTTTAAACAAAGTGTCATCTTTGATACCATAGGTATAGAAAAACATCACCACATGATTTCTTTTTTTGACACACATTGAGTAAAGACTCAAACCTGCTCTGCAAAGACCAACAAAATACTACCCATGAACACTTCTATGCTGTTGTGTGTTTCATATCATATCAAAAATTTAGTTTAGTCCCACTGTGGCCTTTAGCCACTGAACATACAAAAATCAATTTTATTGTTCATCATGATGCCCCTCTAAACATCAGAGAAATAAACCACTGTGAGAAATTCCCTTTAAAAAAAACCCAGTAGGAATTTAAGTATTACTTCAAATTTTAAAAAACCCAACATGGTAAGGATTGCTGTTGGACCTGAAGAGATTTCACTCTAATTCACAGCACAGTCTGTTTTAGGTAACAGTTGTTTGCCACAAATTTACTGTGACACATATTTCCTACTTAAAGGCCTATTAAAGGAAACAGTATGTTACCCTTTGCTAAATACCCAAGAATTTCAAAGTCAATTCCTTGTTTATTGTATTACTATTTTATAAGCTAAAGTGTGGTTTAGTAAGCTGTTTTTTCTTAAAGTAACAGGCTATTTTTCTGTTTCTTTTTTTCCCCTAGTAATAAAGACACTACCACAACACAGCCATATTAAAAAATGAAGTCTTCATACTACAAAGCAATGGCTCATTTGGCCAACATCAGATGTTGAAGAGGAAATACAAACAGGGAACAGGCCTGGCTTCTGTCATGGCTCACAGATCAAGAAAACCTGTAAGGACTAGTATTCACTACTGTAGGCAATGTTTTCAAGTTGAAACAGTAAGTTCGACTTACTAGTCCCCTACTGGAACATTCGTGTGCTGATATACATAGTATCTTGGTTTCAAGCTCACACAGGTGGGAAAAAAGCTTTTTTTTCCGCCTAGTTCTGAGTCATTTAAATGTAACCAGAAGAATAAAAAGAAAATATTCAGAACATAAAGTGTATCTAAGAAAATATATATTAAAATTCCTTCTGAGCATGTATTTGTAATAACAATACTTTTTCTGACACAAAATGCAACAAATAAAGAGAAAATTAATATTACCTTATGGTAACTGCCTGACCAATATTAGTCATAGCTGATGTCATTATTTCAGTAGTAAGGCTTTCAGCAAAACTGACTCCATCTTGTCCAATACCACTGTCAGCTGTCAGACTTGTGTAACTCAGCTCTCTTTCTGCTTTCTCTACAGCCGCAGTAGCCCCCTTGTCAGGTAACACTGTCCTCTGTTCCACATCAACGTGAATTTTGGGAATATCAAGCTGAAACACTCCTGAATTTTGACAGGCACCACCCGATCCAGAACGAAAATGCCTCACTGGAATGCAGGATTCTTGTGCAGGGAGATGATGGGACATACTTTCTGTACAGTACCGATGTTCCTTCATACTGCAGCATCTACAGACAGTTCCAGAAAAAGGAGACAGTTTCGCAGTATATGAGAGCTTATCCCCATCTTTTCTGTTTTCAGCCACATGGAGAACAGCAGACTCTAAACTCATTTCCAGAGTATCATTTGCTACTTTCCTAGCATATTGTTCTATAGCTTGAATTATGCCTTCGCTGTAGCCATTTTCATTTATATTACCTGTACTATGATAGAGTTTGTGATCTGGGGAGAAAGGAAGAAATGTCCTAGAAAACCTTGTTTTAATGAGATCCCCTGTGACTTCATCAAATTCAGTCTTTTTATATAGACAGGAATCTGTTAGAGACTTTGGCAAACATGCTCCCGACATTTTGAGTTTCTTCCTGACATCACAAGTGATACTGTGAGCAAGGGATTCGGAGAAATGCAACAACTCTGTAAATTCCATTCTCTGTGCGCCGACAGTCCTCTCGAACATTTGGCCTTCACAGCGATGAATGCTGCTTTTCACTTGCTGTACTGCATCTTTATTCCCGGCTTTGATCAGCTCCAGCTTACCATTTACCTGTGCATTTTGCCCAGGAAATGTCTTTCTGCTGTATCTGAATTTGGTTTTTCTAGCTGCTTGCTGCAAGCCCGATTTGATAGACCTGTAAGCAAGTCTGCTGGCGTACTGATCCACTAAGAGCTCAGCATTACCTCCTTCTCTTTTCAGAACCCGGATAACATGATCTGCGTATTCATCAGTCACACTTTCACAGCTCGGGTACTTGGATGTCAAGCCTGTGGTGCCTGAACCTTGTGGTAAAGGAAGCACAGACCAATCCCTCTCCCCCAGCCACTGGTCCTGTACTGGGCCACACCATTCCTTTGAACTACCATCTTTATCACCTCTTCTCAGATAAAAGCAATCCACCTGGCAGTTAACCCGCTTCAGCCTCAACAGCTTACAATGCCTTGATTTCACTACTTTCTTGGCCTCACTGATGACTTTTCCTGCCATATCACCTGCGTAATTCCACAAGGAACTGCACGTCTCTTCTGGGATATTTACAAATGCAGCATAACCGCATCTTTTCTTTTGCATACCTAACTGAGCCTGCCTACCAGCTTGTCTTTCGTCTGTTTTACCACCTAAATGGGAAGCAGCCATTTCAGTCGCTACTGAAATTATGTGGCTAGATAGGCAATCTGCATATTGAATTGTTTTTGCTGAATGCTCCTCTTTCTCAACAGGCATTTCAGAATGATCTTCATCTTCACTACTTTCCACTTCTTCAGAAAGGGACCGCATGAGTTTCAGCACAAATTCCTCATTTTCTAAAGAGTCCTGTTCAGTTTCAGACAAATCAGTAATGGATGGATTGTAGGGTGTAGAAGGTGGTGTCGCAGGTGCAAATTCCTTTGCTAATTCTCCTTTGAGTTTCTTGGACAGTTTTCTCAGGTTCCTTTCAGAACTACCTTGACATGGTTCTAAAGGAGTTGGTGGGGGTGTATCAGGCATTAAACAGGTATTTCCATGTTTCAGGCCTGATTTTTCTTCCATCTGCAAAGCACCTTCACTGCCAAACACCTCTGCTGAAAAGCTATTTGCATGCAGAAAACAATCAGTTTGCCTGTAATTCAAAGCTCCTGCTGATAGTTTCTGGGTATCACTTTTTTTGGAAGGCTTGTTTAAGCATGTTATTGAACAGCTTCCTGTGTCAGTACAGTCCTCTAGAACATGCCTAGCAAAAGTCACAGTGGAACAAGGCAGTGGTGATTTTGAAGATAACCTGTTTCCTTTTTGTTCCTGCCAGCAATCTTTAGATTCTAAATAACACTGAACAGAATGAGTTGGAGTAAGAAATTTACATGGATTATTCAAAGGCAACTGTTGCTGTTCCACAATTATAGAAACATTACTTTGTTTCTCAGCCTCTTGCTTCTTTACCACACATTGTTCTTTCTGATTGGTATCTCTGTAAGTCTGTGAGCGCACGTTACATGTTAAATTCTCACTGGTGTTGCATAACATAGTTTTACTTTCTTCCACAGATTGTTTTATGACATACTTGGCCAAATGATCTGCAAAAGTGCTCTTGGGGGAGTCTTCACCAATACCTTGCACATAAGGTTTTTTATCTGTTACTTTTCTTGTCAAAAGATCTGTATACTCTTCTACCGCTTTTGTTACTCTAGAGGAGGTTATGGCTTCGTAAGCTTCATTTACTATCATATCTACCATAGTTCCAGAAAAAGCATTAATGCCTTTTGACCCACTTGTTAATTCTGAATCATTGCTCATTCCAGATCTGTTATTTGTTAGTTTGGTATCATTCTGGTTACAAAAGAGTGATGGAGTACTTTCAGTACTTTGACTGTGATCTGAAGCTAGATAAATATTTCTGAAAGATGCTACTTCCTCCTCTCTCTTTCTGCCTGTGAAAAATGGATGAGTGTAGTCTTCGAATACTTTCAAATTGTCATCAGCATTTGGAACAGTGGATGCTTTTGCTTTGTAAGCATCGGAAGAAACCTGTTGCTGACAAAGAGCTCTTCCAGCTAAGGGCACAGGTATTGAACTCACAACACCAGAGGTATAAAATAGAGCTTGCTGTACTGTATATGCCTTCTTGGAGTCTTGGATTGGCTTTAGTACTACCCTATCATTAAAATTAGGAGAAACTGTGGACGTCTGTGTTGACTCTAACATACTTTCTGCACTTACATATTTTATATTGTCCATGGAAACACTAATGGCTGCTTGTGTTGTGAAGGTCACATCAACCTGAGATAGCTCAATAAATGCCTCCTGAATGACAGATTCAGACAAATCTCGGGCATAGGATCTTACTACTTTGTTTTCATAATCAAATGGTGAGGACTGTGCAGTAGGTGTTGATGGATATGAAAACTGGCATACTTCCATGATTCCTTCAAACACAAGTTCTTCAGCGAGGTCTGCTGCGAACCGTGCAACGGTGTTGGTAAATATTTGTTTCTTTACCTGACGCAATTCTTTCAAAGCACCAGTTATAGCTTCACTCACCAAAAAGTTTGCTATTCCATTAATGGCACGCTCCTTCAGGGAGATTGCTCTACGTCTTCCAATCTCATAAAAAGCCATTTGAAAGACTGAAGAAGTCAACCTAGCAGCCAAATGACAAAGTGCATTTGTGCATGAAGAAACACCTTTTTGGAGGTCTTTAAATGCACTGCCAAAACTTTTTTCAACCAATTCGGTTGCAAATTTTTGAATGCTATCTCTGATCATTAATGACTTATGTTTAGATTTTGCTTGCTTCTCTGATTCCTTACTAGTTTTTGTTCTGAGATCTGCAGCTTGCCTCTTCTTCTCTTTCAAAGTAATTCTTTTGAACTTCAAATCTTTCTCGGCACACACTCGTTCTGATGAGGACTCAGAAAAAAGAACAGAACCCAGTATTTCAAATGAAACACTATCAGCATATGCTGAGTAACTGTTATAAGCTGCATCAGGGTGACTTTGACCAGTCCCATCTCCACCAGGATTAACTCGACACGAACATTCGGAAGAACCGCAGCTCCCTAGTGGACTGAAGGCCGATGTTCTAATAGGGCTGAAGAAGCCTCCGTTCTCTTCCCCTGCTGTTTTAACTGGGCGAGGGGAATCTGGGACCTCAAAGATGCTGCTGTACGGTGATTCCGGCTTACGAGGAGTTGGCTTCTTTACATTGGCTGGGAGAGTGGGACGATCATACTTGAATTTCTGGGGATTCATTGTAATGCTTGCAGAAGACAATTTTTCATGTGCAGTCCTCCTTTTCTGGGAGGGATTCCCTAGGATGGGATCCCTAATAATTTTACAAGAGTTTTCCAAGGCTTGTTCCAGCTCATCAAACTGATCAAAACTATCAAAAAATTCACTTACTTCTGAGTCTGAATCCTCTATACCATCTTTTACTACTGGAATTTTTGGCAGCTGAAGTTTTGCCTTCAAGCTTTTTTGATATCCTTCTTCATCTAAGAAGATAATGGGGCTTGGGCTGGAGCAATCTGACTCGGAGGATTCCGCTGGAGAGGAAGAAAACAATGTTTTACGTAAAAAATTAACACCTTGATCAGAAGGATTATATGGCTTATAGAAACTCCTTTGTATCCAAGGATCAGAAATTGAGGTTGTCACTGAATTCTTTACTGAGGACAGATCCTTAAGTCCCAAAATATCAATCAGAGCAGAAGATCTGGCAGATGACTTTCGATGTGCAGAACCCACAAGGATCTTTGAGTCAACAGCTTCTAAACATTGAGCAGGGATGGTCTGTGAAGCAGCGTCTCGATGGTTTTGAGAAGTAAAGCTGCATGCACCTGAAGAAAAAAAATAAAGGTAAAAAGAGATGGCTTCAGAAACCAAGAATTTCCACAGAACTACAGCAAATTGGACAGATTTGAATGGCACCTGCTGGGTTTACTACTGTTGCAAAATGCTAGCTCATCTTTCATGATTAAAGCAAGCTTTCATTTTCTTTAAAGCCTATTATGGAAATCTAACCACTGACAAATTAATGCTATTTTTCAGCACACAAAGCAGAACAGGATTCTATTTGATATCCATCTGAGATTGAGATTAGAATCTTCAGTTTATGAGTTGGATCCATCTGACACTGAAATTAGAATCTTTGGTTTATGAGTTGGTAAACTGTTGTGAAAACACCAAAAATTTAATTTTTCAATATCCCTTTACAAAACATTATTAATGTAAAAAAATCACAATTTATTTACATTTACTTTCTTATTAAAACCCAACAGCCGAAATCTGAAATAGTAGTTTCTACAAGTGTGCAAGAACTTACCAGCACTTTGTATCTTTGAAGGTTCATCTTCATCTAAGTGTTCAAAAGCAGTGACAAAATCATCCTCAATTGAAGAAACTGACTGATTGGTGTCATCATCTTCTCCATGGGTTGCCTCTGTTTGATGTTTTTGTGAAGGATTTATTTCCACTGCATATCTTATGCCTGTGGTATACTTGCTTAGCAAGGTAAATATATAATCAACTTTGATTCTTGGGCATGAAGGGGACAGTCTCATCACACAGAACACTTCAGGAAGCTGATTCTTAAAAAGAGAGCAACAAGAAAACAAACATAAAAATCTTCAAGGGATTCCTTCAATGCATTTTTATGAAGAGTAAATAATTTAAAAATACTTTAAATACAAGAAAATTAATTCAACAGTTCGTGTAGAGTAATAGCTAGAATGATTTACTCACTTTCATAACTTCTGCATTCTGAATAAATCATTGCAATAATGTAACACAACCATGATAGCATGTACCCAAGAATCTATTAAAGAATGCATGTTAAAAATCTGTGAAGGAACACAGTATTTCAAAGCATGTTTATGCTGTATAATGCTTCAGTTTATAGGATATTTATTTCTTCAATGTATCTTCTATCTTACATGCAGTGCTTGTAATTGGCAAGAATATAATTAGCATGGCAATAATGGGAACAATATAGAAACAAAAATAATGGAAATTATATCATTAACAGAACTTATAATTTTTTTTGTAAGAAAAGCGATCACTGTTTTATGAACACCAGGCAACCCCTTAATTTTTGGCACCTCTGTTTCAACAAAGAAGTCTTCTGAAGATGAAAGCTGTCTGAGAAGAGCAGAGATAAGCTGACAAATTTCGTATTTTTTCCAAATTGCCAGTGAAAGGGACTATAGCCTAGCAGAAGCATGGGATCAGCACCATAATTTATTAAGTATTTTCTGCAAACAATACAACACAGTTTATTTTCATGAAACTACAGAAATACAATATTAATACTACTTTGGCTAAGATGGCCCAAAACCAAATGTAAGACAGGGTGTAATAAGACTAAACTCTCTAGGAGGCAAAATGTAATGCTTCTGACATGGAAGACGACACAAAAATTTTACCTGATGTTTCATGACATAAGGTTTTGCCAAGGTTTTCTTTATATCTTTTAGAAATATAGCATCATTTTCTTTTAGTTTGCGCAACTGGAGTGATTTCAGAACATCTGGAAGCTCAACAGAAACAGCTGACAACTCCTGATTTAAATTTAAATAAAAAAACATTGAGAATATAGTCAAAAAATAGCACGTAAATGGCAATGGGTTTGATCTCATACCACCTGTAAATCATAACAGCTGCTCATTCTGGTAAAGTTTTTCTTTCCTTCCCTACTTCTTGCTCTATCCCCCACTTTCTCAAACTGTGATGTAAAGCTTGTGTAAAGAAGCTTTAATTCAGTCCATACTTGGAAGATGTTTAAAAGTCACAAAGCAGAATCCTGTAAGTACTTAAAAGCAGCTGCATATCCTACAGGGTACCCAACTAAACCGACCTCAGCTATACTGATGGCTCCCAATGGATCTCTACATGCTCCTTGTGTGCTTTATTGGAACAGAGTTCTAGCTCCCTATTACTAAAACATGGACAAGGCACTTCCTTAACATGACCCTGGACAACCTTTAGATTTATCTAATACAAAAGAGGCCTATGAAAGATTTACTTTTTTTTTTCCAACAGTCCAAACACTACTGATCCCTACAGTTCAACACAAATCTCCATAAACCTGTTCTGTCCAACTTTCTCAAAATTCCATTTAACTCTAAACAGTTCTTACTCATACTTGAAACAATGTCTAAAATCATAATTTGATGAATTAGCAACATTGATCTAATATGGAACACAAATGGATTCAGAGTTTCTGGTTCACATTTTAAAACATCAGCAAACTATTACAGCAATCTATCTACTGAGATCTAGACAGAAAAGAAACATGGAATTTTACAGTGAACATGTATTTTATGATTAATACTGACGTGTAAATTGCACAGGAATATTAAATCCTTAGCTTATGAAAACGGCACATCGCAACTCACCCAGTTTGCTACACTCCACCTTTTAAAACATTATTTCCTTATCTAAATCTCTAGAATAATATCTTAAGACATAACCATAATACTGGCTCCTGAACCCCCACCAGCAACTCACAGCTAGCGGTCAGCTCAGTAAAGCTTTAGTTTCACACATGCAACTGCACCATATTAATAAGCACAGCTCAATTAACGATAACAAACCAAAATACTGATACAAGTAAAACACAAGTTTTTACCAACAATAACAACAAAACCCAAACCAAAAAAGCACCCACAAAACCCACAACCAACCGAGCCCCTTCACACCCGAACACTCCCCCAATCAATCATCCCCCTCCACTGCATTTGTTCCAGACCATCCTAATACAAAAATTGGCCCAGGTAATATTGTAAATACATATAAAACACTGATTACCACATTAAAATAATTATTTTCAACCTTTCAATGACATTTGAAACTTAGGCCGTTAAATACTCAAGATACATCTATTTCATTTCTCAAACACCAAAATTCTTCCATTTAAAAAACCCGGTGCTACTTAGAAAAAAGCAGCAGCTAAAGAAAATAATTTTCCAGAATAGACAGATATATACTGCACCTGAAAGTGAGCAGTACCCATCTCTTCAGCAAAACCTATAAATGTAATCTGTAAAATAAATTCATGAATATAGTCAAGAACAGTAAGGATTTTTTTTATTTCCTGCAGATATTTAAGAGTTAAAAATTCAGCAGACTTTAAGTTACAGCTTCATTCTACTGCCACAGAAACCGTACCTTAGGGTAGCATAGCTTGCTCAAACAGTAGCACACAGTCATACATAAAGAATAGTAACACTACACTATTTGACTTTGGAAAGGTCAGAGCATTCGAAACATTTAAAACCCACTACATAGGAATTTTCCTAGTGGCTGGTATATACAGAGCAATGCATACAAGCCTCATTACTTAAAATAAAGATGATTTTGCAAAGATCAGTGCTCATCTGTCCTTGCTTCAGGCTGGGCACATATAAAACAGTTCCAGTCTGAAATTTGTCCATGTTAATAAACTGTTATACATTTGGATATACTGAATAAAGCATAATGCCAACACATTATGCAATTTACCATGTAAACTGTCTAGCCAAAGGCCAAAACACAACGGATTACTTAAGTCACATGTTTGCATGCCATTGCCAAGTAAACAAACCCTAACATAAAAGAATTAACATATCCAACCTCCAAAAAAAAAAAAAAAAAAAAAGAAGGTCTTGTCAGGCTCAGGAACCTTGAGCATGCCAGAAATATCAGTTTTACCTCAGGTTTTTGCTCTTGTGGACAGGGGAGATATTTTATCACATATTGTCCCTCTTCTGTCTACAGGTGTTTTGTACTATTCAACATGAACAGACAGAAGCAACACAGTCACTACTCAAATTTTGTTTCAAATGTCAGATTTCCTTAGCTCTCATTTAGTATTTCCCTAACAACAAATCAATAGGCTATCTGCATACTCAGAAAAAAAAAACCCAAGGCATTTATTTTTGAAACAACGTTTGTATTTTGCAGATATGGAATAAAGCACAGAGACTAAATACCTTCACTGATGTTTGAAATTCAGTTTTATATGCCTTGGGTTCCATTTCTTCAGAGCACCAAGCAACAGATGGATTTTTAAGCCATAACTCATAAATTTGTAGCAGCTACTCCAGTTACTTCAAAGAACATCACTATGCTTATATTGATTTATTATTAACTGGTTCAGTTACCTGCTTGTACATACACATAATCTCTGAAAGCACAGAGCTAGAAAAAAGAAATGGCTGGAAAACAATTCTATTTTGAACCGTATTTGTGTTTTGAACATGTTCTTTCAAAGTGTGACCAAAAAAGAAACCTCGAACTTTATTTTCAACTGAAATCACACTATGAAAAGTTCTGACTTGTTTATTTCAGGGTGCCTTATGCTGGGCAAAAGATCTCATGCCTCCAGTAAGTAACTTCCTGCTTCCATCCACTTATCCTTTTATCAGCTATGACAAGATCATAAATGAAACAATGCTTCTCAGTAGCATTCCAAATAGCTCCAGACAAATTACACATCTTCAGCACTATATTCACTGTGTTAACTTTGAAACAATCCCATTTGAGCAACATCACTTTTCAACTCCTACACCTTCTCTTCAACTCCTACACAATTCATCTGCACAGTATCTGCAAGACACTCTTCAACTTCTACATCCTTTTGTTTGTACAGTACCTACAATGTGAACAGAATTCCTCCAGAGAAGAGGCAAAATATCAAAAAATTTAAACTACCTGGGAAAAAAACTAGTTCTCTGAAGGACATTTTGGGAGGCTCTAGAGTTTGTTGCTATTTGGGGGGTTTTTTGGGCAGTTTTGTTTGGGTATTTTGTTTTCTTACATGCCCCTTCCTCTTCCAACCCTTATCTTCTCCCATGGGATAACTCATTGTGCAAGAGAGGGCAGTGTGACACAAATGAAGGGCAATATTACACAGTCAGGTCAGCAGACAGCTGTCAGAGACCACACCACTACTGAGTCTGCCTATTTTTGCCTCAATGACAATGCTAATCTGGATCTCTTTATTGTGCCCAAACTCTAGTTTTCACAGAAAAAAAAATCACCTTTTAATACCTTGAACACGTCTGAAGTTAGTGTATCAGTTCTAAAGTTGTTGGGGAGTAGGCCAAGGAAATAAAAAGGTCATCAGTAACACAAGTCCTTTCTTTAAACTAAAAGTAAGTGTATGAGACACTGTATTTGAAGGTTATCTTAAGCCATAGGTACAGAGGAAAGAGTACAGGAAAACCTAAATTCTGGTTTTCTCAAGTCTGAGCTCTTCTAATATCATTCTCCATATAAGTATCTTTTCCTGAATTTTCATAAGAAAAAAATACCTATTCTGTGACAAGATATTGACCCTCCTACATTTCAACCAAAGGGCTCTTAATTGCTTGAGCTAATAAGGTAACTAAATATAGTCAACTACCTTTCTCCACAGGGACCATCACTGCAGGCATATAAAATATGTTCCCAGCTATTTGTCAGGCAATTGCTACAAGACAAAAAACCTTCACAGATTCTAAAGCGTGGTCTGCCTGATCAGATGAAGGCAAGGTTTTGCTCACACCTCCACCGTGTAGCTCTTCCTCCTTACATTTATCTGTCACAGCTTTCATCTTTCACAAATGCAGTTTCTTGGCTGACCCCAAATGTTTCACAGAGTCTCAACCCCTGACTGTAACCATTCCATCACAAAACCTCTGGTGTTACGCAGGCAACCCTAACTCATCTCTGCTGGTCACACAATCTGCCTCTTGCTACTGCTTATGCAATTATCAGTCTCCCCTAACCACTTCCTCAGTTGTCTTTGCTTCAATTCTCCCTATCGCAGCTCCTCCTCATGGCCAGTTCAGGTCATCCTCTCCTTCTCCAAGCTCCTTGTCAGGCCTGTCTCCCACTAATTAGAAGTCTTTTACAACAGGTGATACAACTTACATTGTACACACTGCTTGTTACTTTTTTCTTTTCCCTTTGGAGAAGTTGATGTTAGCCTTGTAACTCAAACAGTTCTAGTAATTCCTCCTCATAGCCTGAGATTTACCTAGAGTGTCCCACATTCTGTCAGGTCTACTTCCCTCCAGACCTCATCCAGCTTTCAGCGCATCCATAATCACATAGAACAAGTCTAGTTCTGCAATTCTGAGGCTTCAGCTTTTATCTTCAGACCTGAACCAAAGTATTCTGCTACTTAGTTAGGATATCATCCATACAACCTTGATCACAGCAGTGCTCACAAATGCAATACACCCAAGTCATCCATTTACACATCCTGGTTTTCTAGTTTCACAAATCCTCGAAGCAGAGAAATGTCATCTTAAAATATCACAGCTCTTTTTAAGACTTCAGTGACTAAATTCAAAAATGAGACTAGGGGGTATACATTTTATGGCCAGTAATTTGCAGCACTGTTCCTATTTACTATCCTGCAGCTTTCCATACTGTTTCAGGAGAAATTGTTTTCTATCCTAACTACAAAATACATATAAATGGTAAAATTATGGCAAACCTCAATAAAATTATCTTGTTCTTCCCGATTTAAGCATTCCTCTGATGATATATTGCATAACTCTTTCTTGCTGTGTAGCAGCGACTTCATAGAGTGCAGTATACTTTCACCAAAACTCTGAAAAACAAGGAAAAATAAATTTTAGAAAAAAGTGCATTTTCAGTTTCAGATACATGGAAAATTCATCTATTCCCTGCTCCCAAGTTTTCCTACTCTGATTACTATTTCAAGTTACTTTGTATATAAATCACCAGGTTTGAAGTTTAAATTTACTTCAGGAAATGAAGCTGAACCATGTACTTTTTTCTCAAGCAATGCTTTTATTCCAAAACAGCTTGACCATTCTGTATTTCTTACCAAAAAAAAAAAA
>VZRL01003799.1:564801-577433 GCA_013397895.1 Origma solitaria
AAAAAAAAAAAAAAAAGGAAAGATGAGAACACACAGAATTGGAAAAAAAGAACAGATGAAAGCAAGAAGAAATCCAAAGCCCATCTATTCCTTGCATTGAAGCCTGTATATGGAACTTTTTCACAAGCTTTTCCTTAAATAGTATGAAAAGCAATTTTAGCCAAGAAAAGTAATGGAGGTGGCTTCAAAAGTCAGAGGGGAAGAAAATAAACAAGCAAAACCCAAGAAAATCCACATATATTCTTTCCCATTCCATGAAGAATATAAAACAACTGTAACTTAATCCCATGTAAATAATTCTTTTAACATTTATTGTAATTACACTTATGGCGACATGCAAGCACCCAGGGATGGCTAAAAAAGGCTGAAGAATCCAAGGCCTTCTCCCAGTATAACAAAGTGCAGCAGAACAAAAGAATCAACACTATGAAAAGCAGTAAGACTACACAACAACAAAAACTCGCTCACTTAGCTTGCAAAAAAGACAATATCCTCTCAATTATTTTAGGAAGACAGCAATCTTTTTTTTTTAATTTAAAATTTTCATCTTCACTAGCAAATTGTAAGGTTAAGAAGACAAATAAGAACATCTTATGGTTAAAAATTATTAATCCAGTTAATTATTCTCTACAAGACTGCCTTGTTAAAAATTACATAAAAAAATCAGTGTGTCCAATTTATGACGAGGTTTTTCAAATTTGCATAGTTTCTCAAACAATAGCAGAGATGCTAGATAGCCAAATTTAGCCTGAGAATGTTTTGCATTTCTGGTACTCCCTCAACAAAAGCAATCCCTTTGTAGTAAAAAGTGATCTTACATATTACAGTTACACTTCAAGAAAGATTTTATTTTTTCTCTGTATAAAAAGCAGTATCAAATATTACTATGGTGAAAACCAAATTATTAGAGCAGGGCCAGTGTCACCATGGTTGTGCTCATGGCAACACAAAATTAGGACAGCATTTCCAGAATGAACAGACAAAAGCAAAACAGAACTTCAGGACCCTCAAAACTGCCAAAATACAATTCAGATTGTTAGCCAACAAAGCTTGGACTGCCACACGGACAGCCAAGGCCAAGTGATACTGAAGAAGTCAAAACAGTAACTTTTATAGAAAAGTAATAGCTGAACTATTTTTAAAGTATTTTAGACAGATATTGGGTCATTTGAAATAAATTAATGAAGTGTTCACCTAATTTCCACATTTATCTATTCCCTTTCCCCTATATGTTTAGTTGCAATTTGCTTCCACAGTTTAGCAACATCTATTGGTACTTTCCAAAGTATGCTGTCGGTACCTTCCTCTGATGCCCTGGATTTTCCAAGTTTAGAGGTGGCTGCAATCCTAGTACTGCTCAAAGACTGTTCCCCAGTAATTCCTTCATTCATCTTGTACAAAAGCAATTTCTGAAGCCAAGCAAGCATGTTGAAATGTCTCATTTTCAGCTTCTACAATAATTTAACCAGTCACAACACTCAAAATCATAATTAGGGGGAAAAAAAGTCATATGACGTGACCTGCTAATTTTCTGCAAGCCAACAGTGCTCCAGTTTGAGAAGGGATCATTGTTATTCTCTAGCTGGCTTTTCTAAAGCTATAAACTATTACACACACCTTATTTATAAGCAAGTACCTTTCCCTAGTTTAATATCTGAAAGGCAGAATGAATAACTAAGAACTAGAGCATGGTACAAGGAACTACTTAGGCGAAGGAAAATTCAGTGTTTTGGAGAATATTAAGTTGAACCTGGAGAAGAAGAAAGATGAAACAACTGGAAAAAGCTCCCTAAGGTCTGAGAGGACCAGCATACAAGACTATATGCAGATCTGGTAGCCCATGGTGGTACCATGCAACTGAAGAGATAAAATATCCATATTTAAAATGAGGAGGAATGAAGTGACACGTTTTTCAGATCATATTAATAAATACAAAAAAGCTCAGCATGCAAAAATAATAAAGATATGGAAATTAACAGGCACACTACATACACAGAAGAAAAAATCCCATCTATCTTGACTTCCACAGATCACTTACATATATGAAGAATTGACAAAAGCAGATGAAGACAGAATTAACTAAAAGAGCTGATTTTGGAAATGAAGACTTTGCCTGAATGGAGATATGGATGGAGAAAGGGGGGTGTTTTGAGAATAGTTGATATAGGTCAGTAAGCAACCTCCTCGAAACTTATCTTGTGACTGATGTCAAGTGTCATCATCATGAATAAATTTAATCAGGAAGAAAAGGAAATATGAGATAAAGACTGTTGATAATTTGATGTAAGCAGGTGTCATCAGCTAAGAAGGAGAATAGCAAATCATATAGGAAGAACTTACTCAGCATGACTGTTTTAAAAAACAACCATAAGAAACACAAAGTTATGTCCTTAAAAATGAAAAGCAGGCTTTAAAATTGAATTGTAAATTCACAAGCTTGGAAATAAAAGACCTAAGTTGACTTCTTGATCATGGCATAGCAATGAATGAATGGTCAATAAGATACTGCACTGAAAATAGCAAATATGCATCCTTTACTGAAAGAACTGACATCAGAGTCACTGAGAAGGACATCCTGTGTAATTGCACATACAGTATTATCCACATGTAAAAAGAAGATTAACTCACAACAATCACAGAAAGTAGGACTATGAAGGATAATCACTGGAATGCAGAGGCTTTCACATAAAAGCAGACTAAAACCTTAGTTTACACAGTTTCCAAAAACCAAAGCTAACAGAGGGCAGATCACCAATTGTAAAAAAATAAGTAGGGTGAACATTAGCAAAAGAAAAAAAATTACTTAAGCAGAAGAATAAGGATACACATGAACAAACAGGTATAAATTTGCTGTGAGTAGCTTCAGCCTGAAATTCAGTCTTAGTTATTACCACAGTGTAGTTCAAAAAGACAAAACCAGCAGTAGGTTTGGGGGGAGGTACTTTAAACATCTCATTAACTGAGAGGTTATATTTAGTAACTTTTTAATATTTTCATCCTTAGCAAAATTGTGCTTGTGACAGCAGAGGACTGGACCCAATTTCAGAGAAATCCTCCTGTCCAACAGATAATAATGCAAGTTCTCTCACTATCCCAAACCAGGAGACGCAAATACATTCAAAACTAAAACTAGCAAGTTCCCAAGACTAACAGCTCAGTTTTAGTAAGGACAAGAGGTCATCTTCAACAAAAAGATGTAATTTGTTTTTATAAATAGTACAACTACTTCTAATGTACATTGACATAAGGGCAAAAAACACCCAAGCAATCTATAAAGCCCTACTTGGAAGGCCTGTAGGACTTGGTACTCCGTCCTCACAGAAATTCTTGCAAGAAATCCTATTTCAGTCACAAGCACAGATTTCAAGTTCACTAAGTTGTGCCAGGGGAAAACCACAAGTGTTGTCAGGGTGCTCAGACATGAACAGTGGAAATCCTTGCCACATCTCTAGCTCAACTGAGCAATTCAAAGATTTGCATTACTCCAGCAAATCAAGAAGTCTTTACCCAAGGATCCATCACAGTACATTGGAGGAGGTATTTGGTCCCATGAAGTGTTTTAAAAAAACAACTGTTTTCTAACATTTCAAACAACCTGTAAGATGCCATGATCTCCAGAGAAATGAAGTGCAGCGCTGGACAGTCATCCTTACTCTGCTCTAAAGCAACAAAGCAGCTCTTCCTGATTTCATCTGCTGTAAGATTTAAAGGGACTGAATATTTTAAGGTAATTTTGTAAAAATAGCAACTTAGGCTTTAAATATGCACACCATAACTGTGCACTGACTTTTAAGAGCTACTACTATGACAATTCCTGTTAGCTGCGACAAAGTATTATGAAAAGGACAGGAGTAAGACTGCAATCTTCTGTAAATTAACAGAAGGTGAAACACAGTGCAGTTCTGACCACTCTGCCTGGCTCTAGGAGAAGGAAAGTTCCACACCACAATCCAAACAGACACCTCTCAGGCAAACATCAAGAGGACACAGCCACAGAACAAAACAATGGAGTCTGGCTGTAAGAAAATGCAGAATTTTGCGAGAAGTGTTAAATTCATATTTCTAGAACCACACAGTCCAGAATGCTTAATAGCAATCAATGGAGCAGTTCACAGAGGAAATATTTTAAGCAACTACTAGAATCAGTGAGTAATCACTGGTCACTATCATTATCAGAAAGATGTTTCTACAACTCACAGGTCTAAAAACCTGGTGGGGCAGGAAGAGTAGTATTTGCTTTGTTTAGTAAAATGAAACAGAAAAACAAATAAAGGGCAGATTTAAAAAAACCTGTAAAAGGAAGTTTATGTTGATGTTAAGTATGCAAAATTACTTGACTACAGTTGAAGATCTCTATTAGAGCTGGACAGTTCCCATAAACCAATAAAATACTAGGTTTTATACCAAGTGTCTTAAAGTGAAAGATTATCACCCATAATTGCAAACTGCTTAATATATGGCAATTAGCATTCCATGTCAGGACCCAGAACAACTGACTGCCTGCCTGTCTCAGAACACTTTCCTTTGCCTTCCAACAGTCTCTACAGGACACATACCACAGACACTGTTTCCTTAAAACAACAAAATCTGTTTATGAAATAAAATAATGCAATTTTCATGTGATAAGATGCTTCCTTGCTCTGTTTCTCCCCTTACTGTTGGAGCAACTTGCAAATAAGGAAGTTATTAATAACCAAGAAAGACCTAGAAAATTACTCATCTGTGTTCAACTACCTAGAGAAATATGATCAGATAAATTTGTTCCTTAAGGATAAACTGCAAATTTCATTTCTTTAAGAGCTTATAGAAATTGCAAGAAAATTTTAGGAAAAGTATTTTAGGAAGAGTATATTATGTTCTCCAAGTTAAAGTGACAAAATTTAAAGAATAAATAAATTTAATTTAATATTAGAAAACCCCACTAATATCCTTTGTAAATGCCAGACGTATTTTCTTTTTCACCAAGGCATTTCCTAAATGTTCATGTAAACACAAGGATAAAGCAGACACGAAATCAAGATCTAAAGATAAAAATATTACAAGTAAATCCTAACACAGGCGTCGCAGAATTCAATGTAGACTATATATTCGTATTTTATTACTATAAACTCAAAAAATCTGCTCTAAAATAAAAGCTATACTCCAATAAACAAGTCAAATTCTAGGAAATTAATACATGACAATTTTACCATATAACCTTGAAAGACAAAAGCATGCATTCTTTCCTTAAATTATGCTGTCTCCCAGTTCAATTACACTAAATATGCTAAAGAGCAAAGCAAAAGCCATTTCTTTGCCTCCCTGAAATGTCAGACAACCAAAATTAAAAAAATAAAAAAAACTCCCACACTCAAAAAACCCAAACAAACCAGTTGACTTAGTTCATTATTAGATTGAAAAGCTCTGAATTTTTTTTTAAAATACAGATAATTACCTTTTCAACAGATATTCTTGATTTCATGCGATTGCCCTGAGCCCTGGCGTACATGTCCATGATCTTACCAATCCTGATATTCAATGAAAGACGTCAGCTCAAAAATGCCTATAAAAAACATTTATATTTGATTATTTTATGTTTATCCATTTAGTTTCCATCCACTTTGAAAATGCAAGTAGACAAAACAAGAACCACTAAAAACAATTTAAAAGCATTTTAAAACTAGGAAAGATTAAACAGCACACCATCCATACTGACAGCTGCCTTTAAAAAAGTACCGCCTTAATGACCTTCAAAAGCAGGCATGAAATGCAGAACACAGACACCTTGCAGTAAGTTTCATCTTCTTCCTTTAACTAGAATTTCAAGGCTGCATTGGGGTGGGGAGGAACATTACATTAAATATTGTTTCACTGCCACTTATACTCTGGAAAGCTTATCAGCGGGTTCCCATACTGCAAAATGCACTGAAACCACCCTTAAACTATCTCAAGAGGCAAATGTGCAACTCACCCACCCAGCCAACTGGCCTGGTCATGTCTGTCACCCTGAGGTTAACATGGATCATCACTCTCTTCCTCTGGCTCTGCTCTGGCAGCCCAGCCTCTGCTGGCAAAACACAGCAGACCCGATCCATTTACCAGCACTATCAACCAAGTAGGTCACAAGAGCTTCTGCTCGAGTCAGCTGCCCTTATTTATCTTAAGTCTAATTCTAACAACAAGAAGACAAAAAAACAGTTATGAAATGAAAGGGTTTTTTTCAAGTTTCCCTCTTTAACCAGCAGCAATGGATCCAGTTGGTTTCATTCTTCTCCACATCCCCCAAAACAGGCAAAAAATATAGTGTTAATAAAGACAGAAAGCACGTGCTGGTGTTTTAAGCTCTATGGAGGTTTTAATACTTCATCTTTCCCCATGGTCACACAATTTATTCAGGAAAAAGAACTCCTAGACTACACAAAATAAACCAGACAAGGAGCAAGTGCATGTAAAAATGACTGCAAAGATAAAGAAAATAAACATCACAACATCAGAGTAAGGGTCTTCTTCACACAGCTGACCAGACTGGTTTTGTCAAGTGCATAGTTAACCTTTATATGGGAAATAAATCTTTATATGGGTTTGGTCTTGAGTATAATTCATTTAAATAAAAGTCATCAAGTAACTACATTCTTCATTTTCTTTCACCCCAGCACCTCTAAAAGTAAAACCCCTTCAAGAATACAATAGCAAGAGATTATTATTAGGTACATCTATTCACATTTCACCTTGACTTCTGCTTTCCTTCACAAAGATGAACTTGCTAGAATCTTATAAAAGAAGTTACACTTAAGCAAGTAAACTGCAATATTTTCATCTCTAGAGCACAGCTTCTCTCAACTGGATGTTTAAAGTTTGAAAAATTAAGACAATTACATGAAGTAGCCAGGCACATGTTTCACAGATTACATATATTACATATAAATATAATAAATACAAATAAAAAATTAATTTCACAGTAAACTATGGCTAGAAGACTAAACACAGCAATGCTTCTGCTGAAACTCACGTGTTTAAAAGAAAAAAAAATCCACAAAACAGTATCAGGCAATAGAAAGAAATCCACTTCAATTGTCCCTACTGCTCCACCTTAAATGGCTAACCCACTAAAAATCCAAGCCATATTGGGGAAATACTCTTAGGCACTCCGCCTAAGAAAAGCGTCTATAGGAAAACTTGGGTTTTCACATAGGATTGCTTACTTCAGCTCTACATTTTTGGATGGATCTCTCCTTGCAGCAATTTTCACAAAGCCCTATACAGCAGGCTACAAAGATGACTCTCTAACCCTGTTGGGCGCTGCAGCATTTACTCACATACATAGTTCACAGTTACACAGTAAATTGCCTTCAGGTTAAGCATTTCCCTGTGTCACCTGCTACAAAACTCTGGAACCCTGAACATCAACCTGCAGGTTCCTCTCCCCGTGAAACCAACAGACTCATAAATCACAGTATGAAGACTCTGAAAGATACTGGACAGAAACCATGCAGGTTTATCAACATAACACCATAACCATTTTGTCTTGTCTGCATCCTGTCTTTCAGTACTTGAATTATACAGGTTCTCCCCACCTCCTACAGCACCTCTGCTCTCCATCATGCATTTCAGAGAAATCTAAAGGGTCCCACTTGTCCAACAATGCAGCAAAACCTGAAGGTTTTCTTTTTAATATATAAAATTATAATCCATTTTCAAAAAACAATGGTCCAATCCTCTGAGAAGTACACAAATGTTAAAACTAACTGAAAAGGAAGTGAAAGCACTGACAACAAAACAGCCTGGAAATAGCTCATTTGTATAAATAAAACCTACCATTCAAAATTGCTTTTACTTCTGGATATTGAATTTGGCTATTAAATTTAATTTCCTCCCATTGTTAACTCAAAAAAGGGAGTAAGTGGCAGAAGTAGCAGATATAAGAAGAACAGGACTTTCCTGTTACTGAATAACAATCAGCAGGCACCCAAAAAAGGGAAAAAAATTGATCACGCAACTAACTAATAAACACCCATACAAAGTTTAACCATCTTTACCTTTTTAGCAAGTTGGATCACCTTAAATGCACACAGTACGGGCAACACACAAGAGGAGTTGGAAGCTTCTGTGCTGCTAGGAAGCTACAACTTAGTTGCCATTACTGAAACTTGGAGGGACGAATCCCACAGCTGGACTGTGGCTGTAGATGGCTACAGGCTGTTGAGTAGGGATGGACTAGGAAGGAGCGGCTGAATATTGCCTTCTACAACAAGAAATGGATAGTGTCAAGAGCAGTCTGAAGAACAGCCATGAGCAGGCCAAAAGCATATTCCTAAAAACAAGAAAACAAGGTATCAAGAGAACCCTGTGGTTGATCCAGGGAAGTCTACTGAGGAAGCCTTCTTGCTCCAGCTGCAGGAGGCACTGTGCTCACAGGCTCTTGTCCTGCTGGGGGACTTCAAGCACCCCAAAATCTACTTCAAAAGTAGCACAGCAAGCTATTCCAGGAGGAGATTCCTGGAATGCATGGAGGATAGCTTCTTAAGACACATAACTGACAATCCCAGCCAGCGGGGATGTAGGACTTGCTGGTCACCAACCTAAGTGAGCTAATCAGTGACAAGTTTAGAGCCTGAGCCATAGAAGTCACACACTGGTGGTGTTTGCACCCCTGAGGGACATGGAACAGGCAAAAAGTTCAGGATGCTAAATTTTGGAATAGCATACTTCTGGCTGCTCAACAAGCTAAATCCATAGGACCACCTGGGAAACTCTCCTCAGAGATATGGGAGCAGGATAGAACTGGCAGACCTTTAAGGACACTTTCCATACAGCACAAGAGCTGCCACTCCCTGGGTGTAAGAAATCAGGAGAGGAAGGCAAGAGACTGGCATTGCTGAGTTAAGACCAAACTAAGACCAGCTGAGGTCAAACCAAAGAGCAAGAAGGAGATGCACAGGCAGCAGAAACAGAGACAGGTGTTCTGGGAAGAGTACAAGGACGCTGCCCAGTTTTGCAGGGATGAGGTCAGAAGGCCAAGGTGAAATTGAAGCTGAACTCGGCAATAGATGCAAAAAATTAGAAGGGCTTCTACAGGTATATCAGAGAGAAACAGAAGGCCAAAGAAATTGCACCCCCACTGATGAACACAACAAGCAAACTGGTAACAACAGATGAGATGACTGAGGTGCTCCAACTTTTCTGTCCAGTCTTCACTGGCAACTGTTTTTCCCACACCTCTCCAGTGGATGGACTGGGGGAGCAAAGTCCTCCCACTGTAAGAGAAGATCAGGTTTGCAATCACCCAAGGAACCTGAATGTACATAAGTCTATAGGACCTGTCAAGACACATCCCAGAGTCCTGAGAAACTTGGCTGACGTAGTTATCAAGTCACTCCATCATATTTGAAAAGTCATGGCCATCAGATAACTGGAAAATGGGAAACATTGGACCCACATTAAAAAAGGGTAAAAAAGCAGATCCTGGGAACTACTGACCAGTCAGTCTCACCTCTGTGCCTGAGAAGATCATGTAACAGATGCTGCTAGAAGCTGTGCTAAGACACACGGAGACAGGAAGGTGATTCAGGGCAGCCAGCACAGCATCACCAAGGGCAGGTCCTGCGTGACCAGTCCAGTGGCCTTCTATGATGGAGTGACTACATTAATGGACAAGGAAAGAGCTACAGATATCACCTATCTGGACACCCCTAATGCTTTTGACAAAATCCCCCAAAACATCCTTCTCTCCAAATTGGAGAGATATGGATTTGATGGGTGGAATGTTCAGTGGATAAGAAGCTGGGTTGGATGGACCCATCAAGAAGAGATGAGTCAACAGCCCAATGCCCAGATGGACCCTGGTGACAAGTGGTGTCCCTCGGCAGTTCGCAGCAGGACCAGTGTCATTTACCATCTTCATTAATGACACAGACCAAGCCTATGTCAATCAAGTGCACCCTCCGCAAACTTGCAGATGGCAACAAGCTGAGCGGTGTGATTGACATGCCTGAGGGACGGAATATCATCCAGAGGGACCTGGATAAGCTCAAGCAGAGGACCCATATAAAGTTCATGAGGTTCAACAAGAGCACACACAAGGTCCGGCATCTGGGTTGGGGAAACGCCCAGTATCAATACAAGCCATAAAATGAACAGATTAAGAGCAGCCCTGAGAAGAATGACTTGGGAGTGGTGGTGGACAAGAAGGTGGACATGACCCAGCAATGCAAAATCACAACCCAAAAAGCCAACCACATCCTGGGCTGTATCAAAAGCAGAGTATCCAGCAGGGTGATTCTCTGCTCTGGTGAGACCCCACCTACAGCACTGCATCCAGCTCTGGGGTCCTCAGCACAGGAAACGCACGGACCTGGCAGAGCGGGTCCAAAGGAGGGTCACAAAAACAATCTGAGGGATGGAGCACCTCTGCTATGAAGACAGGCTGGGAGAGTGGGAGCTGTTCAGCCTGGAGAAGGCTCTGGGAAGACTTTACAGAAGCCTTTCAATACTTAAATGGGACTTATAAGAATGAGAGGGACGATTTTTTTAGCAGCGCCTGTTGTAATAGAACAAGGAGGAATGGTTTTAAACTAGAAGATGATAGATTTAGATTAGGTACAAGAAATCTTTTCCAATGACGATGGTGAGGCATTGACACAGGCAGTCTGGATGTCGTAGGTGCCCCACCCCTGGAAACAGTCAAGGTCAGGCTGGACAGAGATCTGAGCAACCTGATCTAGCCGTAGATGTCCCTGCTTACTGCAGGGTGATTGGACCAGATGGCCTTTAAAGACCCTTTCTAGCCCAAAGCATTCTATGAATTTATAAACCCATTTTTCCAATGATTTGCTGAGGAACACCCTTCTCATCAGAACATGTAATAAGCATTTAGCCAGCTTTTCCATATACATGTATCCTTGTCTGAATATACGTAAGGAGCAAAATTTAATAATCAGCTTAAGAGAATCCAACAGGAAATGTGCCATGGATTTCATCTCTTTGTGTAAGTCTATCCCATACCTAAATTTACTTTAAGTCAGTGTGTATTGGCAATTATTAGCTGGCAGAAAAGAAGAAACTTTATCTTTTTTCTGTAATGTGCTGAGTAAATCTCTTCAATTGCTATAAGCGCATATGTGGACATGTGCACACCTGTGTTAAACACATACAAGTTATGAGAAATTTGAACTGTACAGACAATAAATTCAAAATATATGTAATATGTCCTTTTTAAAACTAAATTTCAAACAAAAGATTCTAGGCAATAACAATAGTATATCTATACTATGTTTTTAAAAGGAGGTTTTTTAGTAGTGCTAGAGCAAAATTAAACATCTTCCTTTTAAAATAATAGTACTTTTTTTTTGCCTTCAACACACTGACCTGAAGCAGCCTAGAGAACTCTGACAATGATTTGCAAAAGCCAGGCCTAATCAGACACTGAGCTTTGAATGATTCATTCCAAATATTAAATTCAACAATACCTTAAGAAAAACATTCTTTTAGAATCACAAAATCATCAGGGTTAGAAGAGGCCTACAAGATTATCTAGTCCAACCATCCATTTCCTCTGGTCCTCTCACTGCAGGCATGGCAGAAGATACTGGCCCCCACCTCACTACACCCTCCTTTCAGGTGCTTAGAGAGCAATTAGGTCTCCCCTGAGCCTCCTCTTCTCCAGGCTAAACACCCTCAGCTCCCTCAGCCACTTCTCATAACATACCTTCTGGACCTTTCATGAGACTTGTTGTCCTTCTCTAGATGCACTTCAGAGCCACAATGTCCTTTTCAAAGTGAGTGGCCCAAAACTGAACAAAGAACTCGAGGTGTGGCCTCACCAGTGCCAAGTACAGGACAATCACTGCCCTGGTCCTGCTGATACTTGCTGCTGATACAATCCAGGATGCTGATACAATCCAGGTGGCTTTCTCAGCCACCTGGGCACAGCTGGTTCATGTTCAGCTGCTGTCAACTAGAACTCTCAAGTCCCTTTCTGCTGAACAGCTTTTCAACCACTCTTCCCCAAGCACAGAGTGGGGTTGTTGTGACCCAAGTGCAGGACCTGGCAACTGGGCTTTTTAGACCTCATGCCACTGCCTTCAGCCCATTGATCCAGCCTGTCCAGGTCTCCATGTAAAGCCCTCCTATTCTCAAGCACATCAACACTCGCATCCAACTTGGTGTTGTCTGCAAATTTACTGAGGGTGCACCCAATCCCCATGTCCAGATCACCAATAAAGATATTAAACAGGACTTATGCCAGAACTGACCCCTGGGGACACCACTAGTGACTGCCGTCCAGCAAGGTTTAGCTCCACTCACCACCACTCTCTGGGCCCAGCCATCCAGCCCATTTTTTACCCACTGAAGAGTACTCCCATCCAAGCTGTGTGAGCAGCCAGTTTTTGTATAATAATCTTATAAACACAAAGCAATATAAGACTCTTCCCAAGTGTAATGTGGATAAATTTCGAGCACTGTGTTATGTTACCACTTATTTCAGTACCACTGATCTCTTCCAGAGACAATCTAAGTGTGATTTTTTCTTCCCTATCTCGCTCTGGCAATACATTAGAGATTCAGTGAGAAGGCTGTATCTATACACAGTCTGGATCTACGGTTCCCCCTTTTTTTTTCCTTTTGCACATTGGATTTGATTTTCTTTTTTTTTT
>VZRL01003799.1:578722-746878 GCA_013397895.1 Origma solitaria
CTGAAAATCCCGTGCCCTCCCTCCCTTCACACTGCCTTCTGAAATTCAGGATTCCTCAGGACATCCGGTGTGCTGTTCAGCCCAGCCGATACACGACTGATTCTCACATCCTCATGCGTTGTTCTGGTGTGTGTGTGTGTGTGAGTGTAGGTACTCTTGGGCCCTGGCATTGCTTTTGGTTTGAGTGGGAGCGGTAATGCCGTGTGGCTTCCCAAGAGAGCTCCGTTCCAGCAGCAGCAGCAGCAGCTCGTCCAGGCACTAACCTGGCAACAAGGACACCGCGAGGAGAGGTCTTGAACAAAACACACTTACCAGATCCTCTGAGCAGTGTGGGCTGAAAGCTCCGTTCCCCCACAAAGGAGAGACTCCGGGAATCGGGACAGGTCTCCCTGGGACACGGCATGTGAGGATGGAGCTCGGGGAGGAACAGCCGAGCCGGAGCTCCGATGGGGCTGCAGGTGGAGACGGGGCAGCGCCTGCCTGCCTGCAGCAGCTTCTGCAACACACAAAGGAAAGAGTCCTCAAAGCTACGTTCTGACCAAAAAAATCCCAAACTTCATACACTAGGGAAGAAAAATAAATCATAAAAAAAATACTACCCTTGTAGCTTTTTCCCTGCTGAGTGGTTCCAAACTAACCTGCCCCATTTTACAGAGAGAAAGACAAACAAACTACCCTCACCCCCTCATAAATTTCACTTTTCTTCTTGATACCACCTAAGACCTATAAAAAGGATATGGGATTTTTTGCTGCTGGATCTCCATTACTTTTCTAGATAACTCCTGCTTCGGCCTACCTTCTGTTTTTACTTAAGCTGTGGCTTTTGTTTCTATTTAGTCTTCGATTAAGGGCCATTTCTGGGTTGTACAATCATTTTAGACACTTCAGATGTCAGGGGGTTCATATTCATTTTTGCTGACAGGTAGGTGAACTACATTTTCATTTACGCTAAAAACTCCTTAACTGTGTAACAAAGCCGTGCAAAGACTACATAGGAAAAAGAAACAAAAGATTGGTTCTAAACTGTGTCACAATGTGTGGCATAAGTGGGACAAATAAAATGTTTCTCATTTCCTGTAGGTCCCTGTGGGATGGAGAAAAAGTAAATGAATAATAGCATCAAATTTAACTCAAGTTAGTCGTCATTTCAATGCCTATTGAGACCAGCCTGATTTGGAAATACACTGTGGGTAAAGACATTTTAACAGTTTGTTCAGCTTAACAACAAAATATCTCCTTTTGACCAGCTCCATTACTAAATACATTTTTCAGTTTTCATGAAAGCTAAAAATTCTGTAAGAGGGTTTTGTTGTTTTTAATGTATTGTTGTTTTCTGTGTATCAACAGTAAGTAAAAAAATTCCAAAACAGAATAACTATGGAAGCAATGTAAACATGAGAAAGCATGCTTTTAAAATAAATTCAACCCTTTTAGTCCCTTTGTTTTACAATTCCCCTTAGAGTGTTCAGAATAATGAGTTCCTATAGCTCCCTGCCAAAACCTTGAGAAAAATCAAGGTTTACCCTCATCAGGAAACTATGAAACATAGCCCATGGCATGCCATTGTTTATCACAAAAAATATTTATTCTTTTTTATACAATAATAAAAATGGGGATAGCTTTGAAATAGTGATTTTTTTTTTCTTTTTTTTTTTTTTTTAATTGATTTAAATACTGCCTATGTAAAAGTACAGGAAACTTGTCAGCCAACGCTTCTTAAAATTTATATTAATTATGAAAAAATACAGTGTTGGTTTCTGGGCTCTGATATTTTCTGTCCTGTTAATTTTGTATTTTTCAGGGCAGGGTCTGGCCAGTCAGAGCCCATCCCACTGACCCCAGCCAGGGGGGAGGTCAAGCTCAGAACAGCCCCAGCCCTGGGGCATCAGGCACCTGTGGGGGCAGGGATGGGTCTAGGCCAGGCTGGGATATCAGTCCATGTGTGGGGTCAGGATCAAGCCCCATGAGGGGAATCAGCATCAGGCAGAGCTGACCATGCATCTGTAATTCTTTCTGCCCCATCATTTGGTGTGAAAAATAGGCATCTTTAAAATCTTTTTTGTCAAAACTGTCATGTCCCTAGTATTATCCTCACTCACTGTCTGCACCTGTCTATTAAGCTGGATATTTCAGGATCACTAGTTTGGAACAACTTGTTCAAAGGCTGTCTCAGACTGAGTTATACGTCATCTCTCTCAGGTATTGAATGCCAGCTCTGTGAAGGGTGTTGAAGATCTATGAAGGGTGTTGAAGAAATAGTCTGTGATTTTATGTGATGTAGTTTGTCCATTTTCTTATAGTCCCTTACTTACATTTTTTCCCTCAGTACATGAAAACCACACTATTGTATGATTGTGTATGATTGTTGTTTTGTTGGGATTTTTTTGATGATACTACCTCTGGAAAATGTACCTCTATAACTAAAGCTTTTTTTAAGTTCAGGCAAGACCTGAAATTACATCCTATAAGCTACACTTACAATAATAAGGATTGCCTTCTCAAGGGCAGATGAGTAATTTATAGTATTATTCCTACCTTTAACAGGAGGCATAGCACACTCTTCCTGTCTGAAAACCTGTGTAAGCCTTTGCAATTGATCCCTTTGCAGCAAGCTGGGAAGGATCTGCCATGCTTGAAAATATTCCCCCATCCTTCTCCCCTTCCCCATCCCCTGCCCCCCCAAAATAAAAATCTAAAGCTCATAACTCATAGTGTGATAATTTAATGAATGACTTCTAGTGGCTTATCTGTTTATAACACACCCTTCATCTCTCCAGCCCAGCTCCCTGCTCCTGCATTTGCGCTGCTCCTGGACTGGGCCAGTGAGAACATTTGTGAAATCAAGCAATAAATGAGATTGAACTGAGAGAACCAGAGAAAAACCTGCTTTCCTCCCTTTTTGCTGATCCAGTTCACCAGCATAATAAATGTGTCAGTGTGGCACCGGAGACAGCACAGAGACAACCAAGAACAGACACAGCTTACATGGCCTTGTTCTGCTGCAAGTGCACACCTGGGTGTTGACTTGCCTTGGCATCTAGTGCCTATTCAGTGTTTCCTTGAAAACACGCCTGGCATCTCTACTACCTCCAAAACTGGAAGTGTTCATCTCGCTGGGTAATTCTGTGAGTCATCCTGTCATGAACCTGGGCTGGACCATGGTGTTTGTCTCCACCAAGGGTTGGGTTTATGGCATTATGTGGCATTTACGGTATCATGTGATGGCATTTTTTGGTTTCTCTTCACCAAATGCTTCACAAATCCATTGTTTCCAGTGGCATGTTTGAGGAGTCATTTTTATTTGCATATTTATGGGTATTTTAACTCCTTTTTCAACAGCAAAAACATAATAATCTTCATCTGTGTAACCATGTTGCCACTATTACTGGTTCCTCTTTCTCTGGAGTTTGGTCTGTAACTGATATAAATCATTTTCCAGAACAATGTGCATAAAGGGTGTAATGCACAGATTCTGTACTGAACTGGCCAGTTATGCCCTGCTGACAAATGAGTTGTTGGAGCCAACCTAATGGGCCTTTAAATGCGAAATGGAAAACGTCACACGCTAATCTTATCAAAAGATGCATTGTACTCCATAGAGATGGTTGTAGATGCTATGAGATTATTATCCAAATCCTTGGAAAGCTCTCTGAATTCACATCCTTTCTGTGCATTGTGTTTATTAGAAGATGTGATAAACGCCGTCACTGTGTTACACAAGACCATACAATAATAATTTGAGCTGGCTGGGAAGTGAAATTTTCATTCTGCAGGAAATTCCAGCTTGTCAATATTTTGTTTCATCGAGTGCTGGAACAAAACGTGTTGGCTCTGCAGCCTTTCTGGCAAAAATGGAACAATCTATTTCTTTGCCAGCTAACGAGCCTGGGAAGCCAAGAAACCAACTGAGCAGTCGGCCTGATGCCAGCGAGCTGGATAGGCAGTCAGCTGAGCTATGGTGAGAAGCCAGCTTGGCCAGCAGCCACAGCCAGATCATGGCTAGAGCTTCTGTAGAAAGTTTTGACGGAACCAGGACAATCCAGAATTTCCAGTGCCAATCTGTTCAATTAGAAGATGGTCAAACACCCTCTCAATAACTGACTACTGTCAGGAAAGGGTGTAACTGTACTGCGCTTTCTATTCCTTATATGTTTCCTTCTTCAGCTTTTGCCTTGTGTCTTAAGCACATCTCTATTGCTTGTACGAGCAGATTAAATCAAAGAATTTTCCTTAAATGATGACACGCAAGCCCCTGAGGGAGTTTTCAGAGTGTCCCTCAGTGCTAGTTTTGTGTTTGTCATTTAAATAACATTGTGTGCCAGCAATGCCTCATGGTATCTGCCTGTGCATGCCCTGCTAACCCGAGTTACACAGTTACTACAGGCAGTGCACTGTGAGATTGGAATAAACTCTTCTCTGCTATCAGATAACACACTGTCTCATTGTATTCAGCCCATATTTGCAGATGAATTTAAGGCTAACTTGCCAAAATGCAATAGCGAGGCAAAAACATCTTCTGAACTAGGGAAGTGATACTGATCTTTCCTGGGAAGTTCATAATGTGAAGGTCAAACACAGATATGGAGAGCACCCTTCTCTCAGAACTAGCTGCGTTCAAGTACTCAGCTGTTCGCTCAATGTAACCCTAAACATTATTGTAGAATTCTTGCAATGCTCCAGTTATTTTTCCCTTTTGGTGTATTTCTGGAAAGATATCAGACAAATTTGTAAAAATAAAACTTAAATCTTTGCCCTCTTGCAATTTACAGTTATGGTATCATCATAAAAGGTATCAGTAGCTTTTTTCAAATGTTTAGATAACTTCTGTTATATGATAAATCTTATAATTCCTTAAATCTGCAGACATTGTACATGCTATACACATCTCTTGTTTACAACCAGTTGCTGCCTATACTTCCTCTTTAAAACCCAGAGATGTCATATACCATCCTTACTACAACTGTGGTAACTCCAGGGAACAATGAATTTCCTTGTAAATGTTCAGTGGTAATTAAATTTTCTGCAACTTCATCTATTTAAGTAGTCTCTAATATTCCTCCTGTGAAATTAAAGGAAAACCAGATGCTTTACTGAGCCACATTTTAAATGTTGTGCCTTCCACATGTAAACAAAGGTGACTTATTTTCTCTATTGAATTTAACTGCCATGGATATGCTACAGCATCTGGATTCCAGATAAATTCAATGTCAGTTTTCATTGACCTTTATATTTTCTAAGCATGGCCCTATTTATTGCTGGTTTTAGAGTTTATTCTTGAACTGGAATTAATTTTCATAGTGAGTATTTTCTCACAATGAAAATAGTTCAGTGTAATGTTCATGATGTGCTTTCTCCTTCATTTCTGCTGGACTTGTTGCACAGTTTGCTGTGTGCTGCTGCAACGTATCTTGAAATATGCTCTCCATCTCAGATGAAATAACTTCAGCTTGTGTTTAAGGTTCAAGTTAGTCTCAGTATGGCCATTTCCACACACGAATTACTGCTACTGTGTGTCATTTAAATCCTTCTGATTCTAAATTTCCTCAGGGTTGCCACATATTCAGAGATTATTTAATTTCCCCTCTGATTCATTCTATAAGAGAAATGCTCTTTAAACATGAGCAAACTTTAATTACAGTGTTACTGTCTTTTTCCATCAAAATATTGATTGGAAACTACCCTTTTTATACCTAAAGTCCTTACATGCCTTGGTGATACTGTGTCAGCAAAATAGAAGCATTAATAGCCTCTCCTGAACTTTGTTTTCAGTTCTCTCTAAAATACAATAAATAAAAGGAAACTAAGAGTGACAAGGAAATCCGCAAAATCATCACCTAAGACAAACTAGAAGTGCCTCATTCTTCCATCCACATGGTTGTATAGAAACTTACTGTAATCCAAAGGATCCTAAAAAGCCTTGTGTCAGAGAGAGGGAATTTTTACCCCGTGGGGGTTACTATTGTGAAAAAGTCACTGTACACTCCTTTCCAAGGACTTCTTTGCCAATCACTGTTTGAAGACAGAAAATCTTGGCCAAAATGAAACAAAGGACAGAAATACCTGAAAGAAATGCTGCGAGTCCTTCCCTACCACTGTAAGATATCTGAGTAGCTGTTTCTGAGTTACCTTCAGTGAAGGCAATTTCAGTTTCCCAATTAAATTTTTCAAGGCACATTTCTTAACTCAGAAATGTTACATTTACACAATCTACTGAGAACCAGAAAATTTAATTTTTAAACTGTTTTTAAATTGAAGCTCACTTGATTGTGACAGTAAATTGAGTTTTTCAAGAGTCAAAATGTAGCTTAAAATTATCTTGGTAACTTATTTTACTGCATACTTTGGACCATGTACCATTGAAGTATTAGTTGCTGTTGTAATTAAGAAAGTTAATTTTTAACTTTGTTGAAAGGAGTGTACCTTCTGTGTGGTCACTTATGCTTTAAAGCTGTGGATATATATATACAAAACAATATAAATATATAATTTAACGTATAAAATCAAAATCGTTTTCATCATTCAAAAGGGGACTAATCCATTGTTTGCTCAGTTGCAAGAAACTGCATTAGGAATATTTGAAAACATAATAAAAGTGTTCAAAAATCAAATTGTTTGAGCTTCAACAATGTGTCATCATTTACAACAGATAAGACACTGTTCTGTCTATAAATGAATGGAAAATGAGAATTAATATTTGCTTTTAGATAAGTGCCCGGGTCATATGTTGCATAATAAAACAGATGTGCTATAGATAAATCAGAATTTGATCCTGAAAGCTGTGTTGTTAAAGTATTAATTTTTTTTTTCTTATCTGCTAAAAAGTTTCCAAAATTACCAGTAGCTTTTTCCATGTAATCAAAGCTGATTAAATTAATGTTGAGGCTTGTCCCTGCAAGTTTGTTATCTTGAGGGATTGCAGTCAAAAGGTTTCGTAAGTATTTTCCTGCTACTAAAAGTTAGGAAAGAATTGACCAACTGTGATTTTCTGTTCTCTAGGGGCAATGAAGATGCCGTACCGGAAAGAAGTTAGTGGCTGAGGCATCAATAATACTTAAATCTCTTTATGCCAAAAGTCTATGATAGTCATAAGTGTTGAACCACCCAATTCTTAATGAGTATAATAAAGCAACTGAAGGGTAAGTTACAATAACATACTGATGATGGATTATTTAGTAACATACCCTTTAAAATACATCATATTAAAGGAGAAAAATGGAAATGGATTTCCATTCCCCTACAACTCAAATTTACCATTTCTATACCAGAAAATGAAGTTACGTTGATCTGATTTAGCTTATTCATTGGCAAGATGGGCATCAAAAGGATTTTTTTTTTGTGGTTGAGAGCTGATGGATATGAATGATTTGTAGGGGGAAGAACTGCAGGGTTTCAGAAGAATCACAGAGCACTTTGCATGCGGTTCCTGTTAGGAAATAGTCCAATGTTTTGTTTTCTCATCTTGGTTCCCTCAGGCTCTGGCAAGACAGGTTTGCTTGAAGGCACAGTTTCTCCTCCTGCCTCCTTCATTATCCAGGGAGGAGGAGCCTTTTGGAGCTTTGGGGCTCATTTTTCCCTGTCACAAAAATAGACCTTTGGGGGTTTTTGTGAGGGACAGTTTTAGAAGACACAAGGCCACTCCTGATAGCTGGTATGTGAAATGAGAAATGTGCCAGGATCCAGAGTACAAATTATAGCTTCCTCTCTTTTGGCTTGTTTTTAATTCAAGGCTGGGGTTTTTTTGGTCCCCTTCTGTCTCAGGTGTGCTGGGGGAGGATAATTTTCTTTGTAAAATCACTTGATGAGACTGCAGAAACCTGATATATATTAATGATTGATTATCGGCTGGGTTTCCAAGAAAACTTAATTACAGCTTTATAGGTGATGAGTTTTGAGATATTATTTGAAAAATTGAAAGTAAAATTTATAATTAATATAAATAATAAATTGCAACTTAGCATAGCTATATGGTATATTTGAAGGTAGTATACATGTGTGTGTGAGTGAAAAATACACACTGTGCTAGAAAAAATACATTATATTCATTTTTAAAAAGTATTCTACTAAAGCTTTTTGGTGTGGGTGTTTTCCAATTCTTTTCAGGAAAGATAACGATGCACACTGCAGGTTAAGGAGACTTGCCAGGATGATACAGAACTAATGTGAAATGATCCTGAGTCAAAAGTAAAGTTCTGCCAACAGCACAAAGCACTGAGGAGCAAGATGACAGCTTCTTTTGATTTGAAAGAAGCTTGTTTAGAAATCTTCCTCTATTGAATTTCCTACCCCTATAGAAATGTCAGCATTTCCATCCCAGATCCAACAGTTCAGCCTGCATTCTTGACAGTAGTTAACAAAAGATATGTTACATGAAGGTGCCCATTATCCAATGCAACCCAAATATAGAAAACATTTATTTATAGCTTCTATCATTTGGTAATTTTCTCAAGTTTTACAGACTAAGACATAGGGTTTCTAGAAATGTTCTTGTTAGTGATACAGATTGATCCTCTAGTTAGTGTTAAAATTCCTATTTTTATTTCTTTTTTAACGAAAATAAGAGCTCTGCACTTATTTAAAAGCAGATTAGAATAAAAAATTACTGATTTTTCACTTTAACTAAAATGCTAAATGCATACAATAAAAGGAGAATATTGCCAAATACATTGGCAGCCATGCAGGACTGAATTTAGCTATGCTATGTAATATACAGGGCTGCCTAGCTCAGTATTTGCACTTCTTACATATGCACAAAACACCCCAAACTCACCTCTCATGGAGAGATTTATCCAATTTATCCCAAACAAAATTCAGACAGGACTGATTTCCACCAGAATTTAGCCATTCCGTGAGAAGTGCCACAGGACCATTAATAACAGCAGGTGTCTGGGTCTTCTCCTTGTCTCACCGGGAGGAAGAAAGGAAGCTCCAGCAAAATGCTGGGATAAAGTATCTGCCCGGGACACTGGTTACATGTCTAGTCATACAGCTACAGAATTAGCAACATCATTCCAGGCTGGGCTTTTCTGCTTTCTTTGGAGATGTCACATTCCAGGATGGATACTACTGGCTCATCTTTTTTTAATAGCACATGTAAAGGACCAGGGCATACTTTTTTTCCTCTTATAGTGCCCTGGTGTCAGTCTGGAGGATGAGAAGCTGTCAGTGTTTCTACTTTAATTCTCTTTTTCTCTGGTGAACCTGAGGATGTGGTTTCTAACAGCTTGCTGGTGCTGGTGAAATAGGAATATTGCCTTCGTCTTTTCCTCTTTTCTCCCAGTACTGCCTCCTCACTGGGCTAGTCCTGGTGCTAGATCCTTCTACCTCTTGGCTTAGTTCATTAACCCAGCTGATCCCAACCACACTGTCACGTTCCTTGGCACTTCTTGGCCATATTAGGGAGTTAGTGCTGCTTGACAGAAGGGGCTGACAAAGCCCAGTGCTGGGGCTGGGCAAGGAGCAGAGAGCCAGACAGGGAACAGGCCTGTGAAATCAACAGCCTAAAGTTTCTGTTCTTTTAAGCTACACGGCGGCACAGTGTGTTTTGAAAAGTAGGTGAGCAGCTGCATGGTTTAAAGGGAGGGCAAAGGAGGGAGGGAGGGAGCAAAGCATGGCGTTGGCAGTGGGGCTTCCCTGTGTGCTGAAGCTCTGCAAGCACTAGGTGGCCTGCTTTCAAAGGAAATGGGCAACCCCAGCCATTTCTGTGTGAAAGAGGACATGGAAAGTACAAGTTGTGCATCTATTTTATGCATCATGCTATTCATGCTAAAACTTCATTGCCCCTGTAAAATCCTAATCCGGTGTCTGAAGGAAGAGACACCGCCAGTGTTGGTGTTGGGTGCCCCCAAAGACACCGAGGCCAAAGGAGAAGGGAAGGTAAGACATGCAGCTGCCCTGCAAAGTGTGGGATTCAGACAGAGAAACTCCATTTTAGCTGAGATATTGAATGTCTTGTGGGACAGTCCTCCTAACAGTTGTAATTTGTGTATCTCCAAAAGAGAATGACTTCGATTTTGGGCCAGTAAAAAGAGTCAATCCAAAAGCAAAACTTCGATTTACTATACAGGTCTTGAACTACTAAATAAATAAAAGAAAAATCAGTTAATATTGAAAGCAAAGCAAGCTTTGGTGAAATTGTAAGTGATTCTAACAAGTAATTTCAACAGCATCATTACACGCATCTTATGTTCACTGAAGCCTTACACGCCAGAGTCACTCAGTGCCCAAAACTAAGGTGCAACAGAATTTTAACATGGCATGCACCCTAAAATTCTCATTTTTCTCTGTTTAATTTGGGAGGTGGGAAACTGATGGCAGCAACAAGTGAGCCTGGAAGCCAGAATGGGAACATGAATGGGTTGGTAAAATGCCATGTAATATCTTTCCAGCACTGTAATTCTTCCCAGGCAAAACCCCTCCACCAACACAAGGGCACCTGATGGTCATGTTCCCACAAATCACAAAGCAAGTAGGTCTACAGAGGATAGGAGTCCTCTCTAAATTAAGGAAAAGTATGATTTCTTTAGACTCCCCCAGGGATTAGTCTGGATATCAGAAGCATTTAAACTGGGTATTAGCTAAACAGATGTAAAAGAACCACAAGGGTTTATGTTCCAGGTTTTTCTCCATTTAATCCAGCAAGGGAAAAAGTCTTTAATAAAAACCCAGATTACTCAGACATCTAAGAAAACACAGGACATTGAATCTTGTTTTCACAATATATACATTTGGAGAGGGGATTTATATTGAAAAAATAAGCCATGATGTATTGTTGATCCTGCTAGGAAATGATACAGTAATTTAACTTCTCTTTAAAAACCAGCACTTCCATCAAACCTCAATTGAGCTTAATCTGCCGTTAGCAATGGTTCTTATTGAGTGAGAAATAAATGGTGATTGATTGTCCTGACATAACTAATTGCTGATGTAGTTTTCAACAATTTAGGCTCATTTTCCCAGGCTACTCTTTCCACAGTGTTTGGAAGATTTAATAATTACTCCTATCAATAATTTAAATAGGCTTAAGATTCTGGGAATTACAGAGTAATCATTTTCATGGCTGAGTGGTCACAGGGAGACAAAATTATATCAAAAATTTTAATTCTGAGGACATTTGATTTGTAAAGCAGTATATACCTTCCTCAGACAACTCTGTGAAGGTTTCACACTGCAACTCTAAAATTTATGCTGTTCATTTCTTGATGTTGTGATGGAGCAGAGCTGGTACAGGTATTGTCTCCTCCATCTCTCCTTGTGTAGCTGCCTAATTCCTTTATAAATTCTCTAAGGAACATATTTGATTTGTATTCATATGTAAACTCATTCAATTATTTTCTTCTGATGAGGTAAGTAAGATAACAAATGATAGATGTGACTTTATCTGGCATCTGGAAAAATAATTTCATACTCTAACTTGATTTTACAAGGCAGTCAATGCTGTTTGATGCTCTCCCTCCTCTTGATCTGGAGTGTGGCCCCTGTACCTACATTTCCTTGGGTTTAGGGCCTGTGGAGTACCTGAAAAAAGATGCTCAAACATGGTGGTGTGAAAGGTGAGGGCCCAGAAGAGAGGAAGTGAGAAACAGAATGCCAGAGCAGAACTATGTAAGACTCATCTTGTTAGCGCTTAAAAAAGAAAATCTCACTTTATAACTTCCCGTTTTATTCAAGAGCCTGGGTTTTAATTTCAGGAAGGGGCTGCCCACACATTCAGGTAAAGGCACTCTCCTCTGAGCTGTCGCTGTGTCTTGGATGAGGAGTTGGCCCCAGAACCCACCTGCTCATGCCACAGTTAATAGAAGCTGATGAAGGGGAAAGGATCACCTGAAACCATTCCTACCAAGCTTTTTGTGCAGGTACTCTGAAGTGACCTCTGACCCTACAATCCTTAAATAAGCAGCTTCCCCAAAGAAACCATGTTTTGGGAACAGCTCCATGGCATCTTCAACTTCTTGAACTTTTTTTCCATTTTATTCACCTGAAAATAACCCCCTGAGATTTCTGAATTACTGAATTAATGCTTTTAAGCAAGTTATTTGGAAAACAAGTCATCAAGCATAAATCAGAAGTACATACTCTTACACCACTTGCAGGCTCCTGTGTGGCTTGACCTCCAGAGTACTGATGGCTTCAACAGCAGATTGGAAATGCTGTGCCCAAGAAGTTTGAACAAAGCAGACTTCCCTCAGAGGGAGGGAAAACACACCGTCAGCTGAATCATTACACCACTAGCAGATATTATTCTTATTCTTATTATTATTATTTTTACCAGGGACATGTGTTAGGGATTCAGAGGTATTACATGTCTGATTCTAATTAATGAACTGCTCTACTCAGAGGATAGCCTGACTGCCAGGAGAACACATATCTGCGTTACATGAATGCCACTAGGCAGCAGACAGATTTTTTTTTTTTTTTAAATGAAATTGAAGAAAGCAAAGTGCACTTGGCAAAGTGTAATTGGGAAATGACAGTAGGCACCTGAGAAGGGCTGAAGTCTTTGAGCCATGGGAGATGCAAGTAACAGCGAAAGGGCAGAGGGCAGGAATGAGTTCAGAGGGGTAAGTGCAGACACAGCTGTGCACTGCTGTCAGGGAAAGGAAATGGAAACTAAAGTTAGAGCAAAAATTCCTGCTGCCTCAGCGAGGCATCTGCCACATCCCAGGATGTCCCATTTCATCACCATGACATCTCTCATCTCTCCCTCTATAAAAAGAAAGGCGCACTTCCGTGTAGATCCCTTCGGTTCTCATCGGAAGGAGGGCAGGGGCCAGCTGCTGCTTTCACTCCTCAGTGTGCATTTAGCCAGGACAGAAGCTATTGCACCTGCCCCGTGTTTTGTCATGCTTTAGAGACAGATTCAACCCATGACATCTTCCTACCATTAGACGGCTGGGGACGATCAAGGCTGTGATTCCATTGACATATTTTATTTTCAGAAAGTATAGCTTTAAATATGATCAGAACTGCATTTATGTAATTAGGAAATAGTCTGCAATAACTCCAACAGAAATGGGGCAAACAATTAGTTAAATACACAGCCAATTCAGGCTAATGCCATACTCCTATATCTGCTTCCAGAATGGGCAGATTTTAATCTAAACACAAACCTTTAGTGGCCTGAATGACATAATTTAAAAATAATTTTTGTTTCTCAGTTTTTACCATGCTCACTGTTCCAGTATTTTAATATTAACATGAAATGTTAATACTGCACCAGTTTTGGTTTTGCCCTTGTAGTTTATCATGCCATCCCCACTAAACCTCTTTAAATAATTTGCTACTAGATTTTGGTTTAGACAAAACATCCATGCAGCCCTTCTTGATAAAATAACTCCAGGCAATAAAGCTGTTAGATTTGCTTTGGGACTTCAAATTTCAAAGCTTGCCTGTCTGCAACCTTTTTTTCCAGATTTTTATTAATTTAGTGATAGGAGTTAAAAATTAGCAGTTTCAGACTTCATCCTCAGCTATTTGGTGCCACTGACATGAACAAACTGATTATATGCCACAAGTACTAACACGTGGTATGAACAGTTCACCCATTTACCAAACTTTTCTTAAAATTAATAGAAACTTCCCTCAATGCATCTTCCAGGTTAAGGCTTATAATCCAACTACTTTTTTTCATGTTCTTTGACTTCTTATTCACAGAAATCTGATTTATGGGCATGATGAACTGTGGGAAGCCTACCTTATTGTTCAGTCTAACTGCTAGAAGAAATTCTGGAGAGTTCCCGATGTCCAAGAATCATCACATCCAGTCTCCTCATGTACTGCAGAGTGCCACCCCTAGTGGTATCCCCTACTTCACCCCGTGAGTTATTTCTCCTACTACAGTCTCTCACTTATGCCACAGCTGTGATTATTGAAACCAACCATTTCAGTTTAGTTAAAGAAACTGAATCTTCCCAAAACACATGTAAAATTAAAGTACCGGTTTCAGTCCTAAGCACCTGGAATTCATGGTACATTAAAACTCCCAGCACTGACCTTTAAGCTTTTTGGGTTATCCATAAAATCGCCTCTCCAACATATGATCACTTCAGGACAACAGGATCCCAACCACAAGACAGCTTCATCAGTCACAAGATTATTGCCTTCATGAACGGACTTAGATCCCTATACATTATCATTTTCCTTCTGATTGTAGTTACTTTCACATCGTTTCTTGTGTTAAGTACCAGCCTAGTAGCTCCCTGACCTACGACACAGCAGCTGATGCTGCCTGCAGAATGGCTCTCTGGAAAACACTCCGTGAGGGTTTATTAGGGTTAGTGCTGGCGAGGCACAGTCCAGACTACTGAGGAAAAATGTGCTTGCTTTACTGCCACTTACCCGTGAAAAAGCTACTGAGCGTTCTGTTTTAATGACTGCTGTTGCCATGGATGCAAATGCAAATCTGTTTTTACACTTAATGCGCTGTGTGGCAGCAAGATCCAGCAGAAGATCCCTGCAAATGTAAACATCTACATGCACAGTGACCTACTTATATCTGGGTTTGCACATAGCCATGTAGAGGATGTATAAAAGCTGTATTCAAAGCCCCTAATTTTAGACAATTTTCAGACAGTCTTTGGCAGACTGAGTAGAAATGATGCTCGATTGTCATTCACCCAAATTTTATGTAGTTTTAACACAGAGAGTTTTCCTTTAAATTCCAAAGTCCTAGGCTATGTCAGGGATTTGCCATTGTATTGATTTCAATGGAGAATTCTGGTTTAGATTTGATGACATTGGTAGCAGCCCATATTATGAGTGGATAACGTCTAAAATTCAGTGTCATGATGTTCAAGGATTTCGACTGATTTCTAGACACAAAAAAAATTCAAGGACTTATATACATTGAATGCATTCTGTTTATTTGAGAAGGAAGATCTCATATGAGTGCCTGTTATGGAAGGCATCTCTTATCATGTACAATAAAATCAACCATTGCTTCCAGCAGAATACAAAAATACACATCTCAGTGACTTCCATACAATAATAAATATGTAATCATGCATCCAACAATAAAAAGGCACGGAAAACTGGTCACTTAGTAGTCATAAAAATTACTAACTATATTAACAAAGCCACCCAAATTATCTGTACAAGGAAATGTAACAATATATTCCAAAGGTGAAAACACATAAAACATCTTTAAAATAGTATATGCAATAAATACCTCAATTGTTTTTATATATTAAAAATAAAACTGTGCCATTGTAAACAGTATGTAAACAAACAAAATTCACTGTTCCTTACCATTATTACAAGTAAATAAAGCCAAAAGTTACACCCCTGCTCTGTTAGATATACTTCATTGGCAAGTTTTGTCAGGCAGTTTAAAGTTTTACTCTTTTCTGCAGCAAACAGAGCCTGCTATGTGTGTAATTCTAAGTATTAGAGCAATTGCTAAGCTTCAGAACTGACCACCCAGGACGTAGTAGGTCATCAAAGAGAACTGGAACTAAGAAAAGCAACTCTTGCTGTGTTGTGGACAAAAACTTTTTATTTCTACTACATATGATAGTGTGGGTAAAACTCAGCGGTTTATATAACACTGCTCTCCTACAGGACTCGAGGGGGCTGTACAGAGGTGGTGAGCATCCCTATTCCCATGGGTGGAGAAAGTGAGGCACTCAGAGGTTAACTAAGCTGCACCCAGTCTTACCCCAGCTCCATGACAGGAAACCAAAGGCAGAATCCAGTCCTTCAGCCACTTCCTCCTCATTTCCTCAGACATCACATGGCCTTGCAGACAAATAAAGGTGTGTCCTGAACTTCAGTCCTGATTAGAATTGCAGAAAGACAACCAACATGCAGAAGGAAAGGTGCGCCCATCTTGGCTTGGGCGCCCATCTGCCCCCACTAAAACCATGGAGCCTTGCCACCAAGTGCAGCAGGAGCACAAGAGGAGCTTTGCCCCCACAAATCTGTAATCACATCCACATTGGCAGACTAAGGAGCCCAGGCAGACCCCTGTGTATCCTTCACGAGCCTACTGATTGCCTCCAATGTTTATTCTTTTGAGGTCTGTTTCTACAGCCAACTAACTCCTAGAAAGTTCAGCCAAGGTGCGTACTTCCCACCTTATTAGCAAGGGGAAGAATAGGAATCTGAATATGATCCTTTCTTAAACAAAATTATACGAAAATATTCCCAGAAGTGGTGGGCATTTGCACAAATATCTTCAGAAAGAGCATGATGAAGGAATGTGTCTACTTTGCTATTTCTTCAGCTTTTGATAACCTTGACATAAATACCTCATTTTACAAGTCTGACTATCCCTGGGATGATTATCTGTGATGAATATAAACTTACCTGTTCTCAACACATCTATTTCAAAGTGCACGATAGCTCTTGTTTGAAAATGATATTTTTTAGCCTTAGATGAAGAAATTAGGATGCATCTACTTAGCTGTTTCACAGCCATATGGTTTTTTTACAGGAAGAATACACTTCAAGCATACACAATTATAAGATACCCTGGAAAGGGATTTAGGAAGCGCTGCATTACAGTATTTTTCCTCCCTTGTGCTATGAAAGAACTGATCCTTCTGCCTCTAGCCAAGTGATACCTCTAATGTCAAGCAGTTGTCTGACTTGCCTTACCACTTAACATTTTCATCATTTTAATTCATCCATGGAATATTAAAAGTCATTCAACACGCTGGCTCTGAAGATACCTCCATGTCTTGACAAGAAGCTTAAAGCCACATACTTACTATGTAACATTTTTTTTCCCAATAAGGTACTTTTGGATAAGGTACTTTCAGGTGTCTCATACCAGATCTGCAGAGACAGGTGAGCTGCATGAGATCAGTAGGTATAGAAAACAGACAGGACAACTTTTCATTTATCAATGAATATTTCTTCATATTCACCTGCCACATTGCATTTCCTCTTTGTGGAGAGAGGCATGAAAGGTGATCTCTTTTTAGATGATTCTGTATTAAATCTTACAAAAGTTATTTTAGAAGGTATTTTCTTAGACATATTCAAGGACCAGATCAATGAAAAATTCTGTACATTCTCTGAGGCATATATTCCCACCTGTGTTGTAGTTTGCAGGTTCTGTAGAAAAATCCAAATAGAAACTGCAGATTTCACATTGGGAAAAAATAAATACATTTCACTCATTTAAAAAAAATTATCACAGTAGGAAAATAGCCAGTAAACAATAGATTCAGAGGGGTTTAATCTTGGCCCCAGTGAGATCAATGGGAGTTTTGCCATGGATTTCAAAAAAGCCAAAATTTCACCCAGAATCATATACAATTCTTTAGCTGACAACAATCATAAACATCCTGCCACCCCATTGTATAAGTTAAATATTAATAAGCATCTGTAAACATCCTGCAATTCATCTGATATAAAAAATACTATAATAAAAACAATGCAGCATCTCAAGCACTGTATAGTTTTAAGTTTTTTTGGCTCTACACACAAGTTGGCATCATTATATTGGGTAAAACCAGGGTATGTATATACATATCTATGTACAGGTGTGCTCTCACATACACACTACAAACTAGACACTACATATCTACACACATCCACACAAATACTGGCGAGAGAACAACATTCACAGGTATGGCATTTAAAAGTCTACCCATGATCAATCTGAGAATCTCTTTTATGTGAGGAGCAATTTCCCCCCACCCAAATCATCTGTAGGCTTACATGTAAATGCTATAACTGAAATACAAGAACAATCTCCAAGGGGCCTGAAGCACTGTTTAAAGCACAGCAAATGTCTAAATCCCAACAGATCTATATGTTTGCAAAGATGATGAACTTTCTTGGGGAGTGAACAGAAGAAGGGGAAACAAAGGATAGAAACTACACACCAGTTTTTACCTAAACCCGTACAAACCATGCTAGATGTTTTCAATTGAACATGGTTTTGAACTGAGTGGAAATCGTGTTCCAGCTCTTTGTTACAAACTGCTGCTTACACCCAAATATATGAGTTATGCAGAGAACTGGACAGTGTCACATCTCTGCAACATTTTCATGTGTACTTCATGCATCCACTCATGCATTTAAGTGGATGTTATTACAGAATTAACTAACAGTTGTACTTGAGTGGCATACCAGTTTAAGTTAGGAGCCTGGCTAACGACAGAAACCACCCATGCTGGTCTTGGATCCTCTCAGAACCTTTGAAATACCTTTAGATGAAATTTACCTTTCTAAAATGCCAGAACATAGACTAAAAATACATTCATGCAATTTCATAGTGCTTGATATTTAAAGATACCTGCTCTAGACAGACAGATGTGACAGTGAGAAGGTTTGTTAGTAGCAACTGATTCGTTTACCGTCACCGTGAATTAAGACAAAAAGCTGCTAATCTTAGATGACATTAAATCATTTGCGTGTGATGACAGCAATGAAGAAAAGCCAGAGGGGAGGTGCAGAGATCAGGCCCTCTTCAGCTTTTAGGAGCACCTCAACAGCTTGTACTCTTTATGCACAAATGCCATCTATTGCATGTCTCATCTGCTACCGTGAATATCACCTTGCACTTTGATGATCCTGTCAACATACAAGCACATTAAATTACTAAGGTAACTGGCAGCTCTAGGCAGGTGCCATGGTTTCAGCTCTTTTAGGATTCAAAGGACATGATGTAAAAAGGTGGCTAATGAAATGAATTATTTCAGGAAAAGTTCACAAGCTGCGCTCCTTGAGTCAGAAAAAATGGTAATTTTTGTCATACATGGACAACTGCATATGGACAAGATGCACAATTTAAGGAGACATAAAACCAAGACAGAAAGTATGGACACCACAAATGACAGATGCCTGTAGAAAATCCTCTGGGATGTGGCTAAGCACACAGCCCAAATGCCTGTTTCAATATATAGAGATGGCATCTTGCGAGAGGACAGCGCTACCAGGAGCTTTCACAGTGAGTATCTGAATGCCTGTGTGCTCATTACAAACCTTCCTAAACTGCCCAACTCAAAAATCTTGTATCCTCAAAATTCTGATTAAAAGCCTCCAGGCCCTATTTTTCAGCACACGTGCTCTACCCCTCCCTGAAAAGCAAGACCAAGGAGCTTTGAATGGCTTTCCTCAACTTCCCCATTCACAAAATAATTGACTGTGACTGCAAAGAGAGTTAGTCCCAAAGAGAGCTTACTTTAACACCAGGAAAAAAATACAGTTATGTCTCTAACAACACAAGAGTGTCATTGAGAGGGAAAAAGATAAACTAAAATGCTTTTTATCCTATTAATGTTTTAATTTAATAAAATTAGGACTTATAATACTAATTCACTTTAAAAAGTCATAGAAGGGATTTGGGGCATTGTAGAGATTTTATTTTTCACTTTTCACAGTTTCCATAATGAAAACATATTACCCAATTTTACTTTTAGCTCATTTCTTCCTATTTCCACCTTCCAGTTCACATGCTCTTGTATAGCTATGCCTGGATCAAACACAGCTTCCTAAAATAGTTGTTTCAAATGAATTTTTGGAACAAGATAGTTCCAAATTACTTTAAATTTTGTACCATATTCCTTTTATATTCAGTAGCTTTTCAATCCTAACGCTAGTCTTTGAGTAATAACTACGACTCTATTCTTCCAAAGTATTTGTTCCATAGAATAAAATATTCATTGTTCACTTGGATATTTGTCCTACTAATAGCTACCATAACTTTCAGTACTTTCAATGTATTACACAGCTGGTAGAGTTAGCCAAAACACTTCTCTTTCCAAGAGCATTCTGGTAGCTAATATTAATTTTTAGACAGAGCTTCCAGCAGGGATTGCAAAAACATAACTTGAAGGATTGTAGTCCACCATGGCTATGCTAGGTTTTGGAGCCTGAAGCCTTGGTCTATTTTGATCTCCTGGATCACCCTACAACTTTTTCCCAGCCTGCCTGTCCAGCTCTTCTGAACAGAAACCACGGAGAGACATGCAAGGATTTCATCTTTCCAGAAACTGGGAACTTATTCAGACACAGGAGCTGGGAAGCAATGTAAAAACATTAGTAAAGGCATGACCAGCGTTAAAACATCAATGAGGCACCAGCTTGTTCTACCCCCACTAATACAAGCAATAGGTTATATGAACTCCAAATCCCATCAGAGAGCTCACCAAATTTTTGTCAGCTGAGAAGTAAGTCTTCAATTATTTAAAAGAGATGTTTGTAATTCTACCATGGGCACATATGAATTTTCTGTTGTCTGCTCCGAAGGTGGTAGGAATTTAACAATGCCAACTAAATTGATTACAGTCTGTCCAGGAATGCTCTTGGGTATGTATTCGTCAGCATTTTACTTGTTTACAAAAGTGTTATACAGTGCTAATATTTTAGTATTTACATATACGAGGGGATGATGTTTTAAAGTTCTATGCACTGAAAAAAACACAAACCTTTCAAAATATTTTTTTTCAGTTAAAATATTGAGGGTGATCACTATTAAGCCTACAGAAGTTGCTACGAATTTTGGTATTAGCTCAAACTGGCTACAGAAATAGCCTTCTCCAGGTCTCCAGATGGCTTCCAAATGGATTATAATTTCTGAGAAACAGACTGGACTTCCGGTATGGCAGAAACAAACATTTCAAGTACATAAGCTAACACTTAACAGAGCTATGAAACCTAATGCAACAGCAGTAGAAAACAACTAGAAAATTTTTTTCTTTTTGTAAAAAAGATCCACTCCACACTATACCCTAGATATAAATAGAGGAATTTATACAACCACTTAAGATTTTCTATTGATAATTACCAAATTATGCTTTATCAATCCTGCTGATGCTACCATTCAAGTCTGAAGAGGAAGCAGAGATTTTTAAGTCCTGTCCAAAGTTTAAATCCTGTCCAAACTCCTCAGCTTCCACAAGTCATCAAAAACTTGTTCCTTAAGACAGCAATACAGGCATGTACAGTTCTTGCAAATATTAAATCTTTGCAGTTAGAATAAGCAGCATCAAACCTTGATGATAAGAAAATCATACCACAAAACATACAATCCATGAAAACAGAAACAAAAATATGGGACAGCTTGTGTTATAAATGTATATATAAACAGGATGCTGCAGTTGAAAGGTACTTACGTTTTTGGGGTGAAACAATAAATTTAGAATTACTTATTTGATTTTATTTTCTGTGGCTCTCACTTATTCATATGAGTGACAAGATGATTTCCTGGTTGTAAGCTAAATAAATTGCTCCAGCTCAGTTATCCTCAACAATATACATTCCTTGTGACTTTACCTTTCACGAAGACTTTTTGCACTGCTAATTATTAGTTACCAGAACTGTTGAACTCATAGGCAAGAACTTAATAATTAGGGGCACAGAGAGAGCACTGCAGAAACAGCTGTAAACACAACTAGTGCAATCATTAGCAGGAAGCATCAAGCAAAATGGAATTTTTTGTCTTACATGTCCATTATTGTAAGACAACTTTTAGTCTTTTAGTCCATTATTACAACTGTTTTTAAAGTAGGACTATGGAACATCCTCTCATATTTGCTTTATATATTAATTTTCCATTACATGTGAAAAAGGCTTCCTGAAGTCTTCCTAAAATGAAGACCAGATGCATTGAAAAACACTGATAATTTTACCCTTGAAGTAAGACATGTTCATTATCAAGGCATTATGAAATTTTCATTAAATTAGCATGAGTGAGTTCAATTAAAAGTAAAACTGGCAGATTATCCTGTTCTCTACAAAAAGGATAGGAAAATATAAAATGGATGTTCATTAAGAAAAAAGTCAATTCCTCTCATTTGAATTACAGTTGTGAAACACTGCAGTATTAATTTCCTTGGGCAGGGATAGAGAGAAAGATTATTTTTATTTATTATTTGCAAGACCATGCATGTTAATTCCAGTCCTAGAAAAAGAAATACTGGAATGAAATAGTCTGGGAGGGTTTTTGATCATATGCTTTACACTTTACTGCTCTCCCAAGTTCAAAGTATTTTTCTTTGAAAGAAAGAGACATTCAGGAGAAAAGAATAGTGGTTAAGGGGAGATACATAAAAATGTTTTAAAGAAAATTTGCATTTGCCATCATATAAAAAAAATTGATTTTTGAACCTTCTTTTCTTTGAAATATTGCAAAACATCCCAAACATCTACAACCATGAGTTTGCTTTCATTTCATTCAGTTTCTAAGAAGAAGGCATGAGGCTTTATAAAGGCAAAACTTGCATGACCTAAATCAGAGGTTGCTACAGCAATCGAATACAGTGAACTGAGAAAATCCTATTTGAAAATGAAAAAAAAGAAACATACATTTAGCAACCTGCTGCCATTTTAAAACATGCATTTCTCCTCTTCTTCTCTCTGAGGTGTAGAGCTTTTCACCTATATGAATACCAGCCACTACAAAAAAATGCAGATTACTCTGCATTCTTTACAGACTTTAATGTACACTGACCACAGAAATCATGTGTATTCAACTAGGGGAAAAAATCCACCCAGTAAACATTGTATAGAGATTGTCTCGATAAATCTAGCACGCTGAATCATGCTCCACAGAATCTATTAGGATAACTTGTTTTCTTAAAAACTAACCTCCTTTAGGGATGTGTTTACCTTGTTTTTGTTGAAAAATTGGGATGTGTGCTTTGAAGCACTTTTAACAGCAGGATTAAATTAGAAAGAATACAGTTCATTAAAAAAAAAACTGTTTATGTACTTAGTTCTAGGAGCTGGAACTTTTACAGCAGTAAGCAAAAAACCCCAAATCTTAGAAAAATCATGAGAGAGTAACACTGTGTTCAAAAGTCTTTAGAAAAGCCACATCACTTAAACACAGTTACAACCCACAACCTGCACAGAGAACCCCTGTAAAATATTTTGAGCCTCCCTGTCAGATGCATTTGAACTTCATAGCCAACACTAGTCTAAGGCATAGAGTTGCATAAACTTTGCTCTCATGGGCATCTAATATGTATAGCATAAATGATGTTTCAAGTTGTTTTTTCCTACTCACACATTTAAAAAAAAACTCCTTAGGACAATCAAAGTTAAGTTCTTTGGTGGTCATTTAGAAAAATGATCATTGATCAGTTGTCCTATACTGAGGTAATTTGAGGAGTGCCATAAGATAGTTGTGTTGCGAACAACATTCGCTCATTTTCCCTGACTAAAAGCAGCTCCCACTTTTAATATACTCAGTGTAGACCTCTGCAGTGACCTGAAGAGATCCTGTTCCATAGCCCACCTTAATGCATTGCATACAGCAAGGCTGCAAGTTGTAACGAGATTGTATCTGACAATCAGGAAAGCAAAATGTATGTATTACGTGTTATGTCCTTCAATAGACCAGAAGATTAACTATGTTGTCTGCTGTAACATCAATATGCTAGAATGTCACCAGATCTTAAAATACAGTGTAGCTTATGCAGAACCAAAGACAAAAGGAAATAAGACTTACAAAGACTTGACAGATGTCATCTGAACATCATTAAAGGGGTGAATGTCAAGTACATTAAAATAAAACCAAAACAACTTTCTGTTGTTTGGCTAACTTTCCGATTTTTTTGCATATGCCTTTCATACAAGAGCGTGAAAATCATATAATTTGGCAAAGACATTTTGGTTTGTTTTTTATGGAAAACCTATTAGAAAATACCCTTTTACTTCTGTTCATTTACCAGAATAATCAGTTATGTCCACAGTGCTCCCAGAGTGGTGCCTGTTGAACCTACAGCAGCAAGAACACAAAGAACTACATGTTAAGATAAATTAAGTCTGTTTTCCTTATTTTGATTTTTTTCCCAATAAAACAATGAGGAGAATAGATTTTACTTTCTAAGGAATTAGTCCCATCTATTTGCCATGGAATTACTCCTGTCATATGTATGAGGAATGGAGGACAAAACCAGGACACAGTACTTGACATTGGCCTCTTTATAGGAGAATGTTAAGATACTCTTTAACGTGCAAGAAACATCAAAGCTACTTGATTAAGCAAAAGTCAAGTGTTCCTTGTACTGCAATGACACATTGCTAGGAACAGTAAGGAGACAGCAATTCTGTGCAAGTTTTCTGGCAGGTGGTGCAATGTCATCTCATTTCAAACATTTAAGCAGAATTTTCTTGGTAGATATTGGAAAATTATTTTCCTAATTGATTAATAGTTTTGTGAAAAGTTAACCTGGAAATGAAATTATGAAATTATGTTTCATTTAAGTAAACTGTAAATAACTTTACAAACTCTGGTCTAGCACAATTTCTAAAGAAAGATGGTATTAATTTTTTTAACCTGTTTAAACTCATGGATTACTGTCTTGCATGTGATTCATCTTAGCATGCATAGTAAAACTTTAGAATCTGGGTTTTAAAAATTTTTATGGTATACTGATGTCAGAGTGCTGTGAAGAAACAAATTGATATCTTTTCAGAGAAATGCACACAGATGCATTTTTAAATTAATAGTTAATTAGCAATGAGTAAAAGCTTACCCCACAAAAATCAAATCAGCTGCTACATTTTAAATATCTTCTTATGTATGATAAATAAAATTAAATTTTCCTTTAAGAAAATTTCATTAATCTTTAAACCTGCTTTTAAACAATACAATAAATTAAACAATTAGTGCCTAAAAGTTCAATATGCTACAGATGTTTAAGATAACTGAACAACTATATTAAAATGCACCATGAGAAGATTCTTTATCATTTTCCATGCAGGAAGCCAATTGATATTTTTGTGAGGTACCGATCTTTCAAAAATTCTCATAAGTTAGTTACCTGATAAACCTTCTGTACATGAAATATTTAAAAATCTAACTGTACAGTGTTTCAATCATATATAATCTGTTGAATATGGCAAAAATGCTAAGTTTCCACATCCATACACCCTTTGCCGCAGAACACATTTTAGACCTAACACAACACTGAAGAATAGAAAAGTGCCTGAAACTAAATTTAAAAAAAAAAAGAAAAAAAAAGACACTCAAGTAGCAATAAATTAAATCTCATTCAAACCGATATAAAAGTTATTCAAGTGTTTAAAGTATCAGATGTGTCATGCAACAGAACAACAGACAATTCAGGCAGGCACACCATGCATTATAGTTTGCATTCAGGGTATCACAAGGTATCTCTCCCCTCTCCTGCACAGCCGGCGGGTGCCGGATATACCTGCGGCACTGCCGGGCTCACGCCTTGGACCTTCCAACCTTGCCGGTCCCCTGGTGGGAGCTTTCACAGAGCTACGCCTCGCAAGGATAACCAGATGGCCTCACGCTGCGCAGCAGCATCTTGCTGCAGCATGGAGAGAGGCATACTGAGCTGCATTTAAGCAAAGCGATCATTTCTTGATTATATTTTCCAGTCAGTGCAGTTCACCGTCAACCAACCAATTTACCAAACTGGGCTTATCCAGCCTGGCCAATTCACACACCAAGAAAACATCTTTGCAGAACATACCACCTTTTCCTTATTTTTTTTTTTGGCACAAATCCTTCCGTACTCTTGATGCAAGTTCTTCACCACACAAGAATTCAGAGATGCTAGCCTGTACAAACACCAGTGCTTATTCTTCCATAGCGTAAACCACAAAGACAGCCAAGTGCCTGCAACAGCTTTGCTTCTCCAGCAACTTTCTCTTCTCTCTTTAAGGAAAGCACCAGCATAATTACACTTCAGAGAAAGGGGTGTTCTTGCTGAGCTCTTTAATTCCCTGGAGAATTCGCTTCATATGACCCACTTTCGTTATCCCCAGGTCCTACAGAAAATTTTAAAAAAAGGAAAAGAACAAAAAAAAAAAAGAAGGAAGTTTAGTTTAAAAAAGAGAAAAAAATACCCCATTGATTATGATCTACCCATGCAACAGATGTCTAGAAAGGTGCTCACTACAATCAACATTAACCAGGAAGTGTCAGAAAGAGTTGCTTTACAAAAAGACTGCTTAGATCATACAATTAATCCCTCTCTGTCTGGCAGACAAAAAATTACTTACCTGCAATAGTGACAACCCTGGGCCCTTCAACATATGTCAAAACCATCTTTGGCTTGACTTATAAATACAAACATCTTTCACAATTTCTAGCAAAGTAAAGAGAACAATCTCCCCCTCCTCTCTACTATAGCAATCAAATGCTTGGTAGGATGTGATGGATTAGAACTTCTGTCCAGCAATTTCACTTGATCTGAGGCCCTAAGATGTCTGCTTTAATCAATAAACACACATATCCCCAGTTTCTCAAGGGGAAGTGGATGTAATGGCTACAGGCATGTAGGACAACTTCCCTTTAGAGAGCAACAGAAAAAGTAAACATTTGATTTTCATTCCAAAAGGGTTACATCTCCTAGCATGAATCTTCCTGACTAGAGAGCTGGAAGAAAAATTCTCAGAAACATGACAGTCACATCCCAAAGGAAAATTTAAAAAGCACAAGAGTAAATCTCCTTGTAGCCACCTTTTAATCATTCCCAGCAGCTGAAATGTTTCTATTATTGGTTTCCAGACAAATCTCTGTTTGCGAGGACAGACAATAATTTTTTGCACCAAACTTCTTCCAGTATTAGTAATAGCTTTAGCAGCATCCTTTTTCAATTTTGACTGGTCCAATGGTCAGAGAAGCAGAATGGGATGCCCAGCTGTGCTAATGATCCCTCACCACACTAATAAATTTTCAGTTCCATTTGGTGGAAATCTGCTTCCCTTATCTGTAAAGCCCAGCTATGAAAAAGTCTTTAAAATCCTTATGTCAGTGATGTTGAGCAATCGGCAGAGTTGAACATTAGTTATTTGTAGAATAAACCTTATATAAATAGATTGTGGATAAATAACTTTCAAAAACATACCCTCAGAAAAGTTTCACTATTTTTCTGAAGTAGAAATTGCTTCCTGTTAATAGGAAGATTTTTCCATTATGAAGACATTAAAAAGAAAGGAGTGTAATTAGGCAGCTTGAAAACATGATTCTCATAGAGTGGAAAATGAAACCACATATATTATTCCATAGGTACTCTACACAAAGACTGTATCTACATTTCTACAGCCACAGAGACCTTAGAAAATCTGTATTCTAGATTATTTTAAAATGTAGGCATGCATTTAACTTTGGAAGAAAGGGGTGGTAAAATGGGCATGAATTAATTATTTTATTATAAAGGTAGCACAGCCAAGATTAAACCGATGGTTTAATTTTCAGAGAGTCAAGACTGAATTCTGGTTATGTTAGAGATAAAAAATACTTGGTTGTTTCTTCAGTTAAAAACTATCAGCACTACAAATAGGTGGTCATCCTTTACAGTGCTTTGGCATAAAGGTGTCAGCATTAAGGAGTTAAAAATTTGTTCATAAAATTTTTCAAATCAAGTGCTGTTCATAAACCTACCTGAAAAAAACTCCTAATTTTCCACATCACATCAATTATACTTTATTTTCACTAATAGTCATCTCACTTATAAACAACTGTAGTACTAACTTTAAAGTTAAGAGAATTAATGTAGGTAGTAGTCAAATTTATCCCAAAACGACAGTAATATTTGTAATTTCAAATTTCTGTAATATTATCTTTTTTACGTTAAACTCAATTTTCAAGTGGCTCAAAACCACACATGACTACTGAAACTAATGAAATAGCCTAGTTGCTATGTGGAAGAAATTCCACATAAGGGAAAACCAATAAGGACACTTTCCAAACCACACAAGTTCAAGGTTAAGAACTTACAAATTCTCCTGAATAAATATTTTTTCATTAGTAGAACTTCTGTCAGATAACCAACATAGTGAGATGCTGCCACACTTCAAAATCAGAGGAAAGAAACATTTTATGAAATTCCCAGAAAACTGAGCCACTTTTCCCACCAACCTTTGTAAAGCATTTCACAGCACCTTTCATTCAGGGGCAAGAGATTTCTGTTTTATTTCTGTTCCAGCTGAAGTTGCTGTCATGCATATCAGAACAGCAAGCCTCAAGAGCCTCATCAAAAATTCTGGGGACTCCTTTCTGCTAAACTTCCAGGGGGGAAAAAGCCCCAACCAAAAACTCTGATTTTTTACGCTTTTATAATAGTTTTTGGGTTGGTGGAAACTAGAATTTATACAGTCCTGACACTGGATGCTATCCAGTATTCTCAGTTTACGGCTCATGCAGGTAAGTTTGATGAAATTCTCTCATCTCAGACTAAAAGGATCTGCTACGTCAGAATATCATGCATCACTCAAAGAACAACATCCTCAAATATCTCTGCATTTTTGTGCATGCATGGGTTTCATCATCCTCTACATAATCTGTTCATATCTAATTGATATCTAATTAACAAAAATTAAATCTGACTAAAATGGGGTATTGAAGACAAGACTCTAGCCAGAGACTGAAGAAAAAAGTCTTTTTTCCCAGCTCTCCTTCTGCTCTCCCTAACCACTGTGCCATTTCCTGGCCATTTTTTTGCCAAATGTACCACCACACTAACAAACAATTTATATAAATGTTCTCTAATAACAACATCTTCCAAATGAGGAATCTACCCTACTTGCATCCCCAGTGTAAAAAGCCATCAAGCATGGCTGAAGTCTAACAAATTTTACAAAACTTTTCCATGAACTTTTTCAAAACCTGCTACTGCAAAACACAGGGATGAAGTGTCACAGTACTCAGCACAGATTTTAGCTTGACCGTCACTGCTTATCACAGTTGATCTGTGGCATGGAAAGATGCCATTCCTTTCTCCAAGGAAACCAACATTGCTATGGAGCTTTAAGGCAACATCATCCCCTCATCGTATCAAATGTGTTGCAGTTCTGATTTTGACTAAGTCGCATGCATAGGAACATGGTTATCAATGCCAAGAATGCCAATATTTATTTCAGAAAAATAAGTCTAGTTTTCAATAAGTTTGCCTGTAAAATAATGTTTAAAAAAAAAAAAAGTCACACCAAGCCTTCTTTCTACAGTTCCTACAGAATAATTCACAATTCACTGCCCGGCCATTCCTCAAGCAAAAGAAAATCATATGGGTGTAGATTTCTAAGATTCCCCTAAATGAAATCAGGCATACGAGGCTGGAGATAGGATATGACTGCAAAGAGGTAACTGGTTCTTCTTCTACGTGTTCTCCATTTGCCAGTTGCCACACAGAGCTCCCTGAGAATGGGATCCACAAGCTATGCAGGAATATAATTAGGGGTGCCCCATTCTTCTGTCAACACATCAATCTATTCCAGCGATGTGTGCACAGGAAAAGTGCTTTGTCAAATCCTCTTCCATACTGCTTTTTATCTCTACTTTTGACCACATAAAGAAAGGTGGACTCAGAGGATTCAGTTAAAACAGGCAGCAATTTTTCCTGCTGCAGACATGAAAGGTAATAGAGGTAAAACTATTGCATATGAGTTAGGAGCTCATGAATCAATGGTGATCCCATTTAGCTTGTCAGGAAGCACAAGCCTTGCAGAGGAGAGGCTGTAGACAGATTATGGCTTGCCAGAGCACTGATGGCTCATCCGCACACCTCGGTAGCCAAAGGGAGGAAAGATTCCCAGGGCAGCTTGTGATGTGTTCCTCATTTCTGAAGTACCACATTCCTCATCTTGACACCAATTCAGGTCCCTGGCAGAAAACTGCAGGCTGCCTGAGCCATCTTTAATTGGCTCCCTGCAGAGACCATGCCCCGTGTGTAATGAGCAGGATGAGTGCTACACTCTGCTATTTCAGCTCAGCGCTGTCACACAGAGTGCAAGCCATGCCTGGCCAAAAGCCTGGCCTAGCTGATGAACAGCACTCATTTGGAAGCTCTCAGCATCTGCTAACGAGCACATGGGGCGATTCTGGAGCAAGATTTTGGTTAGCTCAAGACATGCCCCTGGCAACTTGTGTAGAGCAACTCCTCTTCCTAGGTGTCTCCAAGCAGATAGAGGAGACAGCAGGCTCTCTGCAGGCCCTCCAAGACAAGCCTCTAGATATTTCATGGCACAGACCTTTGTGACGGGGTTTATTTACACTGAACCAGCATGAGCCTCACCAACAGGGATAATGGGCTGATAATTACCCTGCTCCAGATATTTATTTGGTTTAAATGACAGTCTTCTGGGCACGCAGCCAAATTGGTACCATGAGAAACAAGGCATGGCCAGAAGCCATGTCTAGTTCAACACTGATCTTACCCAGCATCATTTATTCCAGCAAGTTGGACTTTTTAAGTTTTCTTAACATTTTAACAAACCTATGCACTGTGCGATGCTGAGTTTCTCAGTTGAATTTTAAGTTTGTTCAGCACCCACTCAGAACAAGGACTTGCAAAATCCATCACTGGAACATTGTGGTGGATTGCTTGGACAGTTTTCTATTTCTTAATTTTTGCAGGGAGGGACTGTCCTGAAACTGTCCCTCCCTGTCAGGAACTATCCTGAAAGAAAGGAATTTAAATTCCATGGAAAGAAGCTTAGGCGATCTAATACCAAAGGGTGAAATAATACACAACAGCCAAACAGATTATCTCAAACACAGCTATTTTCAGCAGCTGCTTTCTACTGTAACAGTCACACAATGCAAGCACTACCTCACAACACCAGGATTCCATAGGATATAAAAAACTTTACATAAAATAACACATTTGTATGAAAATATTGTCTCTACCTGGAGACTACAGCACTGTGTCTACAGCAATGACTTGCACTCTAAATGTAAACGTTTGCAATTTATACAATATCCTATTTCCTCTCTTACATGCTAAAAGCAGCTGCAAAACACATTACCAAGAACTCATTACTACTGAGTTCCCAGAAAAAATAATGTAATGAATCCCCAAAGATATAGCCGCTATTACATATAATGGATGCACTTAAGTCATTCTTGAAAAGCACCAGCAAGCTCAAATAACAGCCTCAGACTGCTGGATAACATATCCCCCTGCAAAACCTATCTATCTGACCTCAGAGGAAGAAAGTTTTACAATTTTGGAGTCAAAATAAAATATTCTTTTTTAAAATCTGAAATCAGAGGCCAAAATCAGAGGTTGGTCAGGGATGAGAAAACCTATTTTGACACACAAACACCAACGCCATGTAAGCCAAATGCTGTAATTTATTAAGCTGCTTATCTTTCTCACACCCACTATATTCAATACATACACAATAAATTATGTGGAGCAAATCAGCCCTTGCAGGAGATAGATTCAAAACCATTATGACCACCATCATCTGATCCATACTGATCATGTTTAATGGAAACAGCAAACTCTTGAAGAAAACATTCTATTACACAGATGCCAGTAAGATATCAAATGTGCCTCTCCTATGCCTTCTGACATAAACTGCAATGCTATCATTCTACATAAAGTGAGGGGAAAAAAAAGAAAATTTTCAATAACACAGATATTCTTGGTTGTGAGTTCAAGTCAGCACTTCAGAAAGTCAGGCCCAAGGACAGCGCATATTAGTTTATTGCATATTTGCACAGTGTAAGCCAAGCTACAAGCAATGACAAGTGCAGGGAAAGAATAAAAGTTGGTTGTTGTTTTGTCAAAGAAAATGGTCAATAGCAGAAAAGTAGCACAAAGGAAATACCTTAAGATCTCGCCTTTCCAGGTGTAAAAGCTCAGAGCCTCGGATGTCATGGCTGATGAAGATTTCTTTGTACTCTCCCAAACTGAGCAGATCCAGCCAAGCAGCAACTTCATCTGTGCCCCATTTTTGAACTACCAAAGTTAAGAGCAAAACCCCCTTAATTTCTACATGCTCAAATGCATCACAAGCAAAGGTTAGGCCAAAGAGAGTGGAAAACAGAGTATTGCCGTGCTAGCAAAGGGAAAGGTTAGAGGTGTCTTTTCCACAAAAACTGACAATTTCCTTTTTACATGCAGGTTACAGGTTAGCAGTTAACATGAGAAAGTCTCTAAACAAAGTTGGGGTTCTTTGCTTTGCAGCCATGCTTTCAGCTTTACTCCAGTTTCTTCAGTAAAGCCTTTAAAACCTCATGTCCCAACAAATTCACATTAAACCAGCTTAGGATCAGTGACGCAAAGTCTAATGTAGTTCTGCTGTATGCCATTAATTTATTAGTAGTCATCCAGGGAGAGGAGAAGCCTTCAAAAACTAATTAACATGTAAAATTAAAATAGCATCCATACCTAAAATATAGCAATGGCAGCAAGCAAGTCCAGTTTTAATTAACAGATTCTAGTATTCTTAATTAAGACAAAAAGTACTCTTTTAGCTACTGTGTTACACAGGCCAATAAGCAGCTCTCTGTAAAACATTGTTCTCTAAGGTTAGTTGCCCACATTAGTCCCATTAAGACCACATGTATTAAAAAATAGTTATGCTACTTATTGCTATAATTCTGCAATTTCATTCAATGCTGATCACTTTATAATGAAGAGAAATCTGAAGTCTAATCTGAAACTCAAGTCTGATCAACAACTGCAAGATTTTGCAGATTGTGATCAACTGTTCATTTAAAAAATAAAGACATAGAAACAGTTTTAGGACCATCTAATCACTAATTACCTCCTGGACATAATCTTAAGGACATAAGTTCATGAATAAAAATGGGAAGAGAGGAGGGTGGAGTTTGTTCAACTTCTAATTAAAAAATCAGTATTGACTACGATGATTCTTTGTTTGATCTGTCTCACTTACTGAATGTATAACCCACCCAAAATTTAAGAGTAACTGGTTAATTAAACCAGTGTGATAAAGGCTATTTCACACCTGAAACTAACCTGAAAAACCTGAATTGGAGCTTCACAGGGAAACAATGTGTTTACCCATGGCTTGTACGGCTATGAGTTAATCAGATGTAACCACCAGAAAAGACACAGGCCCTGTTGCACGATAGAACTGTTTAAATATTTTCACAGTTTTGGTTCACTTGGAAGCATTGGGGTCCTACTGAGTGCTTTCTAAATGCACTGAAAGAAATATTCATCCTACTGAAGATGGCAGTTAGCTCAGCTGCTTTCCACTTTGGCTTTACTCTTAGGTAGCGTGCATCATGTCACCTCTTACAAAAAAAAAAAAAACCATGTTTCCTGCAAATGCTACTATTTTTCTTGCAATTTCAAAACACATACCAGGCTGAGGGCTGGTCTTATGTTTCTGAACTTTTTCTTTTTTAAACTTTGGCACTATACGAAACACTGTACTTCTGTTGTTTCTTTTAGCATAATCCAGAGGGGGATCCTGCATGAGAAAAGAGGCATAGTTATCTTCAATTAACAGAAAACAACAGTTAAATTATATGTTTGTAATGGTTATTCATGGTTAATCTCAAAAAAGTAAGACCCAAATTTACTTCTATAAAGAATAACGTCAGGATTTAACTCTATACGTGTTTCGTTTATTAAATATAAATTAAATATACATGTTTCATTTATTTATCAACCAAAACCTTTACATTCACAAAAGGGAACAAAACACCAAAAAAAAGCCCTAAGCTTAGAAGCTTGCTCACAGCAGACAGAAATGATCCAGCATCACTACTGAAAGCACCGCACCAGATCATGAAAGATTATAACATACTTTTCCCTATCAAAAGAAAATTAAGTTCAATTAAAATCAGGATGTATTAATCAAACTTACCTCATCATCATTTGGTTGAAAAACATAATAAAGCCAAGGAATCTCAGCAAGTTTTCTCAGCTCTATTTCCACACTGTGCAAAGCATCAGACAACAGTTCTTCATGGGGAGCTTCTAACTGCTGTTTATAAACAGGCCAGAAAAATACAACTTTCAGTTTCATTCGAGATTTAAATCCAGATATCTTGTTACCACACACAAACAGATGACTACTTCATGGTGAGTGTCAACAAATGGTGAAAACAAATAATCTTCCAAAATTAGACTTTCCTTCAGAGATGTAGAAGACCACCCTGACACTACATTTAGTATGGTCCTGATCGCAAAGTGATGACTAAGACAGCTGAGACTTTTGGTGCAGACCAGCTGGACATTGCTGTCAATCGCTGTCATCCCTCACTACACTGCTGAGTCTTTACAGAGCAGGAGTTATCTGATAACACCACTACGAGGACACACTAGAAATGGAAGCTACCAACACAAGGGAGAGAAAACCTGATGAGCAGAGCAAGCGCCTGGAAACTCTTTGCATGAAAAGTGATGTAAAAAAATTGAGTAGATGGTAATAAGCCTCAGTTATTTTCTGCAAATGTCTTCAGATGGTAGATCACTCTCTCATGCTCAAGTAAGAGGAAATGACTTGTTGAAGATGCTCCATTCCCAAAAGTCTTCTAGTGGTGATTCGGTAAGTGCACTACCCATCCTAAACAGGTTAGACAGGGAGCAAGAGGCACCACTGCTGGCTGAGAGTGGGAAGAACTCCACAACAGGAGACAAAAAGACAAGAACATCAGTAAAGGCCAAAAAGGAAAGTGGTGGCTGTGTAAAAGCAACAGACCTTGATGACCTGCATGAATTTGTCTCTATTAAGACTTTCAGAACGCCACAGAGATACCTGTTTCCTTTAAAACTCCAGTCTGAAAACTGTCCTGCAGCTATTGTGAGAGTGAACCCATGTGGAAGAGGTGAGGCAGGCAGCTGATCCCCTGAAAAGCTGTTTTGAGCTTATCTGGGATTGCTGAAACACCATTTTGAGGTAAAGAGTTGAATCGTAGACCAAGTTGCTTGGAATCATTAATAAAGCAGTTTGAACATCTATTTCTCTCTTTAAACTACAAGTAATCCCAAAATAGTGCAGAATATCCTTCTGAAGGGATCTCATTCTGTTACATCCTAGTGAATGCGTCTTTTAAAAGGAGTTGTAAGAAAATCCTGGATATTTCTAGCGCCAGAAAAAGATTTTGACATTGTTGGAGTTTGGTGATAAATTACAAACCACATTAATTTATCCTACCTAACAAAAACTTCTTTCCTCTGCTTCAATAGTTTGCATATGTTCCCATCTTTCAAAGGAGAGACCACCTTTGGTAAGATCATACTGTCTAGTATAGTAATACTGGAAATATAATCTCCCTTTGCTATGGTGTTATTTCCTCTGCTAAAGCTCAGAGAATTCTGTGTTCATAAGCAGACTTTGATGTTTATTTCTTCTTACCTTTTTTTTTCCCATGCAAATAGTTCAGTTAATTTGGAAAGAAAAACAGGGAAAGAGCCACTTTTCTTTGAAGAAGATACAACTTTTGTTGTGTTTTCATTTCTGAGAAATTACTCAAGTCATCTATTTTCTATAAATGAATGAAGCAAAGAATTCTGTCTTTCTCAACAAGTACTTATCTAATTACTTGATTCTCAGAGGAAAATATTTTGCCTGGGGAAAAAAAATGCTCATCTGATAGTGCTCCTGAAATAAATCCAGAATAATCATTCTGGTATAGAAAGAATCAGCAATTTAGAGCAAATTCTCCTCCTACAACATATTGGAAAATCTTGTTTCCAAGATGAAAATTCATACTATGAGTGAAATAATAAAAATAAAGGTTTCTTAAATTCCTTCCCTGTTTAAATTTTTGACATGAAAATATTTTATTTCAGTGAGTTCAGATAATTTTATTCAGTTGAAATGAAACATTCTGTCATACTTTTCCCTTAATGCATTTGAAAACTGTGCTCTGTTCCAGACTGGACATGCTTGAAAATTAAAAAATGGAAACAGTGCCTTTGGAAAGTATCTAGACAAAACACAGTATTTTTAATTTTTTCCAAACTGTATTCCAGCCATAACCATCTGGGAGATTCCACAAATCAGCTTCATTGTCCCATCTTGAGCAGCCTGGCCTCGTAGAAGGTGTCCCTGCCCATGGCAGGGGAGTTGGAACTAGAAGATCTTTAAGGTCCCATCCACCTCAAATCATTTTGTGATCCTATGATATTATCATTTCACTAAAAATTGTACTTCACCATTTGTTGTGATCTAATACTAATACTGTTGTATGAAGTTTGTTAATCATTGTTACTACAGGAGGTGGCAGGAATCACAGACTTGTTTTATGTGTATTTACAGTTTTTTCCTCTTCTTCAGGAGCTCTTATGGCAAGACTCAAGAGCCAGTAAATGGCAACCAAAGCAGCAGCTTACCAAGGGTCCTAGTCGAGTTGCTGGCTGGGGTTAAACCAAGTAGTATAAGCAACAAAGACATGAGTTTGCTGCTCCCAGGAGCTTTGATCATGGGAAAAGGGGTGAGGGAGAAGTGACAAAGCCAAAAAAACAGAGGATGATATCAGAGAATGTCTGTCAGAGGATAAAGATCCTTAGGAGAACAGTTTGCGATGGGAGCAGCTGATGCCTCAAGCAACATCTTACACTTCATCTGTCTCTGTTTTAATAGAATGAGGGACCAACAGAGAGGAAACTTCAGCATTTATAAAATATGTGGCAATAAGGCTAACCGGGGTGCCTTGTTCCTGTGAAATACTGTTCTTAAACAAGCATGATGTCAAATGAGAATAATGGATATCTCTGGAATATTATCTTGGTATCTTCCAAACAGCCTTTTTATTAAAAATGGGGCTTGATGTAGCCATATGAAGACATTTGTACAACCACAATGAGAAGCAGAAATACAATATGCAAAAATTCAGAAATGGAAAAATGAATGAAATCAAGCTTTGGAGCCTGAACAATGGCCCAGTTCAACAACACAAGATCACAACCGGCTGCAGAAAAGGTAATGTTTCAATTAGAAGGTTTCCAGAATAACATTACTTCAGACTGCCTTGATAAATTTCACCAGTCCTAGTATGGCATCACCAACTTAAGTGTTTCCTTCTAATTCCTTTTCCTAAACAATTTAAATTTATTTTAAATCTCTATTTTAATTCCCCACTAAGTCTGAAATATATGGGATTAGCAATAGCACTTCGAAAAAAAAGCAGATATTTTTTCCCTTTTCATGGACAAAAACATCTAATGAAATAATTTTCCTTTTGAAAACACTGTAAAATAAAACATGTAAACCAATCTTTGACTATTTCTATAACTTGAACCATTATTAGCCTTTATACTATTTTCACTTTTGATTACTCTAAAATAGACTTATGCCATTTATCACTTGTTTAAAAAGGTATGTGAACCTGCAGTAAGTTTCATACCCTAACTCAGCTAAATGAAAATATTCCTATTAATATACATTTTAAATTACAACACTTAAATAAGTAAGTTAGTAATAAATCTGCTTTTGAATCTGAAGAAAATGTAACTGCTCCTACTCAGTATCTTCTTAATGTAAAACTGAACCAGCATAGAAAATCTGACATCTTTCATCTCTTCACAATGTCAATACAGAAATTTTCTAATTATACATAAAGATACAACTGTTGAGAAATCTTCATCATTGTAGGCACAGAAACACTTGCCAAAGAACTTGCGAAGTTTGCAAGTACCATTAGGGGTTTACTGAATACTTACCAGTTAAAGATTATGAAATAACTCCTGACAGGTATTAGAACAAGGGTGATATTTACTTGCCCAGATTAGACCTGTAGAAGTTGATTGTATGAGTCTAAACAGCTCTCACCCCAGGCTCTCCTTAAATTCTGAAGATGGTCACGTAACAGCACTCCAGAAGTTCTCTTAAATACTACATCTTGAGAAGATAAATCACCTTTTTCTAAGACAGGCCTCCAAGAGAGCTGAGTGTGAATCAGCCTCACAAGGATACTTATTTCTTGCCATGGATTATTAACAAGAAGAGTCCAAGCAATGACTTTGCTAAATGAAGTGAGGAGAGATAGATGCCAAACCTAGGACAAGATTTCCTGATTCATTCTGATCCAACCACAAATGCAGTGTAATCTCCTCCTATCCACCTTACAGAGCTTCTCGCAGTGTGCCCTCACTTTGGCACCAATTTACAAAAAATCAGCGAAGAACAAATAACAGACAACCTGAATGAAGGAATAAACCCATGTGCTCTGTGACCTTACCAAAGGAACTCTTCCTACTAGCAGAGATTCTGTTTCATTATGTAAGGCCTTCACATTGACAGCTATCTCCATGGCAGTGTTTCTGGTAAGGCTCTGGGGAAAAAGAAGCATAAACGTTCTTTGAAGTGATGCAAGTCAGACTGAGAATAAGTACTTTTGTCTTACAGCACAAATCTTAAGTGCCTTCTCCTAGAAGAAATACATCAGTTTAGCTCTAAACTGACAATCTATCAGCACTGAGAACAGAAACCAAAAATGTAGTATCTATTTCCTGTCTTTTCCTCCACTTCATTTAGTATGACCTTCATACAATCCTGAAGATCATCATGACCAGCCACCATATCAATCCCCATTTGGCAAAGGCCAGCAGAAAAGTTGTGAATCTCATTTAACAATGACTGTCGATTTCAATTTCCACCTTATCCTTAGCAGAAGTAATCTGATAGCGATATTTAAAGAAGTAAAGGTCAACTAACACAGTTACCATGTGTCAGTTTGGGTTAGATATGGACACCCTCTACCTAATTAATCTTTCCTGGGTCCGGTCCCTGTAAACACCCAGATTATCTAGCGTGAAGAGAGAAACCAGGAAACTCACTCCCCCTCTGCCCCTTTGCCTTCTCTGTATAGCACTTGGATAGCAATTAAGCATGAAAATATCTGTGAATGCATCCACAGAGAGGGATTACAACACAGCTCCCATGCCACAAGCACAAGCTTGTGCACCCAGATGCTATAGCTTATTTACTTATACAGAAATCTCTGCTTTTCTTTACCTCAGGAAACCTTGGGTTGGCTTTATTTAATGCATGGGAACATGCATTAACAGCATGAGCAAGCTCCTGCTCCAAGAGGCTATGTACTTTTGCTGCTTCACAGATCCTACAAGAACATTAAAAAAGGAGAATAGAATTTCTTTATTTCTTTAAAGAGTAATTCTTAAGTACACAACTTCATCAGATGGGAAAATACATAAAGATGTGTTTCACAAAACACTTTTAGATAAATACAGTACTTAATAAAAATTGAAAGGCAAGTATCTCTTCAAGCAATACAGCACCTCATATAAATTACATCCATCACACAGATTATTTATGATGGTACAAAATACTGAGATGCATTTATTTGTCTTAGAACACTAATGCTGTTAAAAAAATAAAACCAGACCAAAAAATGTTGGTGCTATTATAATTCAAATAAACTACAGAGGAAAACTCTAGCACATTGCAACAAACTTACTTGAAATTATCTTAAAAACCTGTACACCTATTTCACAAGGCATATCCTTCAGATGTGACTTGAAAATTGGCTGCAATCGTTTAAGTTTATGGGAGGTCCAGCTGTAACTACAACCTCCAGACCATCTCTAGAACACTTAAGTTTTTAAGCTGTCATGACTAAACTTCACTTTGGGTAATTGATAAATTAAATTATTTTTCTGTGTCTGCAGCATAAAAAGAGTATGTAGCTCTTCCTTATATTATTGGTGATTTTGATGCTAAAGATAATTTGTTGTTATGATAAAACATGCAGCTCTATCAAATGCTCTGATTTTTAAAAAAAACATGTTTTTCTTTATCTCAGCCTAATGCATGGATGAAGTGTCCATTCTTCTGACTTTAAAGTTTACTTCTAAAGGATTTTTTTCCAATAATTCTATTTTTGCTTTTTCATGAAAAGAGAAGCTTCAGTTTTTGCAAAGAAGCTTTCTAGTTTTCCATCTCTGTTGTTACTTCAGAAAGTTGGTTTTCACAAGGAAAAAACCCAACACGAACACACATAAATCAAATTTTTTTTAAAAATACATAGGAAAAGCACACACAAAGAAGTTGAGCCTTAAAAATAAAATATAATTCTTAAATTGGAAAAAATCAACTGATATAGTGGCAACCAAATATTAATCAAAAACCAGGAAAAATATACACTTCTCTATATGAATTTGCATTAATTATTCAGTCTTGGTGTCTAGGTTGCCAATCCAACTTCTTAATTTTACTGTACCTGGTAATAAGTTCTTCTGCAGCTTGTGAGCACAGCTGGACCTGTGCAACTTCTTCTTCTGTGGCCAACTCAACAGCTTGCTGAGGGTACAAGGGAGATCGAATGACAGGTTTGCAGGAGTCATACTTCTGTTTGTCCTCCCAAGACTTCAGGGTGTTTTCAAAGGCCTAATCAAAATGAATTATACATTTAATTCACAGCACTTGGAGTAGTCTTACTCATTAAAAATTTTAATTTTACATGAATTTAAATTATATATTATTTTAGTTCAAATTAAACAAATAAACAACTACTTGATTTAATTTTATATAAATAATACAACCTGATTAAATAATAATTTTACTTTTAAAGTTTATAAAGCTTAGTATAGAGAGCAAGTCACTTCTGAAAGCTTTTTCTCTGTCTCCTTCCTGTTATCCTCAAAATGTGTTCTTCCAAACCAATAAGAACACAAAGACAGTGATAATGGTTGGACTCAATGATCTTAGAGGTCTTTTCCAACCTAAGTAATTCTAGAATTTTGTGATTCTCTAACGTAAGCACATTTTGTGTGGATAGCAAGACTGAAATCCAAAACTGATACAGGATTCAAACATTTAAAATGGTGGGGGGAAAGCCAAATTAAATAAAATAAAGTTAAAATTCCATTTACCCCACCCTAAGATCAGGATCCAGTTAGTGAATGGAGAACTGAGGGGCCGTTACACCTTTCACACAATAATCCTAGATGAGCGTGAACTCTCCACTGGCTTTGTGACTAGGCTCTGCTTGTGGCTCTCCTGTCTGCGGCTGGCTCATGGGGGAGAGAGAGGATTGGCAGGACAGAGAGACAGAGGAGAGAAATCTGCAGGAAGCTATTCTGGAAAATGGACAGTATAGAACTTTGCTATTTATGCAACTGTGCTAAAACTTCCAGTATGTGACTGGTGTAACACAGCTAGAGAAAAAGAAAGGAGTCGAAGAAGAAGTGAAGTGGGAGGGAGAGAGGGGGGAAGAAGGACGAGAGGAAGGAGAGGAAGGAGAGGAAGGAGAGGAAAGAAGGGAGGAAGGGAGGAAGGGAGGAAGGGAGGAAGGGAGGAAGGGAGGAAGGGAGGAAGGGAGGAAGGGAGGAAGGGAGGAAGGGAGGAAGGGAGGAAGGAAATTTGACCATTATTACTATATATTAATGAGAATATAGGAATAGCACAACCAATAGAAGTTGACAAAGCTTTGCCAGTTATACAAAAGAATAATTCTCTATCCAGCTCATTATAGAAATTATATAACTGTAAGTAACTGTAGGAGTTATATAAATAGTCATAAAACATTTTTGTAAGCACTGTTTTGTTCGCATTATAACTAAAATTATTACAGAAACCAATGTTAGCAATGGTAGCTCTTTCTGCAACATACTCTGTCTCGTGTCAGCATCTGAGCTCTGTTTTTATGGATGATTTTAATAACTCCTGGGGGCTGGATCCATGCCTCTCCATCGACTTGCACTGGGACCCCTTCATCACCAAGTATGGTGATCTTTACTGACCGACACTGGAAAAGAACAAACACATTATTTTACAGGGCAATAAATACTGGTGAGACTGACAGGCCACCTGTAATCTGTGGATTACGAGGAGCTGTGGCTTCTCTCCAGAACTGTCTCAAGAATTAAGCATTCCTATACTTCATTCATCATTGAAGACAATTTGTTACCCGCTAAAAACAAAACAATGTCAGCGCTTTATTAATGTATAGGGTGGTGGTCATCAGGAGTGCTGCTACTTGCCAGAATCCCAAACTGCTGCCAACCATCCCATGTGCTTGCAAGTAAGAAACAAACCTGAGCTATCCTGTGGTGCTGCAGTTTGATGACTCTGGAAACTGCCATCTGCATGCTGCCAAACACAGCAACAACTTCTAAGATTTTATCATCAAATGATGGAGCTCCAAATATCTGTGAGGAAAAGAAAGTATTCCATTTTTGATGGCATATACACTGCTCAGATTGCAATGAAACACATTCATTTACAGATTTGTTTTTAACATTTAAATGCTCTAACTTCTTTACTGTAGAATTACTACATTGTCTCTTCAAAGTTGTAGGAGTAAGGTACCACAGACAACATGCAAATATTTTTTAAAACAGCAATGCCAATAGCATTTCAAATATCTGAATGACAAGGCATATCCTTATATAGGAAGGATGACATTTTTCAGCATGCAGATTAAGAAATGTTTTTCAAGGCAAGATGAAAGGCCATTTCAAATCTCTGCTTGGTTCATGTACTTAATATCTAGGAGGGTCTTGAAGGTAAGAGAAGTAACACTGTCTTTTTCTTCTCAGAAGTGCTTATCTGTTTATATTCTGAATTCTCTGGAAACCAGCATCTGAGTCCACACTCTGCTTTGTTTAACACAGCTTCCATACTGAAGATGATCTTGTTTGTGCTGTGTATAATTATCCACTGTAAACTGGAAAACCACTTCTGTATGAAACAAATGTCCTCCTCCGCAGCCAAGGTGCCGAATTTCCTCAAGCTCACACAAAGCGCAGGAAGTCTTGCTACCTGGTGTCGTGCCAGGCAACTCAGCCACAGGACAGATCTCAGGCCGCACTACAGCTGGGTCTGGCAGGTGATACCATACTATGGTCACTTGAAGCTTGGCCCTTTCATCTTGATATGCAATAGGGAGCAGTGAGGGTAAAAAATCAGCAGGAGAAATCACTCTAGTAGGAGTTTAATGGGTAGGACATTGCCTCTCTCAGCAGTATTTGGACTCGCTCAGTTGGCACCCTTGGCAGTGTAAGCTGCATCAGAGACACCTGAGACCAGACTGGAGAAAAATCCAGTTTCTCCATCTGTTGGTTTGGTTTTTTTTCCTCAGTTTCCATGAAATTTTTTCCATTTTTCACATGAGCATATGAACATCACGAAAAGAACCAAGATGGTGATTCTGCTATTCAACAATAAATAGTGTAGAGAGTTCTTGATCCAGTAACTGATATTTACAGGGCTAGTTTTGGCATATATTAAGAGAAAGTAGTTGTAAAATTTCATTTATTTTGTGTTGCCATTTCAGCAAAAGTACAGCAAAAACAGAACCCAGTCTTCTGCTGTGTCTCTCCACCAGTAATATCAGTACTGAGACCAATCTTTTTTTTCCTCTCGTTTCTTTTAAAGGCAAACCAGGATCATCATTCAAGTTGTCTCCTTTCCTTTTGCAGGTCACGTTTCCAGCCTGTCTTCTGGACACCAAAATAACACACCTTAACAAGCCCTACTCGGGGTACAGATGCCCTGCTTGGCTCACTGCTCATGTTTCAGCAATAGTCACAGCTGTCAAGGCAGCATCTTTCATTTGTCCAGACAAACAGAACCAGCAGCACTTCAGACCACCACCACCACCTCTTGATGAAGAGTCATTCAAGACTGCACTAAAGCAGTGAGTTATGCTCCTAACTCTGTTCAGAAAAAACATCTCACTCTGCTGGCACATCAGGCCATTAGAAGACTAATAATATCAGTAAAACTGCTCCAGGACACACACATTTGCTGGAAATTTGTATGAAAGCTAGGACAGATCTTCTCTCTCACTGAAGCAGTCCAAGAAGAAAGAACAAACTCCTGAACAGGGGCTGAGCAGATGTTAGAGCAGCTTTCAAGTTATGACTACGTACATGGAGTATATAAAAACGTTAGATATCCATTGCCAAATACAAACAGAATTGCCATCCTCTGACATATAACAAAAATAAGAGAAAGACACTGAACATGTCTAACATTCTTTTTTCACTTTTATACATATATAAAAAATATATATAATATTATATATAATAATATGTAATATATATAATATATAATATGTAATAGAATATAATATATAATATATAATATATAATATATAATATATAATATATAATATATAATACATAATATATAATACATAATGCATAATACATAATATATTATATATGTTATCTATAATGTATATAAATACATTTATATATGTATTAAATAATATAAACACGCAATCATAATATATAATGTAGATTATATTATAGAAAATCATACAGATATATATACAGATATATACTTTTTTTTGTATGTATGTATAAAAAAATTGAAAGGATAAAAACTCACAAGAAACCCAAAGCTTTTTGGCAAAAAAAATCCTGGACTGTCTGCATTAAAATCACAAGCCAGTTTGCAACTACAGTTTTAGGTGATTCAGACATCACACACTAAATCAGGACATGCAGATTAGGATAATCTGCTAATAATTACAGTTGGTGCACTGTGAATGAAGTGGATAGCAGCAGTAACACTGCTCCAGGTTGTAGGACATTTAGGTATCCTTGTAGTGAAATGTTTCTTAGGAGATGAAAGGAAGAAGGAGAAAAAGGTACCTTATAGTATTTTAAAGGTTCATTGAAAATAATACTCAAAAACCAGTTTATTAGCCCCAGTAAATTATCAGTCACTAAATACATCAGTCTTCATTTTCTGAATCACCATCCCTTACAGCAAAGTTGTTTGAAGAACAGGAGGAAAATTAAGGTATAAAGTTTGTTAGACTATAGCAAACAGAGGAATCTAGGCTTTGAGAAACCTTATTTACAGGCATCTGTAAAACAATATAGAGATGAATTTTTTGTGTCTCTGTTTATAAAATTAGTTTCTAAAAATACTCATAGATCCATTTAAAAAACAAAATCATTATGCTTTTTAATGACCATTTTGCTGGAATGGACATGACAGAAGACAATGGACATTAAAAAATCATGGAATATATTTTCAATTAAATAAAACAGCAAGACAACACAGTTTGAACTGAAACAGCCTCCTCAAATAAGCATTGTTATCCAAACTATATGCTACTACTATTAAAATCAAGTGAGAAGAACAGTTCATTATATTTATTGCTGGTTTTGCCCAAGGAGGTTCTCTCTTTAATACTACTTACATCATCTTCTTTGGTTCCACCCCAGAAATTAGTCCCACCAGCATAGCTGGGAATGTTTAGCACAGCTATGCCCTGCAGGCTTGGAAGGGGGATGTACTGTCCGTCACACTGTAATGGATAAAAGCTTCTTCAGTACATAAATAATATGTTAAAAGTAATCAGCCATTTTTAGCACATGAAGCTTCAACAGAGCTGGCAGGGGAGGACAGAGGCATTAGGAGGTCTGACACAAGACTATTCCTTCCATGCAATGAAGCACCTCTAAAACAAACCTCTTCTCTCCAATCTTAGCACTGGTTTTTGCAAAGCTGAAAAATATGTAGATCTATGTGCTGTAGTATCTACAGCAGTGGTGTCCCATGATTCTTCAAAGAAACATTTTCACAGCCCCTATTGCGAAATTTCTCATGCACTTAAACCATGGTCTGTCCATCAAGAATTAAAAGCCTTTTCGCAGTGAAAAAAGCAATCTCCCTGAGTGCACACAGTAAGATTGCCAAGGACATTACAAAAAGATTCATTTACACATTCAGTAACTAGTCTTCCATCTTATACCAGCATTCCCAAAATTGCAACAGACTTGTTATTTAGTCAAATCCATTTAAGCCAGGGGCGGCGGGGGGGGAGGGGTTGTGTCAAGAATATCCAAGAATATTTCTGGCATAGCCACAAACAAGTGGTTAGCTGTCAGTGTTTGCATGTATTGCTGACTTCCTGCAAAAATAACTTCACTCTCCTCCCAAAAGTGGAAAGACAAATCTAGGACTGACCCCACAGGTGCTGCCCTGTGCATGGATGGGAGGTGTTGATTTCGCAGGTAAGAGGTTGCCCTTATGTCTGACCGTTCAGTCCTTCTTTCTCATGGCTTTATCTCCCGAAACCCATAAGCAGCTCCATGTTGCACTCAACACAATCACGGGTCAACCTCACTTGCATCCAAGAGTAAATTTACAGACATCAGTGAAATCACTCTTGAATTACAGCAGTAGAGCTGCCAGCAGAGGGGAGCCCAACGATCTCAAACCATTCCACTGGGAGTCAAAAGTGAAGTCCTGCAGCAGTGCCACAGGCATGGAATTGAAGCAAGTTAGAAACAGAAGGTTTTAAATGCTGGACCCAGGTGTCACTTCATGGACCATGAAGTTGCAGGTCAAGCTGCTTTTAATGAAGATTCCTACATTACTGCGCATTACTAGTCCCACGGAAGGATCTTAAAATTATACAAATGAAACAGAAATTCTGAAGAAATAAGGACAAAATCTGTAGCGCCTTTATCAGGATGAGAAAGAGATGCAAATTATTTCCAGAATGTGCTTAGTGCTCTTTTTTTGTGATTTAATCTTAGCAACAAGACAGAATGTAACATTTTAATCAAGAGGTGACAGTATCCAAAATATGGTGAGATATTAATAGATGCTGCACAGCCATTTGTATTATAGTAGAGGTCTGCCTCTAATGCCTGAATATGGAGGCACAATCTATCTAATATTATGCAAGGCAACAGTAAATATGAAATTTTTGCTTGCTGACTTACTTCTATAAATATGAAGAAATAATTATGGAAGGGTCAGAAGTATTGTTGAATCTTATTTGAATCCAATTCAAAAGATCCTTAAATTAGAATTCTGTCTGCAGTATACGTAACGCACTTTCCTGTCATTATATTTGCTAACTACTGCATAATTCCTTGATAATTACTCAATCCTTAGCTAACAGCAATCTGCTGCTACCAGAGAAAATCCTCCTAAATTTCAGAGTGAGAAAGAGCTCCAGTAACCTAAAATTATTCTTTCAACTTAAAATGTTACCCTCATATAAATATACACTTCCATATTAAATACTTAGCATGAAATAAAAGGAGAAATTATATATGTTCTCTGTCAAATCCACCTTAGATATTCTTTGGATGAAAATAACAGTAACCATCCTGTAGCCTTTTTCTGCATTTGGAAATCATTGATATTTCCTTTAAGCTCCCAGTACCATGTGGAAGTCTTAGATTTTATGTTAGAACTTAAAAGCCAAAAAATAACTATGTTTAAACATGGAATTTGTTGTTGCTGTGATAATATCTTGCTTCTTTTGTGTGATTGCTAGAGAAAGTCTCTGCTGGTGTAGCTGGGCTTCTTGTGATGCATATTCAGAGTGTCCTCTCTTGTCAGGAATTTTTTACTATTTATGTGCTCTCCCTATATGTGTAGCTTTCAGATACTTTAAATTGAACCTCAAGGATTAAGACTCCTTATCTCTTTTCTTCTGTTTATTTCATGGTCATATCTGTTGTTGCCTTTAAAACCTGGTCTCTCTTTTGATGCAGTGAACATTAAGAAATATATCCTACCTATACAATTTGTTATCTTTTTTTAGCCCAGTAATTACAAGAAACATTATACTGGGTATTCTGTGATCTGAAAGTACTGACATTTTACTCAAAAACATGACTTGGAGAACCAACTTTTACATAGCACATCTTTATACAGTGCCTTTGAAGTCAGCTTGGGTTGACGCACGAACACTAACATATTTCAAAGATAAGCACAAATTCATCACTACACATTGTGTGAGCAACTCTCTCCATAAATAAAATTTACCTCAAGCTGAACTTTTTGTTCTAAGTTCTTGTAAGTTCTCTGCAGTAGCTCTTTTGTGCCAAGAACTCCATACCACATCATGTTTTTCGTCCGACTTCTGAAAGCAGGCAAAACAAGATTCACATATTGAAATATACACATTATTGGGCCTTGTATTTGTAGAAAAAGAAAAAACTAAGAAATTCATATTAAAAGGTAAGGAAAAGAATGGAAATGTCTTGGCTCTGTTACTGACAATTATATTACCTGCATTTTTCAGGGTGCTCTTCTCGCTTGTTATTAAATTCTAGAGAAATTTTTGCATCTAACCCAATTCCAAAGTAGTTGTTCATGACACATTTTTCTGAATATCCCTCCCTGTTAGAGGAAAAGAGAAAATTAGGTGTACATCTGTACAGAACCTGGAGCAAAAACATCTTTGACCAAGACTGTGATTGGTCACAGAACGGAATACCAACTAAGATACTTCAAGAGATCTTTCCTCTGAATCTGCCTGAGTAAATTGGTTTGGGCTGAAAAACCCAGCTCTGACGGGTTGCTCACCTGTCCTCCTCCTCCAGGTGAGCAAGGGGTAAGTGAGCAAATGTCTCCTATTATTTTCAGCTGCAAAAAAAATTTTCACTACTCATAACCAAACAGCACCATCCAGCTTGTTTTCAGACTCTGAGGTCTACAGCCAAATGATAGCAAACAAGAACTTCATAATGCAAAAAAAAAATAACAGACTACAAAAATATAAGAAGGATGCCCTTAAGGAAAGCAAAGTAAAGCAAAATAGTACATTTGGAAAAAAAATATTTCTTACAAGGAATCTGGATCCGGGTCAATAAACGGCGTAGCACCAAATGGATCGATGTTTGCTAGCAACATTTTGCTAATAATTGAACTTCCTGCAATGGAAGCAGCTAGACCAGCCCTTAAACCTGATTAAAAAAGAAAAAAAACAACAGAAAGAAAATAATAAAAAAACAATTTGTATTTGATAAAAAGACAAACATATAAGCCACATACTGGGAAACAAAATTAATTAAATCTGTACAGGGGATGATTGTGATTCTATCTCAGTTTTTACCTATGTTGGTTATCTTTTCAGATCTCTGGCTCCCTGAAGCAGAAAGGCAGCTATGCTGCATTGTGGTGGCTCTCTTTGGGTACCACCATTGAGAAGGACAAAAACAAAGAAAATTTAGGGTTTCAGGCCAACACCCACTGGCTGGTATAGTAACCAAATAGGTGACCTAACATCCAAAAAGACTTCTAGAGCTTTTCATTCAATTTAATCTTCATCTCCTAACTGTCCATGATTTTTCTTTTGTCCTGTCCTTTGTAAGTATTCATAAGGAATATTCTGACCATTTTTACAACTGGCAGAGCTATAGTTTAACTTAATTTGTGGAAAGATCATGGCCTCAACATGCCTGCTTTGACTAATATCAATGTCACTTGTGGTAGTTTTGCCTGGCCCAGTTTTTGCCAGTGAACAGGGTGGGGTACAAAGATGGCTCCTGCATGTCCTGAGTAAAGGTTCTGGAAATTTTCCACCATGTCCAGCAGAGCCAGTGTCTGATGGCTCTGAAAATGATGGACATGCTGCTGGCCAAACCTGGGCCAATTAGAGATGTTAGTTATGCCTCTGTGAAAACATATTTAAGAAGAAATCAAAACAATGTGAGCACGCACTTCTTTTAGCCAGGGAAGGAGGAGGAGGAGGTAAAAATATGTGAGGGAGAACAACATGGAGGCACCAAGGTCAGTGGAAAACGTGGGGGAGGAGGTGCTCCAGGCACCGGAGCTGAAAACCCTCTGCCAGCCGTGGTGAAGGCCATGGGGGGAGCAGGTGGTCCCCCTGCAGCCCATGGAGTCCAGGGGATGCAGAGAACCCCCCACAGCCTGTGGGGAGGTGCTCACACCAGCGGAGCAGATGATGCCTGCAGGAAGCTGTGATCCAGTGGGAGTCCCAGAGACTGAGAGTTGCAAAGGCCTTGCAAGAGAGAGAAAGGCCTTGCTCCCGGGATGGAACCAGCCTGGCCTCGGCTTGCAATTCTGCAGCCTGGAGAGAATCTCGGACAGCAGCAATCGGGCGGGGCTGCTCGTGACATTGGACCCACGCCAAAGAAGTTCGCACAGGACTGTCTCTCGTGGGAGGGACCCCCATGGCTAAGTAGAGGATTCTTCCCCCTGATGGACTGACCCTGACCAAAGGAAACCCCCACACCCTGCCCCCACCCCAGAGCTGTTGGTTAGAAGGAAGGAGGGAGGGGGTGAGCTGAGAAATGGTCTTAATAGGGAGAGGGGTGCGTAGAGAAACAGTGTTTGGAGCAGAAGAATTGTGGCCTTGGATTGATTGATTAAGAAAAGCCACATGCCTTGCCCTAGCCCAGATCTGTTGGTTGAATAGAGAGAGAGGGCAAACATAGAAACAGTGTCTGCAGTAGAAGAATTGTGATGGACTGACTTAAGAAAAAAAACTCCACACCCTGCCCCTGCCCAGGAGTTGTTGGATAGTTGGAAAGGAGGGAGGGGGTGAGCTGGGAAGCAGTGCCTTAAGAGGGAAAGGGGGGTCCGTGAAGAAACGGTGTCTTAAGAGCTTATTTTTATCTCCAATTTATCCTCTGACTCTGTTAGATTAATAAATCACCTTTTTTGCAACTTTAAGTTTCCCGCCTGCTTTTGCCCTAAATCTTGTGCGTCTCTTATCAGTGATCTTATCTCAACTCATGAGGCCAGTGTTTTGTGTTAGTTTTTCCTCTCCTCTGCATAGCTGCAGCAGGAGAGAGCATAGAAAGCAAACGTCGTAGGTGCCTGGCATTTAGCCAGGGTCAAACCCACGACATCACTCTAAAAAATAATCTCTAATGCATGCAAACACAAAGTACTAAAAGCTTTCACTTAAATTTGCCTAAAGAAAAAATGTAAGCTCAGTTCCATCGTGTTTTAGTTATACTAATAAAGTTAATTAAAACAGTTTTACTAGTGCTCACTAGTTTTAATTGTATTTGGAGCAGAACAGATATTTTTTCATCTGTTAATTGCATTTGGGTAAGAACAGATTTCTTTTCCAACTGTTTTACAGAGCAGCTTTGTGTGGTTTCAGTTATCCACTTCCAGAGAGACATCCACAGGCAGCTCTTACTCAGAGGGCTGAACTTCACACAGCTTTGTGCCTCATGATCCTAATGTCCCTCCTTCATCCTAATCCACTGATTAGGATAAATTATAGAAGGATTGGGAGCCACCTGTGGATGAAAAACTGGATGTGACCTGGCAATGTGAGCTTGCTGCCCAGAAAGCCAAAAGTGTCCTGGGCTGCATCAAAAGCAGTGTGGGCAGCAGGGCAAGGGAGGCATTCTGCCCCTCTGCTCTGCTCTGCTCTGGTGAGACCCCACCTGCAGTGCTGCAGCAGCTCTGGGGTCCCCAGCATAAGAAGGACATGGAGCTGTTGGAATGAGTCCACAGAAGGACCATAAAGATGATCAGAGGGCTGGAGCACCTCTCCTACAAAGAGAGAGCTGGGGCTGCTCCGCCTGGAGAGGAGAAGGCTCCAGGGAGAATTTATTGGGCTCTTTCAAAATACAGAGTATGAGAAAGACTGAGAGACTTTTCACCAGGGCCTGCAGTGACAGCAGAAAGGGCAGTGGTTTTAAATTTAAAGAGGGTAGGTTTAGATGGGACAAAAGGAAGAAAATGTTTGTGATGAGGGCAGTGAAACATGGGAAGAGGTTGCCCAGAGAAGCTGTAAAAGCTCCACCACTGGATGTGTCCAAGGTCAGGCTGAATGCTTTTTTGAGCAACCTGATCTAGGGAAAGATGTCAATGCCCATGACAGAAGGCTGTACCATGTGATCTTCAGAGATCCCTTCCAACCCTTCCACAATTCTATGATCCTGAATTTTACTTTTCACCCTCCGGAATCAAATACAACACTTCTGCTACTTCTGGTGTTTTGCCAAATGATCAGAAATCTTCTAAATTATTATGCATTTACTCCTATATAATACAACACAAAGATATGTACATCAGTTCAAACAAATTCAGGGCATGAAGTAAAAATCATTATTTGACAGCAAGCAGGAGATTGGAAGACAATACTAAAGTAGGGTAGGAACAGCAGATTTCAAAATCATAATTACCTGGGCAGATAATCCTTGTGTTAAGTACTGGGAGGTTTTCCTTGCCTGCTGCCAAAGCTGGAGCAGAGAAAGAACCTGTCTGAGAATGGATACCTCGGCTTGTACGTCTGTCAGGAGATCTTGGTGCAGTTTTAGCTGTGCAGAAAAAACAGAAGAACGCTAATTAGACCTATTACGACATTACCAATTACAGAGTTTTTACAGCCCTGAAAATACACCAAAAGCATAAGCTGTTATCCCTCCATGACTAAAGTCCTTCCCCCTCACACCACAGTTTTTCTTCTAAATACAGGAAGAAAACTCAGAAACAGATCAAGTGACAAAAACAAATTAAAATGAGCAATTCTGCATGGCACTCAACATGAAGAGTTCCCAACTTATACTTCAAGCTACCAGCAAAAGAATTACATGTATTAAACGTAAATATGTTCATTAAAATGCATTATATCCCCCTTAAAATGTAATAGTATTTATTGCTGAAGTAAGCTTCTGATAAACATATTACTGAAATAATAACAAAACTGAAATTTCATCTATGTTTACTCATAAATATAGATATATTATACAGTATATAATTATTTATAACCATTTTAATATAGATAGTTCCATGGCCTGTAGGTTAGAATACCTATCTCATCAGCACCTACACTATTCTCTTCAAGCAGCTAAAACGGGCTCGATGCCTGCAACAGATTTCTGAAAATATCACCAAAAATTGTGACATCTTTATTAACAACCAAACTGAAAACTGCAAGAGAAGGGAAAAAGCCATGTTCACCTTTGTCTTCTGCATTTAGAGAGTTTGTGGGGGGCATTAGTTTTGCATCATCTTTTTTCACACAAAAACACAGAAAACAAACAAACCTGCAATTTCCCAAGTATTTAACTTATTCATTAAAATTCTCCAGAAGGTGGATCAATGAAACCTTGACAGACAGCAATGTTTGGTGGCTGACACAACTGTTATCGACAAAGGCTCAGGAAAAGGAAAGGGAAGAAAATGAAGGGGAAAGAGAAGATTCACAAAGCCTCACTGGCAGCTCAGTAAGGCACTTATCCTTTGGTGCCTCTGGAGGCGATGAAGAAGGATCAGCTTTGCAGAGGGCTGACTTGAGGTGCTGCAATTTACTTTCCTGGCAGAAGTTGTTTCATGCAGCCTGACAAAGCCTGCCAGGGCCTGCTTTAGCCTGGGGAAATTAACCTTTGTGCAATTCAGCCCCATCAGACATAGCCAGAAATTGATGCCCCAAGGAAAACAGTTTAGGTATTAACAAATGCTTTGTTACAGCATTTCCATGTATCTGCAGGAAGCTCTCACACCAACAGATGGTCACACACAGACACTTCTTGGCTACCTCTGCTCCAAATTATCTCACATGTTAAAACTACATCAGCTTAGGACAACTTCAACCTTGACCATCTGAAGAAGCTCAGAACAAAAAAATGAAATTATTTCAAGATGATCTGATTTTTCCTCTCAAAACACAAAAACTAATCCAGCAAAAATAAAATTAGTAGGACTAGCACCAAGACAACAGCAGGAAAACAGCACCAGGAGTATGGTGGGAAGGACAGAATATATCCTTTTCAGTGGCAGGAGTGGGACAAATCAGTTCATGTCAATCATAACTTAGCCTGAGAGTAACATGGGTGTACTGTATGAAGACACTAATGGGAAGAAAACATCGAGCAGGAAAATCTAGAGACAAAAGGAATAACTAGAACAAGGGTTTAGACATTTTGTTCAAATCACTTCACGATTTGCAGGGCTTTTTTCTTTTTTAAGCGATGATAATCTAGCATGGAACCCTAAATGGAATGGCAAATGCTTCACTTTCTTGTATCGCAGAAGTAAGATTACACACCTTTCTGGATGACTTGCCGAAGCCAAAGAGAAATTATTATACACAGGACAAAGAAAAGTGGGTGAATTTTTCTGGATTGCTTTATATGAAAGGACTGACCAAGTGAACTAACAGCGCCTTCTGACTTAAACACCTGCATAATAGCCATAGCAGTTTTCATAAAATGCTACAATATTGCATGATAGCAATACAACTCAATGATTTGCATCTGTGCATGACAGAACACTGTAATAATGTAAAAAATAAAAAGGAATAAAAATGGCAAGTGATATCTAACAAGAGTCATTAAACATTTAGATGAAGGTATTAACATATGGAAAAATATTATCTTCATCAAAGGACCAGGAAGATCCTCGGAGGGTGAAATATAATACTAAGAACAAAATTAACATTCATTTTTCATAATACTACTGAAAAATTCACAACACTGTTCACACAGTCTGTTCTCTCAGTACTTGTGACAAGGCAGTTGTATTAAATAGGAAAATCAGCAGAGCAGCTGCTCTTTATTTGACAGATGAGATTCATGGGAATAACTGCAATAAAGATAAACTTTTCCTGTGAATGCTCTGATAAAAACAGCAGAGCCCTAATGAATAAAACTGATGTTTCAGCGCTGATAATTGAATTGGTGTTTCATGCTTCGTCCCTAAACATCTATCGTCCAGTGACAGCATTAATATGCACTCTCTTCCACACATATAAGAATAATACAGCTGCCCATTAAGTGCAGAAATTATACCATCAAGAAACAAGGAGTTTAATAAATTTCTAGACATGTGGACATTTTTATTTTATTGTACAGTTATGGCACTAGGATTGGCTCATCTGTAGGGTTAGCATCCTCTGTGAGCTACTGCTGAAAGGAGACAACCAACATGCATTGATTCCTATAACCAAGAGAAAATAAAAGGTATCAGTGAAGAGAGAATCACTGGAGAAAGCCTGACATCTGTTTCTGGAGAAAACATGAGATCCTGGATCAACAGAAGCCCCAACAGCCTAATGTCTTATTTCCAAGGTAGGAGCTACCAACACAGGCACCAGCTTCAGAACAGAGCCTCATGAGGACAACTTTTGAGGATGTTAGTGTGGGTTAGGCTAACAAAAGAAGATGCAAATCCCAAAATACTTTTCTCATTTTGCCCCAAGAAGCTTCTTACTGAGTACCTAGAGGATGGGATTTGCTCCTGCCAGCTACCACTGTTCCTCTGTGGTTCACCGATCATCTTGTGACCTCACCTGCAGTGCATCACTGTCCACTTTGATAATATCGGAAAGACTGAAATTTCCACCTGTACTAAGAAGCAGCTTTCCTAAAATTACTATGTAGCTTGAAAATCTTAGTCTACAACTGAGACATGCTACTGCCACCACGATCTAGGCTCTAGTCTTTGCTCAGGTTCATGTAGAAAGGTGAGTGTAAACACTGGATTAAATTCAGGCACTTCTCTTCCCCAACAAGTGCCTTCTCAGCTTTGTAAATACATTCCAAAAGATTGTTCATCTATTATTTCCCTCATTTCTCCCTTTTATTTATCCAAATATATTAGAATTTGTGAGTAGTTTCCAGTCAAACAGAATGCTAGTATTTTTAATTATGTAGCCAATCATGCTTCAAATACAACTGTAAGGAGATGGCATATTTCTATTTTATTCCTTATTTACTCACTGGATGGGGACTCAAGTTCCTTTGTATCTTCCTCTTTTTCCTCTTCTTTGGATTCATCCAATTCTTTGCTGTATTCTACTGGGGACTGGTTCATTTGTTCTTCACTATGAGCATTCTGCTCATCTACAACTGTTTATTAAGAGAAAACACAAAGTTTCAAGATTTCTAAAGGAAAACCACATACATCAAAATTAGCACTTTTGGGGTAGCTTTTGATACAAAAATATTAACAAAAGAGTTCTACTGCCAATTCAGTGAAAGAGTCAGTCAATTCTTTGCTGTCAAGATTTGCTGTCAGAAACTTTCACTTTGTGGAGGCCAATAGTTGAAAGAAATGCACTTTTATATGTGCACACACATACATATGTAAGTACTCACACCTGCAGACAGTGATCAACATTCAAACAAGCTGCATTTCTTTCCCTTGCAGCTTGTAATAAGCACATAATTTTACCTATGTAAGAATGTAGAAATCAAATTTTATAATGAAAACTTATTCCAGTTAAACAAACAAACAAACATCATTATCCTATCCTATTCTACCAGTCCAGATCAAAATGTTGCTGATGTGCACCTTTTTCTGCTTGTTCAATGATCTGCCTCACAGCCTTCTTCAAGCTGTTTGCTCGGAGCATCAACTGTTCCCTTGGTTTGAAGAGTTTCTGGGAAGACTTGGAGACACACTCTGCTAATTGCTCTTTACTTTCAGACAAGGATTCTTCACTTGAAAACTCCTCTGGTTCTTCTTCCACAATGGGGGGTGCAATGCCTGGGAGAATGGGAGCAGCCTGGGCTTCTGTGTGAAGAGCCTGGAGCAATAGGTCCAGCTTCTCATTTAACTCTGAGCACTAAGACAAAGTGGAAAAGAATGCACACACACACACAAAACCAAAAAAAAAATCAACAGTGAATGTGTGAATATTTTCAGGAAATACAGTACCAGCTTATATTTGAAACTGCAGGTGTCTTTAGTGTCTATGTAATTCCTTACGTAAAATCCAAACCGAGGTCCAACATTTTGAAATATCAGGTTATGGGTAGGTCTGCATGGGCTTTTTGCAGACCCTGTGACACTCAACCAGGCTAGAGCAATTATAGCACAAACGCCCTACACTCACATTCAAATAACATTCCATGCTAAACTCAGCCTGCCCCATAACTAAGGGATGGAGTAGTTCCTACGCCTCTCCCAATGACTTGCAGCACAGAAACCACCAGAGATTTGCCCATACCATGGGTGTTCAATACCCCAATTTTGAGAGGTATCCACGGAGACATGCCCAACTGTTAGACTATGAGACATACGGGGTTGTTTTTGCAACACACCTGTACATTTAAGCAAGTGAGTTGTCACAGAGCAAGAGGCTCAAGCCAGAATCAGATGCTGTCAAATGGCACTACCCGAAACTAAGTAGTTGTTCTCTCTAGGTACACTGGAAAAGAAGGGATTTTCTATTCCTAAGGGAAAGAAAACACTGTCTGGCCTTGGAACGGTAAAAATGAAAAAACTAATTTTCTAAAATGTGCACCGGATAGAAATGTGAACCACAAATTGCCACTTAGCAAGTACATTTTCTGACTCTGGGATTGTCAGGGATTTGTTTTCTTCTTTTTTTTTTTTTCCAGCTCATGTAAATTTTGTGTCTCATACTAAATCCTTCTGTTGTGTTTTTTCCCAATGTTTTTGCAACATGATCTCTATATTCTGCAGCTTAAACCACTGTTTTTAACATTGTGGTCTGTCTCCCCTTCATTCTCAGAGCATACTCTTCATTATCCCATTGTTTTCCTGTAGCAAATTTAATCACTAGAAGTATAACTAATGCAAAAACCAATTCCTTTTATCTCTGTGTATGCTACCATGAACTTTATCCTTTATGAAGGAAGAAAGTGAAACAGTTTAAAGAGATCTCAGTTTAAAGATGGTTTGGAAATAATTACTCTATGCAATAAGAAGAGAAGAATTTTAAAGTCACTGGTTCAAATGAAAGTCAAGCTGGGCATTCTAGAGCAATGTGAAAACTAAACATCCATGAGCTATAAACTTTAAGAACCCAACAACTTTAAACTTGAACATAGTCATAGTCTTACTTTAATGGCCATGGCATCAGCTTCCTCTGCATTTTCCACTGGTTTTTCGTAAGTCTTCCCTATTTTGGCAACAAAGTCCTTTACAGTTTCACATAATATTCTTCAGATAAAAAAAGGAGAGGGAAGAAATCAAATGAAATAAAATAGATATGTTTTGAATATTAAATTCTTATGGCAATTTATTTATAAATTTGCTATAAACCATTCTTATTGGAAACTGAAGTCTGTGATCATACTTGCAAATCAGATTACACTTTTCCATAGGTGCCAAAACTGAAGTGATAAGCTTTAAAACAAAAACTCTTTCACTTAAGCCTTGACATAGATTGCATCTCAGCCTCATAACTGAAATAAACATGACTGATTTTATCCACTCCCTTGCTTGCACACCTTCCATATGAGAGGACTTAGCAAACTTGCATTCGCTTTGGTAACTTCATAGTCATGCATATTCCCATGCAAATTTGGAGCTTAGAAACCATGGAGAAAATCCGCTGACTTTAATGGAGCACTTAGATGAAAGCATATGGCCACACTCATCCCATCGCACAGCTCGTGCTTTTGAACCAACCCTGAAGCTTATCAGCGCAAACTACCGTGGCTGCAATGAATTTTCACTGTGTAAATCAGAAGAAGACTTGGTTCTTGTTACCTGCACTGCAGACAGACAGCAAACTTACTAATGAGGTGAGGATAATTGCTCAGTACTGTTCATTTGGTTGACATTTTTCTGACAGAAATTAAACAGATTTAACAAGGTACAGAACCAATTTAGAATCTGGAGTTAATAATATCCTGCAGTTTAATCTTCTACATGTGCTATGTATAGTTAAAAGTGAAATTTTGTCAACTTGCTTTTAAGAGAGAGAAGAAACGATGTAATGATATTCTGATGTATTTTAAAAGATTCTATGACTGGTCTTTTACATATTGCAAAATATAAGATATTTTTCCATAGAAAAGGTACACACAGAACAGTTCTGATTTCAGATGATGTCCATGATTTGCCAATTTTCTCTCATTTCAAAATGTTTCAGTTTGGGGAAAAATGACACTACTGTCTTAGATCACTACAGACTGAACAACAAAGCTATTTAAAGGGCCACAACAAAGCTATTTAAGTTGAAGTTCTGCTTCACACTGCTGAAGTTGATTGTCCTCTAAACATATGCATCAAAACAAAGCCAGAAGTGCAACATGAAGTAGATCACATCTTTGCATTAATAACAATACATTTTGTATTTAAGCCATGCACTGATCTGGAATGATTTTAAATCATTTTATATTGATATTGTGTGATTATTTTTTAAATTAAGTACTAAGCCATCCATTACAACTGTACCATCTATAAATTTTGCAGGAAAGAACATCCACTCTAAAAGACATAAATCAAGATATACTAAGCCAAGCCAGTTGGGCCATCCGTAAGAAAATCAGGCTTAGACAGAAGGCTATTATGGTGATGATGTTACACAGGGAATTTATCCCACATATTGTGCATAAAACTGATTGACTCACTTGGCAGATGATATGACAACTGAATGCTGATCAGAATTGAGAATTTTTGCAAGATGAGCAGCAACTGAATCTTCATAAGCAGATATCTGAAAATAGAGAGAAAAGAGACTTCAATTTCCACACATTCCAGCAGTTTAACACCAAGGAGATGCGTTTAAACACCTCAAAAATAGAAGGATTTCCATTTCAGGTCTAATACAAGGCCAAGTGGCAGGCAGTGAAGATTCTACCTGCATACTATATTTTATGTACCAGACTTTTAATACTCAAAGTAAGACTGCATCTTAGAACTTGATCCACAGCTCTTTTTCTCCTGTAGAGAAAACGGTAAGTTATTTCTAGGCTAAAATCAGTCCATGAGGCAGAAAATAATTTACTTTCTCAGATTTGTAACAACCTACAGTATTATAATCTAATATCTTTTACTTCTAAAATAAGCAAAGCTTTTCTCAAACAAATTGCTCAGTAAGAATAAGAATAAATCTAAAATTTGCAGTTATAATCTGGAATTTTCACTTTACTGTCAGGAGGGCTCTTAGTCCCCAAGAATCACAAGTGCCAAAATGGTACAATGTTATCTAAACCAATCCTCAAGGAGAAAACCATTTAGGGCTTAATGTTTACAAGAACATTGAAAATTGTAACTTATAAAATACTCAGGAAAATATTTGGAATGGATCAAAAAATGCATCCTCATATACCATATCCTATCTCAAAATAACTGTGGATCCAGACTTCAACTTTAAATGAAAATTCTAATCAAATCCCAAATCTAAAGCTAAAAATAAATGCAGTTCTGATGGCTTCCTTTAAGATGCTCTTAAAATCTCTTAGCATGTTTTTGTCTTTGATTTTGAGCAGGCAGATACACCACTTTAGTTTTTCCTCCTAAAACCCAGCCTTCCTTGTAGGACTCTGACATCAAATCAGTTTTCATTTCAAAGTAGAAAACAAAACATAAACATCTGATCTGTAAGAATGAACTACTGTTTTTCAAACATGAGTACAAGATTTCTGGAAACCAAGTAAAATTAGTCTCCTGTAACTGCTGGAGGAAAGAAGGGGAAAAAAAAAGAATAAGATATGTACTTCCATTTGCTTTTCAAACTGCAATATAATCCAATACCTACTGTAAGGTTAATTATTATTTTTTCTGAAATATCCTAACTTGGTAAACAATATAAAAAATGCCATTGAAATAGAGATTGAACAGGGTACTCCAAAGTAAATGTTTTTGTCCGACTCAAGTAATGACAAGTAATATAACCTACAGAATATATTTTCCAAAAAAGAAGTTTCATATGAGCAAGCAGTTCCTTCCATTTTCAGAAAGGGCTAAAAAAAAATTTCAAAGCCAGAAATAACTAGAACAAAATGGTGATGAAGACACACTTGAAAATTTTAACTGGCTTCAAAAATTAGAGACGATAAAGCCTTGATCTGCATTGCTGACAGCAGAAGCAGAGCTGTATGCAAAGCAACCCCCTTAAAATCTCAGCCTTTTTGCATCTCAATCCATCAAAGGTTATAACCTCCTTGCCAATTAAAAGAGCCTGAATTATTAAATTGTTCAAGAAACTGCTGATTAATTATGGCTTCTCAAGTACTTTTGAGCTACAGTTGATATGCATGAACTTTCTTGGGAATATATTATTTTCTCATTTTCAGTCAGACTTTTCATGCCAATTAATTTGATTAAAGCATCTCCCTCTCTCAAAATTGAAACCTCATCAGCTAGCACAAGCACAAATCTAGTCTGGAAGACAGACTAAGCTTTTCTTTGATGATGCTTAGGATTTTGAGCTCTCTAAAAGAACAAAGAGAAAGTTGGGTGCTATCACGTGATCAAACTCAGGCTGTAAAAAGCTCCTCTTTCATTAGGAACACAACACTTGCCTCCAAAATGATGGGGGCTTTTTCTTCAGTGCTTAATCCAAACTCAAGATAGCAGATATTTGCTTTTATATATTAAAAAAAATATTTTAAATATTTTTGTATATTATCATAGTATATATATATTACACTGTAACATAGCACTAAATATTATATACAAATAATACATATTATATACAAAATTATATATAATATATACTCACATATAAAAATTATCTAAAATATATAGTATTAATATATTACATAATATGACACTAGATTACATTATTGCCTAACATGTTCTGTAAATACACTCTACAACACATATTAAAATAAATACATATATTTAGGAAGAAATTTTTCAGACAGCTTTGCTAGAGACTCCTTACCTTCATTCCTTCTAGGCAAATAATATAGAACTGGAAGCCTTACTTACTTGAGATACAAGTCATGAACAGGCCTGAATTCAGTTCAGTTAGCAGACCATAAAACATCTATTTTTCACACAAATTCTTCAGTTATAGCTATTGTCACCCCAGAAACTCCAAGTTAAGTACATGAAACAAGAACACAAAAGTAAAAGTGCACCTGGCACTCCTCTGACTCTTCTGCAGTCACTGGAAGAATAGAAGGCTTTGCTGGTAATTTCAGTTCATATGACATTATACTCCACCTGAAAGAGACAGAAGTTTCCAAACTGTTAGTTTTACTTTCTCTCCACTATATTGACAAAAAGAAAGCTCATTGTCACACCTAAGAATAGCTATATATATATATTATATATTTTTATATATATATATATAAACAGCTTAATTTGTAAACTATATGGGTGAAATAACTGAGATTAAAGGTAATAACTTGTTTTATTGCTCACATTATTTTTTAGTGATTTGATTATCAGTCTAATTTGTGAAAAAAACATGGGACATTCAATACAGGCAATAAAGATTTTCTGGAAAAACCATTCACATTATAAAAGAATTTGTGCAAACTAACCGCAGAAGTCAAAGGAAACTAGACATCCTCCTAGAGAAAAAGCTTTAAGGTGGCATTAGCTTTTCATCTCAGCCAGAGGAAGCAGGCATGAAAACAAGCCAAATGATGAAGTATCTTCCTTGATGCATATATATATTTTTTCCCTGGTACAGGACAGTACTTGACAGCACAGATAGTATGAAACCACTAATAGCAACAACATCCTTCAAAGCTTTGCTGAAAAGAACAAGTAATCACTGCAGATGGGCCTTGGGAGCAAGTCTACTGAAATTAGACCAAAAAATGAAAGAGCATTTTTTCACTGCAGAAAAAGGGAAACATCATTTAATCTACACGTTTTCAGAATCTGAGGGTCAGTAACAAGCATTTCTCTACATCCTTTGTTGTGAAGCAGCCAAGTAGTCTGCAGAAAAGCTTAAAATAAAGAAGGACTTTTTTCTCTATTTCATAAAAATAACCTAAAGTAAAATCCTGTATGATGACATTCAAGTGTTTGTAACTAGAGCAAGAAAAGAAACAGTCATGAGAGAAAGGAACAGCATAAGAAATACTTCTCTCAAAAGCAGTGCTAGACTTCCATTGGAACACCACGACCATCATCATCTCTGACTTTTTTTTTTTAATGGGGATTGCTGCTTTCCTTTATGGATGAAAATACACAAACAAGGAGTAGGAAGATCTCATTTTTTTTACTAAGAAAATGCCTCAAACAGAAATATTAGTCATGGATCCAATTAGCCCAGCATCTTGTCAACAGCTGATGCCTCAGGAAAGGCTGAAAGCACACAAGGCAAGTTTTCCCCACATCCACGGACAGAGAGCTCAGGTGTTTTCTAAATAAAGATGCTACCATTAATGGTGTTTAATAAGCATGCATGGAGTCCATAAAATTGCTCCAACCAGTTTTGAATCTACACAATTTCTCAATGCTCCCAACTTCTTGTAACAGGCAGCTATGCAGCTCCTTCAGTCACGCAATAAACTGTCAACTTTTGAACATGTTTGGCCAGCACACTTCCCAGTTCCATCAGCCCCTCATCCCTCTGACCCTTTAGTTTAAAAAGCAGGAAAAAGAGCTGTCCCCATTACAATTGCAGCTTCCTCCATTATTATGACCTGTACTCAAAAAACAAACCCACTGAACACCAAGTTTCTAAGATGGATTTTAGGCCATCAGAAACCCAAATAAATACAATTTAAATCTCATGGTAAGTCATATAGGTTACCTGTCCAACATTTTTGTGCTGGCTCGTTCTAGTTTTTCCAAAATCTGAGGAAGTTGCGTATCATCATCACAGGATCCTCCCCAGCCAAGGACACGAGCAAGGTCATTTCCAGTACCAAGGGGTAACACTCCTAACTGACACTGAAACACAACACAGGAACAAATCTACTATTAAAAACTAGAAAGAAAATACAAGTGGTTACAAATGCTTGTTATTTCAGCCAACAAATGTTAATGTTATAGTGGATGTCTAAAGCCTGTAAGTCAAATTGTGCTATTCCGATACAACTCGTCCTGTTTATAACAGTGAAAACTTTCATTAAAGAGTACCTATTGAGTTTGGCCCCTGTACAGAGATACAAGGAATCAAGTCAAGGAACAGGTAAGTACACAAAATTAAGCCTAGTCAGTCTAGGCAGGGAAAGTAAATATGCACACTTGCCTGCTTGTGTAAACTGAGCTTATCGATTTCTGACAAGACCCAACCCACGCTTCCATCGCCACCACACACAAGAATCCTGAAGTTGTCAAACTTCTGAAATAACCGCAAACTGCCAAGAAAATGCAGAGCTAGTTATGTCCATTAGCAAGAGAGCAGTGACATTCATTAGCAATATTTACAAGAGAATATTGTGCACAGCATCTTTATGATCCTTTTATTATTCTGGGGTATGTGGATACAACCATCTACTTAATTAACCTATCTGCAGCCCATCTGTCGCTGTATATTACACTCACACTGACATTTCTGATAAATAACATGCCAAGTTTTTCTTAAAAACATTCCCTTGATATTGTTTTCAGGATTTTATAAGTCTGATTTGATTGGTTTTATTAATATTAAAAAAAGAAATACAATTAAGTGATAAAATTGCAACTGCTCCATGCTTTTCACTTCAGCCAGAACCATAAAGCACCACTGGGGGTTTTTCACAAGAAGAGGTTAAGACACAATGACAGGATGTGCTCCACGATATGGGTGCGCTTTTGTCAACATGGGGCCAACTAAATGTAAGGAGCATTGGGGGCAATTCTTAAACATAACGTGATCACAACAATACAAAACAAATAATACAAGTATTTCATATTATATCCTTAAAGCCATAGGCTGCTTTTGCTTCCTATGGCTCTTCCTCCTGGTCTCTGATTTTTAGCACCTCCAGGATACAACACTTGGACAGTACAGAAAATGAGGACAAGGGAGACAGGAAAAGAAGAAAGGTAAGACACAGAGGAATCAGGAATGAGACGCAAAGAAACAGCCAAGAGGTAAAAACAAGAGGGACTTAAACTGAACAAAAGAAAAGAAAAAGAAAAAACCAACGGAATTGGAAAGTATAAACTCTTAAAATACTAACAACAAAGATGTTTATTTTTAATGCATGTTATTTTCCAGAATATGTATATCTCTGAACCATTTCTAAAAAGCAACATATCAAGATCACAAATTTTTGTATCATTTCTATTTTTTCTAAAGAAAACAATGTCACTTGAAAACAATGGGCAAATACCTACTCAGAATAAAAGCAGCAGATATTTAAGGGGAAAAAAACATTGATACCAGAACAATTTCTCCTATCCTGAGAAAAAGGAGAAAACCCCTAGAAATACACTGTCTCATGGAATACACCTCTGCTTTTTAGATCAACTAGAAAAAAGGAAGACATCAGTGCGACCTGATAAAATAACTGCTAAGGACCTCTCCTTGGAAACTGTTTGAGAGAAGTACTTAAAAGCAACCAATATGAACAGCAATTACTCTGCAAAATCAAAGTGAGCCTCCTCAGCCATGGTACAGTTATGCAGGAAGAGAACACACAAACATATTTTTCAGACTATCTCCTTTCAAAGACTGTCTCATCAATTAAGACAAATGTTATACGTCATTATAGTTACATGTACAAAATGCTAGCTAAAAGTGACTTAGATTCAGCTCAGATTATCAGGGAATGAAAAGAATATTACAACTCAAGGAGTTAATACGACATGTCTACACAGTACTAATCAATGTAATCCACAGCTGTATTCAATTATATCTGTATTATTTGTGCACCATTTGAACTGAATTTTTGTGGATTTGTTTCATCTACATTTTCATCATTAAGTCCAAAAATTAGTGCTTCTAGTTGCTATAACTGATACTATTAGGCCATTTAACCACATCACTATATCTGTGTGGAATAAAGTTAGGCAACAGAAAAATGGGCAAGAATTCAATCTTCATGAATGTGCAAAGATACTTGGGTTTGTGGCCACCACTATGGAAATTTCATCCCTATCTCTCCAACAATCAACCTTTAGATTTTGGGGAGAAATGCCCAGTGGTTTTGTGTTCTTGCTCCAAATTCTGTGGGATGCACAGAATTGCAGACGTTGCCTACATATGCAATGCTACCTACACCATATTTTGGATTTACTTTTCAGATGAAAAATTTTTCATGTACTTGTCCATTACCCACGGCACACACCCCTGCTGACATTTCGGTTAAGAATTTAAAAAGGTATAGAGCACATTTAGACAATAGTTTTACTTCATAGCTATACAAAAAAAGGTCAGAGGAATATCTGAATTGTGCATGTGAAATGGAGGAAAAGCACCTGGGCAACCGTGCATTAAGGCAAAATCAAAGTTCCTGTGATTCAGGAAAACATCTTAACATTTGTAACAGTTTTGAGCCTCACCCGTTAACAGAAGTCAAAGCTAGCCAAGAACTTCTGGGTTTGAATTTTTGAGCTTTTCTAGAATGAAATTGTTATCCTATAATCCCCTCACCCACCGGAACTTATCTTGAAATTCTGTTGGCTCTTAGATTTTAATTAGGAAGTCAGAGTAGCTATTGGTGATAGAATTACAGCAACAAGGGGACATAACACTATAAAACAAGGGGAACACAAGACTGTACTTTGCACTAAATTCCCTAGTGGAAAGGCTTGCTCAAGATTTCCAAGGTCATTACCCTAAGTGAGGTCCTCCATTCATTAAATCGAAGACCTGAGCTGGATTTAACGACTGTTTGAATCGACGAAGAAACTTTACTCCCTGATTGTCTCCACTCTTTGAGTTAACAAAAACTAAAAGAGGACTGGCACAGGATGGCGGGCATGTGGCTTTCCAGAAACCTGTAAACATAGTTAGAAAGAATGACATAAATAAGGTTTTCTAATATGAACAACACAAAAAGAAATCATGGGAAAGAGGAAGAAAGGGATGAAGGACAAAAGGAGTACATTTTATCATGCATAATGTAAATGCTAAACTGAGTATTACTCCTTCAAGGAAAACATAATTGCATAAGATTTACCAGTTCATTTTTTTGTTTCTGGTATTTTCAGTGCCTAGATTTAGTAAAATCCTGAAGACAATAGCTTTATTATTTTTCAACAGTGAAAATGTATTAAGCTTTAAGAACACTTCTTAAATCTCATCTTCACAGATTATTATCCCATAATTGAATATTTCAGTTACAAGTGTTTGGTTTTCAATCTTATTTTGCTTTAATTTTACTGGGTCGAACTGGATCATGCACATCTGTATGCGCTTTCTAAGAGTAGTCGCAGATTTTAAAAGTTACTTGCACTCAGTTCCTCCCAGGTGAGCCTTTGCCTAAGAGCTTTCTTTTCAGGCTGAAGTTACACTATTAAGTATTACAGAATCCCTGAACAACAGAAGACCTTCATCTGTGATTCAAAGCTTATTAAAGTCAATGCAGGTCTTAACTAATTACAGAAGGCTTTCTACAAGGCCCTTAGTGAGTAGCACTAATGGGCACTGTTGTCGCTAATGTGACCAGACCGTGGAAGCAATGGTTTCCCAGCAACACTCCAAAACCAGACATCACATGTATAGGTTTTGACATTTGTCTCTGGCAGTATTAAGATGATTATGTTGTTTTCAATTACTAAAAAATAACTAAAGCTACAAATAAAAAATTGGCGTTAAAGGATGCTAATTTAATTCCACATTATCATAATGTCTAATTTAAAATAAGGTTTGATTAATTAATTTAAATGCCAAGAAAAATAATTTCACATATTAAACAATCTTCCTAGCATGAATAATAAATAACAGCATGATGTCTAAGACACCACATAGCAAGTAAATAAAGTGAATATATACAGCATAAACAATCAACTTTCACCAACTTCCTATCACAAAATTCATTGATTTGTGTTAAAGTTGTTGGTCTACATTTACCATCAACTCAAACCGAAAAATTTTGTGATACTTCTTTTTTAAATCCACTCTCTGCCTTGAAGTGCAGTCTCCCAGCGCTGATGTGTCGCTATCCTGAACCACCGAAAAGCATCTCTGAGTTTTGAGCATTTTCTGGGTTTTTATCTGTGTGTTGCAGGATTCTTACACTGTTTATATTTTAAAAGAAAATAAAACTAGAGAAGCTATGGAAGCAACTGCTCTCTTAAGCCTGCTAAAGTAGTTGTTGGATCTGAGCTGTTCAGTTAGCTTATCTCTGCGTAATGCAAAACTATCCAAAATTTGAGAACTCACAGAAGGAGTGGTGTATGCCAGGCAGGCATCAGCCCACTTCATCTGAGGACTCTGATCATTCACTTGAAATGTTTCCAAAGGTCATAAGTAAAATAGCAGAAAATTTCTACTGGGGCAACTTTAAAAAACATTTTTAAAAACATAATTCTCTAAAAACCTACACAGAAAATTATACTTCTCTCTAAATTTGCAGACCACATTCACCTGCTCAGCAGAAGGATTTTAGCCTTGTTTATTTGTATGGATCTCAATAGGCACTGCAATTCCAGAGGTACCACTGAACACACTACAGGACTACGTACCATCGGAGTCTATACTGTTTAGTGCTGTTGGAGGGATGATCGATACCTTACATTGGCCAAGTGGACATTTACGAGGGTACAGATCTTTACAGGCTGTGTGAACCTACAAAGGAAAGAAAAAATTATTTTCCTTCAGTGGAATTTTGAGGTGAAAATGTAACTGATACTATGTTAACTATGTAACAAAAATGGACTAATAGATAACATTTAGGTGTAGAGGGAAAAGGAATGAGACAAAGAAAAAGAAATAGTTCAACCAGAGAGGCCTATTACTAGTTCAACAAAACATTTTGGAGAAATCCATTTCAGCTACCCCCATAGCAGATATGAATCATCCTTTCAAGGGAATCACTTGCCCCCAGCCACAAGGAAGGGAGATGCCAGTTCCCAGCAGCCAGCGTCTGTGCTGTTAGCTCTGTACCTGCCTGGCCCACTGGGCTGCTCTGGAAGACATTTCTGCATTAAAGCTAGCACACCTAGCAAGCCAGACCCATCTGCCAAAGGTGGGTCCCATAAACACCATGTTGTAGAGGTCTCTTCCACAGATATGGGAAAGAGAGGCACATGCAGATGTTGCTGCATTTCACCTAAATTTCAAGTCACCTCTGGAGATGGCAATCATTTCCTACTGCTCACACACAGAGCCTTGGACACCTATATGCCAGAAGCTTCAACAATAAATAAACTGCTGACTTGCATAAGAAACCCATCTTTTTAGACAAGTTGATAAAAAGAAGAGAAAAATAAATATAGGGGAAGCAGCAGTAGTATGTTAGAGAATTTCAATCAGCAACCTACAGACTGTCCTGAAGAAAAGTCAAGGTTTTGCAGTAATAAACATGTTACTACATTAATATTAAAAATATAACATATTACTAAAATATTAACAGAGCAATAGCTACAATAAAAAATACAAGAAAGTAACATGATTATTAGGCATAAGGAATAGGCATCTGAATATTCAGTTATCCGCTAGGAGAAAGCAGAGAAAATACACTGGATGACACCACCTATTAAAGAAAAGTTGCATCTGTGGGTGTATTAAAAATTAACTGTGCAAGCAGGACAGTCATCAGAAATTCTGAATGCTAGAGAGACCTGAGCTTGCAGAAGCTGCCTGCTCCTACTTCATCCAAGAGCAGGCTATGAGACGACAAAAGAAAAATAATGGTAAGCAATAAAGCTGTCAAAATGTGAGATGCTTGGATGTGGTTCAGTGCACCTACCATAGCTTTACACCAAAGGCACTTCCAATCTTGCAGGCGTAGAACACTGCCACAAGTCTTGTCGCAGACTGCACATTTGGCACTGACGGGCAGGTTTCCCTCTAACCACTGGTGGGGCATAGCTATCTGTGGAAAAGGAGTCATTAAAGTTAAATACCCAGAAAGAGAAATTAAAGGCTTTTGTCTCTCAAATATTGGTGGATTTAAACCATTTCTGACAGCTGTACCCTTTCATCAAAGAAGCAGATATGCAGGTCAGCCAGGACAAGGGACGCTGATGCTCACAAGGCACCAGCAATGAATGGACTGCTCTGGTGCTCCACATGCTAGGCAGAAAACATGACACCTGAAGGAGGGAGACATGTCCCACTCGTGGTAGAAACTAACCATAATGCAAAGGGTGGTTAAGTCCAGAGACTCCATCATACGAACAAGTTCCCACTCAGTGATGTCAACTACATGACACAAACCAATTAAAAATACCTAAAATTCGTAATAGGCAGGACAGCAGGATACCTCTGTCGCTTCACTTACCCACTTACCATGGCTGGTAAGTCACAGCTCTATAAAGCAGTCCCAAAATTTTAAAGCAGCACAAAGCTTTACTCAGTGCACTCTTGATCCCATTAATACCATGGGCAACTCAGGACACTCAGTTGTACAACTTAGTACCAACCTTCCAGGAAGAAGCTTCACACCAGTGGTTCATAAACAGCTGTGTTTGTAAAAATAGTCCATTTATCACAATCAATCTCTCATAAGCTTTTGTTTTTTCTCCTGTTAATTTTAAAATTCCTCCTTTCTCTGGCAAAAAACCTCTCCTAATTCAGTGAATTCCACACAGGCCTCCTGGGGAACAGTTCTAGGTAAGCAGGACAAAAAACAGATTGCCAAAACAGCATGGTAACAAAGTAAAATACCACCTTGGCTTAAGAGCAGTAGGAACTTCTGGGAGCAATTCTCCAGCTGCAGAGTTTCTCCACATGTGGCCTTTAAAATCTTGTAATACATCTGCAATCTAGTGCCTGCAGTTGCTAGACTTGTCTAGGGAGATAGGAGTACAACTTCTGTTCTAAATACCACGATAATCTTTGAAAAGTGTTCAGGAAAATAGCCACCTATCATTAACTTCAATCGGTCACACAGCAATATTTCTGTGCTTGGCGTTTTTGTTTTTTTTTTTTTTCCTAAAGCAGAAACAGCTTTGGAAAATACTGTAAATACAAATAGTACTTACACCATCTTCATCTTCAATGATGTCTTTTCCAATTGAGGCTAATGTAGTCCATTTGCAGTTATTTGTTGCTCGGACAGCACATCTTTTATGTGCTTTAAACTTACACACTGCAAGACAACACATAAACATATACCCCGTGTTATTTGCAGTATTTCAGTGATACATACCTTTAAAAAAATTAAACACAGATACCCCATAAAACAGCCAACTACATGTCACTTAGTGCTGCACACATGACACAAAACAACTAAAGGAAAATTCAGTTCATAATCATTCCAGCTTTGACTCTCTAAACTGTGTTTAACTGCTTAGCTGTAGCCCATACTGTGCCCTCAAATCCACATCAGTCCCCATTTTTGCAGGTGCAAGGTACAAATATATCTTTAACTGTGGGTTTGCCTTTTCTATTACTCTTTTTTTCTTCTTCTGTTTCTATAACTCAGATACCTGGTTTAAATTTGCAAGAAGTGATGGAAGAGCATTTAACAGAAGTATTTTGAATCAGGAGCTCTGTTTCTTTGTTCAGAGGATGCCTTTGGGGCACCATGCTGGGCCTATTTTTCTCAGAAGATGAGAAAGTGAAGGGCTTATGTGGTGATATTTTTATTCAGGATACTGGGGATTACAAAATTTTCTAAGATCTTATATTAAATCAGGAAGAATCTTACTTTTTACTGTATAGTTTATTAAAAGTCTACTAATTGGAATACCCAGCACAAGTGCATAGTACAGGCAGACATTTTGACAGCCTAATAACTATTTGAATTTTGCTCAACTCAATTAATATGCCTAGCTAATGATAACATATTAGACCAAACTGATGCACCCTACTGTGGGTATTTCTTCTACTGGAAGTGCATGATGTAATTCTATTTAGAGTGCATTATATAAATTATTTTGGCAGAGACCATTAAAGGTTTATGAGAACTAGCCAGCAGCTCAGAAGTAGTAGTCTCTTTTCAAACAAATATTTGACAGGAAATTATCAAGGGTTTGGCCCATCGCTTATCTACCATTAAAAAACATTAAGCCATGGTACAAAATGTCTTCTGAATAATAAATTTCCCATTTTAATTCCACTGATCCATTGCCAGATCAATTTAAGAAGTGAATTGAGACTATGTAAGCAACATCTGAGTTTGAGAGCAATCCTCACTGTTCTGGGAGATGCGTGAAAGTAAGTGTTCAGCTCTACTTTCTTACTTTCTAGAAAGAAAAGAGAAGGAAACAAACCAAAGATGTTTCATTGCTTTTACAGTAACTCCCCCAGTCATTTAAAAAAGCAGCATTCATAGAATCATAGAATTATTTGAGTGAAAGGGACATTTAAAGATCATTTAGTTCCAACTCCCCCCACCCCCTGCTGTGGACTAGGACATCTTTCACTAGACCAGGTTGCTCAGAGCTCCACCCAGCCGGGCCCTGAGCACTTCCAGAGATGGAGTGTTCACAACTTCTCTGGGCAACCAGTATCTCACCATCATCACAGTAAAGAATTTTTCCTAATATCTAATCTCAACCTACTCTCAGTTTGAAGCCATTTCCCCTTGTCCCGTGTCTGCACATCCTTGTGAAAAGTTTCCTTCCATCTTTCTTGTAAGTTCCCTTCAGGTACTGGAAGGCCACAATCACATCACCCTGAAGCCTTTACTCCTCCAGGCAGAACAATCCCAACTCTCAGCCCTGCCTCATTGGGCAAGTGGCTCCAGCCCTCTGATCATCTCCACGGCACTCCTGTGGAATCACTCCCATAGGTCAATGGCCCCCAGCCTAAGCAGGGCATGGAGCAAGACCAACACAGACCCAAAGTGTGCAAACATCCCATAATTGTCCACTAGCAGGGCAGACTCACTTCTTCTAAAACAGCTGAGCATCACACTGTGCATTTGTCAGCCTAAGCTAGTTCCAAGCATCTAAGGAAGCCAGCACTCACAGAAGCACAGGAATAAAGGCTACGTTTTCAAGTGATGGACCATGAGTAGCTTTCACCATTTGAATGTTTCAGAGAAGATATGAATTCAGCTTCTTACTCATAAGTGATATGCATTTGCTTTGCCACGCAGATCAAAATAGAACAAATCAGGGATGAGGGGGAATAGGAAATTACAAATTACAAAGTGATAATAAAGTAACTGAATTTTCAAATCCTACTGAGCTATGAATTCAGCTTGATCTCAGGAACCCTGTATTCAACTTCTTCTTTCTCAACAAGGCAAGGACAAATTCAATCCCAGGCTCTGAAGAGCTGCAGGAAGCCACATTATAGATGGCAAGTGACAGTTAATGTTTGCCCTGTAAGTACTGTAAATAACCTACCTACCAAATCTCAGATCATACTCTTTGGGTCACGCCAATTCAACCTCAGTATCACGAAAAAACAAGTTATGTTAGTCTGAACATTAAACATTACCAACAACAATAACCTGAAGACACAGGTGTAACTTTGAAGCAAGGAAAGGAAAAATTTAAATCAAATCTCAGTATTGGTTACCACTATCCCCTAATTTCTTTTGTCTCAGATTACACTGAATCCCATTCATGGATCAGTCTGATATCTGAGATCTTTCAGAAAACATGCAGACATATGGCTAGACACCAACTATCATTACTACTCCAATGAAAGCTAAAATACAAGAAGAGTTAAGCTACTCAGGGAACTTAACATTACAATACAGTTTCTGAATGCAGGTGTGAAGTCTTTGGCTGTATGACCACACACTTTTAGAGAACAGGACCCTCAGTCACTGCAAGTAGTAGATGGCATTTGATAAGTATGGGGTTGCGCCATACTTTGCTTCATAAAAATTTTCAAAATATATTTGCCTTATTGACCAAAAGTTAATGAAATACTGCTTTTTAGACACCAATATTAATTTCTTCCTGGCCTTTTAAAATTATTAAAATTATTACTATTGTTGTCGTTACACGCACTAATACTACCACTACAATTAAGACTTTTTTCAATACTGTGTATCTTCAGAATATCAGAGACTTTGGAACAGCTTCAGCTGATCTTTGCAGTTACAGAAAACAGCATTTCTGTCATACAGGTTGCAGGTTCTAAACAACACACAACTACTGATTTGATCAAAATCTTATTTAAATGCTTTCTAGCATTGCAGAAGGATACTGTGTGATATAAAATCACAGAACAGTTCTCTATTACGCCTTCATTCTTTAATGACAAATATCCCTTCTCTTCCTGACTGCTTCATTCACTATTCGCTCTCCAGACTGTGCAGAAAATGTGGCAAAAATATCAGAGACAATGACTGTGCAAGTAGTGCCTGTACAACTCCCTGGGCAATAGGTAAGAACAACAGGGTTTTGTGGGCAAAACCCCACAATCATAATGGAAAAAGACCAAGTGCACAAAGTGCATTTGCAGAGGTAATTTAATCTCAGTATTTTCTTACTGATTGACTTCACAATCCTAAAGTGTTCTTACAACATTGTTTGTTTGTGCAATTCGTTGCAGGAGAATGCAGTCTAAGAGAGAGGTTTTCTCCTACTTATTAGCTACACTTGATATTCAACAATCAAGATTTAGTCATAATAAACAAAATGCTACACAAAAAAAAACCATTCTTGAGAATAAAGGCAGTGTTCCACTGGCAATGACTTAGACAGAAATGCAGTATTAATACAGGGTAACTGAGGGAAGAGAGCTCTGAAAGAATTTCTATAGAGAAAGATGTATCATTCTTTTCGTTTCTTTGCCTAAATATTCCATGTTGAAGCTAAATTCTGAGTATAAAAACCGAAACCCTTCCTTGACTCAGCTAGTTTGGAATAATTTCTAAAGCAAGGCACAAAGATCAAGTTTCTCTGTCCTACTAAACATTGTGGATGAACATTGCAGAGATTAGTCCTTTAGTGCTAGCTAGAGCAATACAACACACAGACAACATTGGAAAAGTAGATTATCTTTTGAGAAGACACAAAAGGAAGAGCCCATGGGAAGAACAGCATTGCATCTCAAAGGAGAGTATGATTAATTTTTTTAGAAGTCAGTTGTTTGTTGAGCAGGAGCAAGAATGAAGCCTGGTTTGTTATAACTTACATTTTCAGATTGATATACATATCAAATCTTTGACTTCTGAAAAGAGGCAAGCTCACACTGGTCTTTTACCTAGCAAAGGCATTAACCTACCATCTTTTTCCACACTGCTTTCCACAAGACTTAGAGTATCTTCAGGGTCGCCTGCAATTAATTTGGCCAACCTTTGCCAAAGGCTGCTGGGAGGGAAGGTGCCCTGAAGAAAAAAGTCACCCATCATCTCGAAAAGAAATGAGGCTTGTTTTGTGGTCAGGCTGAAAAAACCCCAGTGGTGCAGGGCTGCTGGAAAACAGCAATTCTAAGAGAATATTACAGGACAGATCTTCTAAACTATCAAAAGCTGCAAGCTATCAGCAATGGAATTTATTTTTACCTATAGTTAACAGTCAAGAATCAGACCACAAAGGCACTAAGATACTTTCAAGGCAACTTGGTGTGCCAGTAACCCAAACCGCTACCAGGAGAAAGAGCTCAATTATCTCAATTATCTCATGAGAAGGAGCCTTTCATGCTTCTTAATACAAGGCATAATAGAGCAGTCTGGGATCAATGACCACACAAATAATTGAATTTAGTACAGATATAAATGGATTCCCAGTGTAAAGCAGTGCTGGAGGTTTGAGATGACAGGCATGAATATTTAAACAGGTTTTTTAAATTATGTAATGGGAAAAAGCAGCACAAAACAAGTCTGGGGAAATTTAAGACTCTAAACTTCCTAGATTGTCCTCTCAAATCATATATACGGCTAACACAGATAAGCTAAAGAAAAAAAGTAGATGATCAAATGCATTAGAAATGCACATGGCAGAAGCAAGTATCAAACCAAAATGCAGTTTTTAGATGAAGAAATTAAGGCTGATTAACATGGGTTTTAACATGTATACATAATTGTGAACTAAGTATGAAGTATTCCAGTAAAAGAGTGAAATGCCAAATGGTTTAAATTAGATATATAACTAAAAATCTTCTTTAATTAAAAAAAAAGAAAATAGATAAAAATAGTAGCTAAGAAGTAAGAGGAGGTAAACTTATTAATAGAAAAAAGAATATCACAGTATCTACATATAAAACATTCCTGGTCATACACAATTATGAAACTGTGGAACAGTGAAAGCAAATCTGAACCACTTTCACAAGCTATTTGTAAAAACTGCAGAAAGATTAATTGGCATCAGAAATGTGGATAAATGTAGCATTAGGGTTGTTTTTTTTTAATATAAGTTATGAAGAAAGCTGAGAAACTCCAAACCTGGAAATTATGGAAACTTCCCTAATATAAAGTTAATGCCAACACCCTGTATATTAAAAACATACTAAGATGCCAAATTAGACACTGAAAAACATAAAATGGTGAACTACAAATATTAACATTGATAATCTCACAATAATAATTCTTGCTAAACAGCCTTTTAAAATAGCTATAATATCAATTTATGAATGGATAAATTCTTTATGAAAGTCTCCTTTCCTTTGCCTGAGCAAATATAACTGTATTTGTACAGAGAGGCAATACAACTGTGATTTAGTTAAGCACATGATACTTCCATTTGCCAATATCAGACATTGAGAATACCATAATTGCCTTAAAACTATCCAAAGGACTTATACACAGTGGAAAACATCCACCAGAGAAGCTGGAGGTAACCATGCTACTTCAAAACGGGTTTGTCCTGTACCTTGGTAACTGCACCATTAGCTACACTAAAAGCATGGACAATTCAGGACGGTGGGTTAATGTTTCCTTTGTAAGATTTCCCTAATACACATTATTATGCTCAGACCTCAAGTATTATAACAGCATCAATAACAGAAATGCATTTGCAGTTGGGCTACACACATCCAAAGAAATCAAATTACAAATGGCATAACTGTAACTCTCTTCTGGGCAGTCAGCTATTTTAGTAATTAAATATCTCTATGTTTCATATCTCTCATAAGGTCACACGCATGCTTTATTTTCTGCTGGATACTAACACAAGCAGACTTGTTACCACTTTTCCACAAAATTTGCAGGAAGAAATAAATAAGCTGTTTCAGGCTTTTTATAATTATTTGCCCATTAAATATCATTTCTCCAGATAAGCTAAATGCTGAAGTCTAAGCCACACTTCCTTTTCCTTTGTGCTGGATTTCCCCTGTTGAACCATCAAAATGCAATCATCTACATCTCTACCCCCTCACGGTATGAAAGAATTTTTAGAGCAATAAATCAGGGTGTACTGCAGGATCAGGCAGCAGCAATAGAGCAAACAAGAATTGGAGGGGAAGGGTCATAACACTTGTTCAGTGCTAAGAATTTTTACAGATTTGGGGCAGAAACTATCATTACGATTTTCTTTTCTGAGAAATGCTGAGTCTGCAAACCAGTAAGACTATTTTGTTCCACATTTGTGATGAGCAAATCAAATAAATCCTATCTTTTCTTGCAAGCCTTCCACCCTGTACACTCCAAACTGCACAGGGAAGAAGTATTCCATTAGAAAAGGCACCTGGAGCATCAGGAAGGTGCAGCAGATCATTAGCAGTCCCTCTACCCAGAGGAGGGTCACTCTCGTGAAGAGATTTCTCCCTTCAGGCTCTTTTGTCACTCATGATTTTCAGAATCATCACTCGTGCTGAACTTGCAGCCACCTGCCCACACGCCCAGCATGCTAAGCAAGGGGAAGAAAGAATTATTTTACCTTCACAGGACAGGCCGTGAGAAGTGACTCCAGAGAGGCTCTCTCGGCACACGTTGCAGAAGGTGGGTCGGGCGTGGGAGCAGGCGTACCAGTTATGCATCCCTGAGAAATGTTCCACATTAAACTGTGCGGTCTAGTAAAGGAGAAGTTAAGACAAATTTGCAAGTACAGAACACAGCTACGGTGACTGACATTACGTACGGTTCCATATTACAGGGGACGACAGTGCAATGCTCACCAAAAAGATTTTCCAAAGTGTATTTAGCCTGCTCTCCCCTCCAAAATTCTAAACAGAAGTGTGATAATAAGCTCTCATTTTGCTAGTGAAGTTCTCAACACGAAGCTTCACTCTGGCATTAGACACACTTTGCACACTAAGGAGGGTAAATACTCCAGTTCTGTGTCCTGTAGCTTGGTCTGTTGAGCTAGAACAGGTTGCATCAAGAGGGATGTCAGCTTACCTCATAGTGTTCTCTGGACTGAACGGACTTCAGAGAGCTTATCCAGTCCTCCATTTCTTTTCTGTTCTCAGCACACAGTATTAACCTCCTAAATGGAGTGATTATCTGAAAAAGATAACACATCCTGATTAATCCAAATAGTAAAAATCATGATAGACTATGATATTTAATGTACTCTTTCCTGTGAGATTATGCAAAAGGATGGCACGCCCTACTTGACAAGAGATTAAGCACTTAAAAATATTTTCTTTAATGCACTACCAACAATGAAAGAGCTTGCTTTTTTTTTTTCACAGCTCCCAAGATTCAAATCAGGCTTTGGTATAGGTCTCTGGCATCTACACTGATCATTATCCCCACTCAGTTCTTTGTCTATGAACAGAGATTTAAATGCTCAAATGGCAGGCACTGAAACTGCTAAAACAACCATTCTGGAAATTACTAATTGACTAAGACTGCAATCCTATTTCATAACAGCATCATAGCAACTGCAGGGTCCATTACAATTGCTAGAGACAAAAACATATCAAAATCAAGAGCCTGGAAGTCTTAAACAACCACAAAAGCTGTCACCATATTTCTCTATCTTGTATATTGATATTATATTTACACAAATTTACACATACAAAAATTTAAAACAGAACTTTCTATATCCAACTGTATCAACTCAGTATAAGAACACATACAAATCTTTATAAAAAGGCACAGAGAACAAAAGCAAACAGTTGAAAACATATCCTATTAGGACAATTGAATGAATTCCTGGAACAAGCTGATGCTGGGAATTTTTCAGTGGTGAGGAGTTGGATTCTATAAATCTGAAAATACTGTACCCAAGGAGGTTCAGAGTACAAGCTGCTCTCCCCTCTCTCTAAACAGGAGAAAAATAATCAATATAACAGGAACGCAGCAGAAACTATCAGCTAACTCCCACTGAAATTATTTTGAGCACTGCATTAAAATAGACAAAGCAGATACTTACACAGCAAAGAATTTAAAACAAGTACAAGAAATTAAAGGAAAGTTATTTGTTTTGTTGTAGAAAGTCTGAAAAATAAAATTAAATCCTTTATCAGTACTACGCATTAATCTACTGCATAGTATGTACCACCAACACTTGCAAATTACTTTTATAAAACTGAGAAAAGACCACCAAAAAATGATAGCTCTGAGTATTCTTTAAATGCTACAGGCTAGACACTGCAAAAATATTTGCACAATATTAGGAAACACTTATCTACAGCTGCAGTTACTTACCCAATCCCTGCTGTAAATAGTCTCTAGCCTTGATGTGTCCTACCCACTTCTTCATTAAACTGAGCTGCACTTTAACATATCTCAGAGGCGACGTAACTGAAGTGCAGCAGGCTGCAAGTCACATGGAGGGGAGGCAAAACCTTTTGGGCTGGCCTTTTTTTTTTTTTTATTATGTACTCACTTCACATGGAAGGGAACAGTTTCTTTGTTTGCTGTTTCCTCCAATCTCACTTAAGATATTTAATAAGGTTTAGTAGTAGCTCTCCATGGCTTTTCCTAAAGAACAGTTTATGCAAAGAGCAACGCTTCTCTCATTAGTTTGGAGCCAAACAGACGCTTTATTACTTCAAAATGTTTTTCTAGGCCAGGTCATCAAATGAAGCCAAGAAAAGTCATTAAATCATAAGATAACCCTGGTTCCAACAGCAGTCAGCATTCTGCCATAATTTCCAGGTTTCAGTGGACTCGGAAACCTTATTTGGGCAAATACAAACCACAGATTATTTCCTATTATATACCATAAGATTATAATACAGATTAAATAATTATAAATCCACCCGAGACTCAGCGCATTGTGTCCATCCTTCTGCCACAGTTATTACTGATTCTAACCTGTAACCAGACGTGTGAAATGCCATCAAGCAACAGCAGCTTCATTTATTGCTGAAAACCCCTCGCTAATCATATACTACTGGTCACAGAAATCCACTGCGCATCCCTCCAACCTCCCCCCCCCAACCCCGAATTAAAGGCTCTTGTTCAGTTGTTCACACCTAGTTACCAGTGCCAATGAAGACACCCTTTGGTATCCAAAGTTTTGGCAGGGGAGGCATAAGTATGACAGAGGACCAGAACAGTTGTTATAAATAACCTAGATGGGACACCAAACCCCATCTCAAAAGGCACTGCACACCCATGTATTGGCAATCAAATCACATCACCAAACACTGCTAACCAATGCATGTAAAACATACCAGAAATCCACATATTCCAGCTTCCCACTAAAATCAGAGTGCAACAATCTTAATAAAGTTCACAGCATTGCAACAGTCTACCAGCTAAATTGGACACTGTCAATCACATGAATGTAGGATCAATTATTATTGGTGCTATAAAAATAAACTGGGAAGTAGGAAGACACATATTTGTAAATACAGCATCTGTAATATGATTAAACTACATATTCTCTTTGATTTACATATTCGCAACAACAAACTTCAAGAAGGTACCTGATAACACGAAAAAAACAAAATACATTATATGCAAGAAGGACCAACAATGCTTGGAAAAAATAAAATAAAATAAAACAAAATAAAATAAAATAAAATAAAATAAATGAAATGAAATAAAATAGGAACTAAGAAGCCCATTTAGCTTCTCATCTATGTCAGTCTAGAAAATCATGGAGAAATTGTACTCTCATTATCTTTTATATATTTCATGTAACATAAGAACACAGGGAAACAAGGAAACTGTTAGCAAACAACAAGGAATGTTTTTCCCTAAATGCAAAGTATCTTTTAGACTTGAAAAGTATTCCCAGGGGATGCTGAGGATGAGAAAAGCAAAAATGTCCAAAAAGGCATTTGAAAAAATAATCACAAATAAATGCATCATATACTATAAAAGACAATATCTGAAATCTTCAGATATTGTCAGGTCCTCAAAAATCCAACAATGAGTCACTGCTGGGAAGTTACTTGAGTAAGAATCACTGTATATGCTCTGCTGTTTCTACTTCTTTCTTTAGTATCTCCTGCTATTATTATAATACTTTGATTCAATATGGTTTTATGAGCTGCACGCTAACTCAGCATATCTTTCCTTGCTTTTCCTAAACTGAGAATGACTTCCTAAACCTTCTTATTTGCATTTACACAGATGGCATACTTTCTTCTGACTGCTTACACAGTGCTATGATTCACATAGTGGGATGTTTGAAGTTCATTCATTAAAGACAGCTGAACCTGTATACAGACATAATAAAAATTAAACAGATGTAATTGTCCTTAAACCAATTTTCCTACCATGTAATATGGATTTGACTAGTAATCTTATCTCATTGCATATATTCATATCAGAGTCCTGTATATTCTCTTCTACTGACCCAAGTCAGCATCTTTTCTTTAATTACATATTATTTTTTAATCCTCACTGCTCCAAATATTATTATTTGTAAATCACTCTGAATATGCTGAACTCTTATGAAACACATGAACAGACATGAAGAAACTGTATAATACAACACAAAGGCAGTGTTACAGGAACCACTGGAAGACCAGTGAGGTAACATAAGAATAAGAAAACTCCTAAGTCTTGAAGGAACTCAGGTGCCAATAGTTCACAAGCTGACAAAGCAGGGGACAAATCACGAAGGAAGAAGACAGCCAGAAGGCCTTAAAAATAAATAAGATTAAGTTCCTTTGAAAATTTTCACCATTGTCAAGTTGCCAAGAAGTCATTGCTGATTTTGGAAAAGAGTTACGAAAAGCAGATACTGCAGTATATTGGAAAGTAATGAAATAGAAGTAGTTGGAATAAAAAACACTTTTAATGCAGTAGGCATTGGGAAAGAGTTAGCATATACAGTTTGAAAACTTGAAGGTAACCAACGCAAACCCTAAAACATGCCACGGAATAAAGAAAGTCCGAACGGGAAGAAAAATCACCCATTACTGTAATAATGTTCCTGTTCTGTTCAGAAAAGTAGGAGGCTTTTTTTAAACAGGGAATGAGGGAGAGAACGAGAGATCACTGTTCACTCTGCCACCATAGGAGTCTTGCCGTAAATTGGGATTTTCACACGACCACCACAATAACTGGGCTTCTAAAAACATACACACACTCATATATATGTGTACATACACATCTTGAAATTACTTGGATGACATTTCTATAGTCAAGACATTTCAAGTTTGGTGCCACTACTGCAACTTTTCTTTCAGACAACATTTATTAGGAGCAAGCTAAACACCTTGAAATGAAATAGAATTGTCATCAAATTCAGAGTAAATTTGAAAGCCCTTTCTTCTTTCAGTGGTAATACCCTAACCAGTAACATTCTATATGCCTTCAACCCAGTGGGTTTAGACTTCTGGTCTGTAAAACAAAGTCACAGAGAGCTCAATTAAAGCACATTGCCTAATTTTTAATCTACATTTTTACTATCAGCAATATGTAAGAAAATACAGTTCCCAAAGCTTGGTGGCTCCATTTCTGGTTTCTTTTACCAATTCAAAATGCAGACACAGTATTTGCTAATCAAGAGAACAGTGGTCTATACCTAAGTAGCAACAAAGCAGCTATTGTAAAGCACTCTGCTTCCTGCAACATGATATTTGCATTAAGGCACCTTCTGCCGCTCTGAACTATTATCAGGCATTACACTAATAGCCCTTCATGTGGCTGAGCTTGAATTAAATTAGTAATGCAGAAATATCACTTAAAATCTGAAAGGGGTGGGGAAATGGTTTTCCTGTTCTTTGGACAGATGCTTTTAAAATATCTTTCTGGAAATAATGAAGGGAGGATGCTACAGAGAGAGCACCCTAACTCTCTTCTTAGGGACCACATTTAACGCCTGGGGCAGGAGCCTAACATTAAATGCTTTCTAACTTCTCTGTGCTTACAGACATTGGCGAGTCAGTACTGGCAAATACTAGGATAACAAGCTCTGCCTCCCTTGCTTTCTGTCTGCCCCTCCATTCCCCTGCCCTTGTTCAGATGTGTCAGGTGAATGCACCACCATCAATGTTGGGAATAGACTGCTGGGGTCACTGATACTCCCACACCTTCCAGAACTTTGCTGCAAAAATCACAGCGCTAACAGCTGGACAGCTTTGTATAGTATTCATAATTTCTTGGTTTCTGGATACTAAACAAATTATAACAGTACTGTCACTGTCAAAGGTGTAGTTAGTTGGTGCTTTATGGTGAATCGTCACTATTATTTTTCATGATGAGTCAAGCCAGGCAAAAGTATAAATTACAGAGATAGCAGAGGATTTAAAAGCAAGGTGGGTAATAAATGGTTATTATATTTGCGTGAGTACACTACAGAATTTATAATCAGAACAATTAGCTCTGTCTTCTCCACTAAAATGTTGCTTCCCTCTTTTTCCTGGCCTTCTCCTATTTCACTGTTCCAAACTCACAAATATTGATGTAATGTGTGGTTTTGGCTCCCACAGTAAAACCTCTTAGGAGCAAAAAGAAAAGGGTTAGTCCCACAAAGCATCTCCTGCACCAGTACAACACTAGAACAAGTGAGCTTAGCTGAAAGACAGGACAAAAAATAGTTATATCATTGAAAATGGTAAAAGGTGTGCTGCGACTTCATTCTGCAGTAGAATCCCGCCTGGGTAATTTAGGTGGCTCATCCTACTGTAGACATTCCAGGGAAGGGACTAGAGTACGAGGTATGTTAGGAGAGCCCAAGGGACACACGACTGTTTAGCCTGGAGAAGGTTCAGGAGGATCTTACACACGTAAATCCCTGAAGGGACAGTGCAAAGAGGACAGAGCCAGGCTCTTTCCAGCGGTGCCCAGTGGGAAGTTAGGAGGTAATGGGCACCACTGAAACACAGGAGGCTCTGTGAATATCGGGAAACAGTGTTTTACAGGGAGGGTGACTGAGAACTGGCACAGGTTGCTCAAGGCAGTTGTGAAGTCTCCATCCTTGGAGATACTGAAAAACCACCTAGAAATGGTCCCGGGCAGTCTTGACTAGGTGGCCCTGCTTCAGCGAAGGGGGTAGACAAGATGACCTTCAGAGGACCCTTGCAACCCCCAAATCACTCCGTGATTCCGTGAAAACAGAATCCAGGTAAATCAAGTCATCAGTTACACGTCCAGCCTTGAACTGCAAAGGTATATCCAGCAAAGGTCACTTTGTCATAAATCCAGTTCCCCAAGTCAACCTCATGTATTCAATGCCACCCAACCACTAACAGAAAAACATTATTCCTGCAGAAGTATAACTTTATAGAGAGACAGTTACAAGAAGCAGGGTAGAAAAGTTCCATGAATTTGGACCGAAGAATTAGAAATTTATTTTAAATCAGCATTTAAATATAGCAAAACCAATAAACCGTTCTTGTAAATTTAAACTGGAAAATGCTACATATAGTTCCAGGCCTGCACTTTTCTTTAAAGTCCTAACGTAAAGATTTGTTAAGCACGTTATTTCACACTGCTGTGCCCTTAGCTCTGGTTTCACCAGCTCACCACATATCTATCAGGTGGGATGGCTTCTGTGCTTTAAGGAAAGCACATAATTATATATTTAATGGCATTAGGTGCAAATTTATACAAAATAAACCAGCAAAGGGCTATTTATTTTTTTCTGTCTGTAATAACAGATTCCTGTTTAAACATCATCCAGCTGCCTGAAGCCAGGGATCCTTGTTCACTAGAAACAGGAAATTTTTTCGAAGTTTACACCAGTGACTTTATTTATAAAATTATTTGGTAAACAGGAACTGCAGTGAGGGATACTTTCTAAGGTTTCTTCTAGGTATTTTCACCACTTTTAAATCATGAAGAGAAGGAAACGTCAGAGAATAGGTTAAGTGTAAAAGTGCAGGAAGAATGAAATCTGGCAATACTCAGTGCTTATTTTCCACACATCCTAAATGCTTCACCAGTGAAAAAGAGGAATTTTCTGCAAGCTATTTTTGAAAAATTTCTGCTAAGCATTAAATGTGTGGAACACAAGCTCCAGGCAAATATAACTAGAATCAAAATGTACAATACAGTCCAGAATGGTCACATTTTAAAGTTTCCCTTTAGTTTTCTCTTCTGAAAAATGTTCAGCTTCCTTGTACCAGATCAATTTCAAGCAATTTATCTACGGATTTTAGCATCACAGCTGAAATGGTTTATTGCTTTTTCATAATAAAACTTAAAGCTTCAACATCTCCAGACACAGGGAAAGAGAGTCAATGCACCAATTCAGAGATAAGGAGCTTAAAACTTGGAAGTCACACCCAAAGCGCCCTCAGATGCATTACATTTTTTTTTGTCAGTGCTGGGGGGTGGGGAATGAGCAAGTGCTAAATGGAAGAAAAAACCCTAAATGCATCACAAGTGCACACAAATTGCTTTTGCCTATTTTTTCTTTTCCTCAGCATATTATCTGCTATTTCAGTTTCTGTCTTACTTCTAAGCTGCCTGAATATTATAAATAAATAAATAAATAAACCCAACCCTGAGTGGAAAATTGAACAAAATGGAATACGAAGCACTTCCCCTCTCTCTTTCTGTGGTTTGGGTATTGCTTACGCTGGGAGCATCAAAAAGCTCTCATTACTTAGAGGCTAATCACCATCTGTATGAAACAGCAGATAGTTCACAGCTAGGGAAAAACTAAACCCATTCCAAGAGTTAGCTACTCATGCAAAGCTGAGTCACGCTGGGGAAGCCAGCACAGGAACTTGAGCCATTTCCAGCCATGTTCTACCTCCCAGAGACAACAAGAGGCCCCAGGACCTTTGCAGATGTCACTGCAGGACCTGTCAGCCCTGGGCTGCAGTGCCAGCAGGGCACGGGGAATGTGTGGATGTGCCACTCCCCCATCTTGAAACAGTGCCATGCACTGAGCCTTCTGATAATGCCAAGGGCAAAATTTAAAACACAATGCCTCTGAGACTGGGATTCTGCTCACAGAGGAAAGTACTTAGAGCAGACTTCTGCAAATGTGTCTGAACTCCCAGCATCATCAGTATATACTGTTAACAACATCAACATACAACTGGAATGCACAGGAAGTTTCAAAACATACCCAAAACCAGGAGATTATTGCAGATCTAAAGGATAAAAACCAGAAACATGTTTCTAAACACAAACCCATTCCTTTCATGTCCCGGTGGTTTATATTAAAGGGAAAAGTCAAGCAAGAGTGTCTTCCTTCAAGGGAACATCAACACAGACTATATATAGACATTTACTCAAAATAGATTTTTACCAAGAAAAAAAATTGTGGATAGCTGTACTCCAGAGTTCCTACAGAGCAAACCAGAAAGAATTATTTGTTCAGGCTACAAACAAGGCAATGTCTGCTTAGCAATAGCTGAAAACATAGAGAATCCACAGGGACTCCACCTCAAGCTTGGAACTTAGAAGGTAGTTGCTGATCCCATGATCTTAGGCGCCTCCCAACACAGGGGTAGCAAGATGACTTCACCAAACTAAAGAAGTAAGAAAGAAAGTGAAAGAAAAGCAGCAGAAAGACCAGAAAAGACCTGTGTAACCTTTAGCTGAGTGGCCCTTTGAAGAAAAAAAACCAAACCAGGCTGAGGCAGAAGAGCATCTGAGAGGCTTGAGGCTATCAGTAAAGAAACCATCTCCTGATGTCCACTGAGATGGAATTGCAGTAAATTGGATTTCGTGAACACGCAAGACAGCGGCAGAGAAATACCGCCACTAGCATCCATAAGCTTTCTGCACTTAAAGCTCAACACCCTGAACTTTGGACAAATCAAGAGTCACTAATAAAATTGATGTTAGATTATTCAAATAAAGAAAAAAACCCAAAAAACAAAAACAAGTTTTAGGATAATTACTCCCAGCTTTAGGAATGTCTCCCTTTGTCTCCAATATTTGACAAGACAGAATACAGGAGTGCCCAAACCCAAAGATGAAAGGTTTTAAACTCCTTTGGGAAAAGGTTCTTCTCATTTCTTCCTGATGTGGCTTGGGGGAGGTTAAGCAGTTCTCACATTCCCTGAAGTTTTTGTAGTCCCTGAAGAAAAGATCCAACAACAACTCTGAAAAAATCTGAGTGTCAGGAAAGGAAGGAAAATGTGCCAAAATCCAGAGAAATTAACACTATCTCTGAAACATACTGCAAAACTGGCAACACGTTCTGTCTCCCAAGCCCAGAGTGAATATTAAAAGTTAGTTCTCTAAAATCAATTAGAAGCAGCTAATCTCCATGATGAGCACAGAGCTGACTGATGTGGGAAGCAGCAGGACTGAAATAAACTGTTAAAAGCAATATGCCTTTCAGGACTAGTTGCAATATTCCGTTTGAAATCCTGGCAAATTGCAAGAATTGGGCTTCGAGTACAACTGGGCCACCTCCCATCAAAAACAACACCTGGACAAGAGGATTCAAAGGTGACAAGAATAAGTTTTTCCTTTAAGCTGGTTCCACATAAGTCATTTACCAATAAACTTTACATCTCCAACCAAGATATAAGATCTGCTACATTTAGAAATACGGATAGGAAATAAGGCAATCAGAGGTCTGCAAGAAAACAATATAGACTAGAAGAAAACAATATAAATTTTAACCACACTTGAAGCACAGTTGCTCCAATACAATATTTGGCTTCATTAACCTATAGAAAAGACCTAACCATCTCACAACAACATATCCAAAGAAAATCAGCAAATATAAATATTTAGTTTTTTCAAAATCCATCCAGATTTAGACTATCAAGAAAACCAGAGACAGCTGCAAAAAGATTTTTTTGCTATTGTTCAAAAACATATAAAGCAGAATCCCCTGCTTTTCAGTCCAAGTAAACTGGTAAGTCTGACCAAAAAAGTGGAAATCAGAGAAAAAAACTTTAAGTTTTTGTAACAAAATTACATTCAGGAAGTAACTTTAATGAAATGTTTTGTTTCATGTTTTGTTTGGCGCTTTTTAATATAACATGAAAAAATAATTTTAAAAAAATTAACCCATAAAGGGATTAATTTGAACAAAATTAAGTACTTCTGTTCAGAAAAGTTAAAACATCAGGCTGATCCATAATCATGTTTAATTCAGTCATTGAACTGAAATTACTAATTACTTTATTCACCATCATGCAATGAGATGAAAAGCTAAGGGATGTAAAAAAGTGAGAAGGAATAAGTGTAATTTTTAATATGAGAAAAGATTAAGAGATAATAAGGAGCTTATTATTCTCCAGCAAAATTTTGTGGTGTGATTTCTAAACTGGAAGAGAAGCGTAAAGTAGCAGTACAGGAATACTTGCAGACAGCACAAAATTTTGATTACTTAGCTCCCCACCTTGATCTCCAAGGCACTTCAAAGTGAGCCAAGCAATGTAATGAGTAGAGAGTACAGTGACTTGAAAAATTTCAGTGTTAGTAAAAACAAAGGAATACAAACCACAGAAGCTGAGATGAAATATTTATGAAATACAGACAGCTCCAAATTAACAGAAGAAGGATCTTAGTATCAATATAGAGGATACAAAAATGCATAATATTTTGCTGCAGATAACAGACAAAACATGGGAACCATAAGGAATGTAAATGTGCATTAATTTATAAAATAATCCCAGATATCTGTGACTAGTGTTTCCCTGAGTGTCAAGCATGTCACTTCACTTACAAGATGATGCTGCAGAGCAACAGTCATGAGAACAGCAAGAATAGGTAAGAGTACAGAAGAACACTGACAAAGATGATTTACCTTGGAAAAGAGTCAAATCAAATGGAGGTAATAAGAAATATAAAATAAAACAACCCAAATAGTTTATAAGTTTCTACTGCCTTTGCATCATAACACTAGGTGAGAAAACTTTATTAAAGCCCAGCATTTTAAAAGTTCTGCAAGGAAGTATTTTTTTCACAGAATAAATAATCAAGTCTATGGTCTACATGGTCTAAAGCATTGCTAAAACCAATAAATCAGCTAAAATGTATTATATTAGACATTTTTGCAAGCATATCCAGAATCCTAGTAATCAGTGTTATTAGCTGGAACATATAGTCTCCTTTCCAGCCAATTTCTAATTACTAAAAATCACAGTGGGCTTTCCAGGATAGCAGATCTGCCTACAGCAGCCTCCTCCCTCTCAAGATGACAACTTTCAGAAGATGCATATTCAACAAAAAGCACTTGATTCAGCACCTGATTCAGAAAGCTGAAAGCAAGAGCCTACATTTTAGGTGCCCTGGATGACAAAGCTCCTATTGCAGCTAAGGCAGAATTAGTTAATAATCAGCAGAGTCCAAACTGAACTGAGCAATTATAGAAATACGCTCTAAAGACATACTAATTTTATTTTAGATGCCTAAATTTAGGGGCTTATAGACCCATCATCAAGTCCCACACAGAAATTAGGACAAGCTGAATCCCCATCCTGAGTATCATATATAGTATGTTAACTCTCATATTCCTGGAGGGCACCTTCCAGAATGATAGAAAAATTATTTCCTCTGTTACTCTTAGATGCAATTAGATAAAGTCAGCTATACAAAGTAGTGCCTCAAAGCCAGTCTTTTACCATAAAATTACTATTTTCCATCACATTTACCATCAAAAAACCCATGGCTGAATTAAAAGTTTCAAACAAAAGTTTGGATGGATTAAATACAGGTGCTGTCACATGATGCCTGTATATTTAACGTGTGACTCTAGCATAGATTTACAGTAACCCAGGGCATTTTATACAATCATGTGGCTCAAGAACTGAGATGCAGCATGCTTAACACCTACAGATTCTTTTCCTCAGCAATGTGCATCAGTTCGTCATCAAAAGCAAGGCAGAGGTAGACACTTGAGCCCAAAGTTCACCTAAGAATATCTCCTTTTAAATCACAATCCATGATCATGTTTGTTGCCTTGAGGAACTTCATTATCTGAATATACCTGTTCAGGAATCCTTTTAGTATTTAAAAATCCCATTCCTTATACCTGTTAGAACTAAAGCAAACTACCACTGCCCTACACTTGCCCACACTTGCACACCAGAGAGCACTTTTCAGCCTCATTTGGTCTCGAGTCTCGTTTTGAGAACAATAAAGAGGTTTTTCTAAAAGTATCAACAAGCCATCTTCCATCCCTGCAAACCAACCTGCACAAGCAATTACAGCTCTCAGCAGAATTGGTCACTTCCCCACTGCCTTCTGTGCAACAAGGATGGCAGACTGATCCTGAGAGCCTGCCAAAGAGGTGACTGCTGTGCAGCTACACTCCTTTGGCTGTGCTGAGACAACATAAACCACCCTCCGAGGCAGAAGCAAAGTGTTGGAGAAAAACATGTTCAGCAGAGTGTCCAATATCATTACGAGAACCCAGCATTGAACTGGGCACAAACTGAGCAAAATCCCCCATGAGTTCCGGATGCGGCTGATGGAGAGGGTGACGCAAATCTCTTCATGGGCTGAATTGAACCTCTTCTCTCTCTTCCCATAGATTTGGGAGACTGGTACCTAAAAAGGAAGTAGGAAGAATCTGCCCCTGAGTGTCTCATGTAAAGACTCTGAAGTCAAGGGACACCTTTCCTTCTGTTTAATAACCTCTAGGTATGGATGCTCAGAACTACAAAACACCCATAATCTCTTAAAAGGCATCCTAGTGCAAGCTTGTGCACTAGAAACTAATTGCTAGAAGTGAGGTGATGGTTCATTGAAAGGTAACATCATCATCAATAAAGAAAAAATGAAACAGATGAGCTGATTTATCAGCTTTTCATTTTAATTAGCAGATTTAATGAACCTCAACTTTCCCTTTAACCTCAACTTGTCTGCAGAAAGATAGGAAAAGTAATTCTGGTGAACAAACAGTGATATTTAGTTACACAAAATATTCTGCAAGCTTGTGCATTACAAATAAACTCAACCTTAAATCTGCGTGTTATGACTAATTTTAGGACTTGAGTTTTATCCAAAAAAAGAGCATGGAAAAACTTGACACACACACCTCTGCCTTCAAACAGACAAACTAGAAAGGGCAAAAGAAGGCAAAACAGTAACTTCTACAAGTTGGGGTGGGAGATTGAGGGGAGAGAGTGGGATTTAAGTGAAATGGCAAAATAATTTTTAAAAAAATTAAAATAATTGTTTTAATACAAATTTTTAAAGGTGTGTTTTCCTGGAAAAATTGTCATTTGGTCTATATTCCATCTACGTCAGTTTGTGTTAAAAATATTCTCTACTGGGACAAAGAAACAAGAGGAGTACATTAATGTTACTTAGTTAATGTAACTAAGGCTAAAGTTAAGGATTTAATTTTTGCTTTTTCAAGAAAGAGAATGCTAACCAATCACTTAGAACATAAATTAAAAATATAATAATTTTAAGAATTATCTTTTTGAGACAGAAGAAAATAAAAATGCAAAAAGAAATGTTTCTTTTTATTTATAAGGAGTATTTCTGGAGAGCTAACCACCCACTCCACTCCCAGCCCCCAAGTCCAACCCAGTGCAGGCGAGGTCAGAGATGTCTCGCTTCACGGAGCTGTGTTGCTGGGAGACTGGGTTAGGCAAACACAAAGAAAGAAGCCAAAAGATTAAGCAAGATGACGACTATTACCATATTTCACAGTCAAATCAGATGACTCTTCAATCCAGGAGAGCTTTAAATCCAAATAATTTTTCAAAATTAATTTGAAGACTCCTTAGAGAAAACACTGTTTGCCCTAAAGTACCCAAGACATAAAAATAAAGTGTCTCTGAAGCTGTTAAAGCTGTAGACAGAGATTTCTTTTTTCACTACTCTCTTCCCTGGAAGTCTTGATACTAGAATCAAAACACACTTTTGATGAAGAATTAGATACTGAATGGGCCTAAAGGATTATAAAGGATAGTTATCAAAATATCAACACCAAACACCGAATGAGAAAAAAAACCAAAAAGGAAAAAGCCCAAGCATCCCACTTTTCTGAAGAAGCAGGACTTCCAGGCAACAGAAAGAACCTTTCCAAAAGACAAGCTGGCACCTTACACAGCCACCACCTCAAAGTAGCCTTTTTTATTGCATTCTTCATTAGTAAAGCAGTTTAGACGGACACAACACACGGGACTGTCAAGGCCAACACGAGCACATCTTTGAAGTGCTCTGAGTGCTTCAGCAGCTGCAGCCGGGAGGCAAAGCACCACAGCAAGGAGGAGCTCTGAAGCCCTCATGAGGCTTGCATTTGAGTGCCTTGGAGAAAAAAACCAAGACTGGTAATATGATCTAATATGGATCACCTGTGATATTAAAAACATCAGGAAAATAAAAAATCAGTATTTTAATAGAGAATAATGGGACATACAGGGACATCATTAAGAAAAATTATGTCATTGGAGTCAGTGGAATAACTCAAGACCTTCAAAAGGGTAACTTCACCCATGATCTTCCTCACAGCTAGTTCATGTTCAAAATTTTTTTTTCCAGAGGTCAAGAATCAGCAGAGGAACTGTGTCAGACATTATCACTTAGTTCTAACAGAGCAGTTGAACAAGAAATGGAAGACTATTTGTGTATGTAAAACACAGCTGTGAACTTACAGAAATGGGGATTTACAAACACTCTGTGTTTCTTACAGCAGTATCAGAGTCAAGGTGCTATTGCAGGGACAGCTTTTCCACGTGACTTGGAAACATATATGGGTATGATTGGCAATGAAAAAAAATACTTCAATATGAAACCAAAAATGTTATGACAAGAAAATTAAAACAAAAACACAATTACATTGTTACCAATTACGAACACAATTCAGCATTTCATCTCAAAGAGAAACTACAGCACAAACCCATGTTGTACTAACAAGTACTAAAAAAGTGTACTTATACTGAATCTTGTTGTATTTTTAATGCCTTGTATCATCATCTTTTGAAGCAACTGTCATCTGACATTTCTGCTCACTGAAATAAAATATTCTATAGCTGATGTGTATTGTTCTTATACATTAAACCATTTCCAAAAAAAGACATTTTATTTCCAAACAGAAAAAAATAAGCAATTGAGAGAATTCTTGATTTTCTTAGTAGCAGTCTATCTGCAGCTTTCAAAAACAGTATTAAAATTGTTCCATACCGTGAAGCTGTTGTTGACATTTTTTGTGCTTGATTCAGCTACACTGGCATCTGACAGGTCAACTTCATCAAATATTAGAGACTGTGAAGGGAAAAAAAACCATGGAAGCATTAAATGAAGTCTGAGTCCACTTTCAGGTATGCTTACAAAATGTGCTTTAATTTCATTCTGTCTATTCCAATTAGAAAATAAAAATAGAAAATAAAAGTACTGAAAAAAATCGAACACACTGCTGATGTTATAAAATTTCATAGCTGGTCCCTAAATACAGTCCTACTTGCTATCTAAGTAGTACATGAGAGCATAAAAAAAGAGGCTCCATAATTACATCGCTTTAAAATCTCTTTTAAAAGAAGGGGGTTTTTTTAGATAGATGAAGCTTTAGAGTGTCTACTGTGTAGCATAAATGTGGTGTCAGAGGAAAGAGATTCACAGACAGTAAAATGTACATTATTTATTTCGTTTTAGGATGGAACTCTAAAGTCACGTAGGAAGTTACGATGTAGTATCCATGAGAAGACATATCTCAAAGGCCTGAAGACATCCCCTCCACTCCTTTGTTTGATGTTCCAACAAGACAAATATATGTCTATTCTAAACACTGCAGCCTCTGGCAAAGGTTCAGTTCAGTTCTGCTATGCTCTTGATGGGTTTGGTAGCACAGAAGAACAGTCCAACAAAAATATCTGGTTTTTTAGCCCTACCATGCTGTTCCTCTTCCATGCCACAGGAAGGAGTATCGATGTTGGGGAGTCTGGATTCAGCACAATTGCCTACTCACACCACCTTCTTTTCTCATCTTTATCATAGAATCACAGAATGGTTTTGGTTGGAAGGGACCTTAAAGATAATCTAGTTCCAACCCTCCTGCCATAGTCCAGGTTGCTCAAAGCCCCACACAACCTGGCCTTGAATATTTCCAGGGATGGGGCAGCCACAGCTTCTCTGAGCAGCGTGTGCCAGTGCCTCACCACCCTCACAGTAAAGAGTATCTTTCCTATACCTAACATCCACGTCTCTCCTCTTTCACTTTAAAGTAATTTCCCCTTGTCCTATCACTAGAAGATCTTGTAACAAGCCCCTCTATACAGCTCTCCTGTAGCCCCTTTTAGGTACTGGAATGCTGCTACAAGGTTTCCCTGAAGCCTTCTCTTCTCCAGGCTGAACAACCCCAACTCTCTCGGCCTGTCCTCATAAGAGAGGAGCACCAGCCCTCTGAGCATCTCTGTGGCCTCCCCCGGACACGCTACAACAGTTCCATGGCTCCCCAGACAGCAAGGCACAGACAGACCTGTTGGAGTGAAACCAACACAGACGCAAAAGTGTGCAAATACCCCATATTCCTTATCTAGCAGGGTAGGCTCACATTTTCAAAACACCTCAGCACTACATTGTGATTTGAGGTTGCCCTTCTCAGAGCTGTTATCTGCCATGCTCATCCTTTGTACGAATGGCTCGTGGTCACACCAAGTGCAGAGAGGTGTGACAACAGAGGGACTGCAGTGCTTGCCTCCCTGGAGCAATGATGCTTTCCTTGATTCATTAGAGCCACACAACTGCACAGCTACAGTCCTGCAGGCCCAGAGGGAGAGATCTCTGTGCCTTCACTAAGAGTTTTGTTGAGAAAACCAGGCTACAGAAGATGACGGAGACCTGAAGCACCTCACCAAGAGCTCCCGTGAGATGCTGCAACCCCACAGGGTAAAGGAAAGCAGCACCCAGCGCTATGGAATGGCACAATCTGAGTCAGCCTAACAAGACAAAATGCTCTTGGCCCTGGCCTTGTGGGGGAGGAAGGAAATGCCTTTCAAAGAGAAGACAAGTATTCCCTGCTGCCCACCCCCAATTCTCCCATCAAAAAAATTCAATTGATGGGAAACAGCTTTTTCCCTTATATATCAGTTTTGGCAGAAAATCAGCCTATCTTGATTTCACAGAACTATTTGTAAGGGCATCAGAGCAGAAGAGTTTTAATAGAACTCAGTTTGAGGGATAACTTCTGAGCACTATCCAGTTTTTGCCTTTTTTTTGACTGTCTGAAAGCCACCTCCCCAAAAAACCCCACAACTCCTTAAAATGAGGTTTTTTGTCTGAATAGCCAAGAACATTAAAATAACTGTGATAAACTTACTTAAAAAAAACCCAAGAGAAATCACCAGTCTTCCTTAAAGTTAACATACTACATCCTATATACAGTAATTTTTACATAAAACAACCATGAACAAATCATTAAATTATTATTGAACTTATAAGCCTAAACAAAATTAAAGTCACAAGTAAATGGCATTAGACATTAATAGCATAGAATTACCTTTGAATCCTTAGCATAGTAAAGGGTACGACCTCGAAGTTTGAAATAACGCTTTTTCCACCTTTGAAAAGAACTGGTTTGCTTCAGTAGTAATCCTTCTTTTATACTCGTCTGAAAAATATTGAAATAGAGAAACCAAGGTAAATACATGTAGAAATAGCTACACATATAGATTAAAGTTATGCTTTTAAAAATTTATGTTACACCTCATAAAACTGTGAACTTAAACTTTCATTTATTCACATTAAATAGAGAATAATTTTTTTGACCACCAGATTTTGCTTTTTCTATTTTTTAAACAATGACCATGTTGGCAAAATGCTAATTTCACATGTAAACTGAAAAGGCAGTCAAGAGGCCTATAATTATTCTGAAGATACACACAAAATCATTCAACTGTCTAGATAGCTGCAAACCCACAAATATTGAAGAGAGCAACAAGTGACGGTGGCACAACTTAGAAAAAAAGGTACTGAAACCATCAGACACTAATTCAACAAGGAACTTAGATGTATCTGATTCAAGTATATCAATTACTTTAAAATAGAGGGAATAATCCAGTAAGATGCAAGTCATGCAAGACTTCGTGTTGCTGAACTGAAGCCTTCAGCATGAAATCAGCTAACCATTAGAGATAATTATTATCTGCAATGTGTGAGAACAGTAACAGATAGGGATACTTTTACCACAGAAATATTTCTAGGCAAAAAATGACTCGTTGGTCCAAACCTTTCCATTGTAGACTGAACCCTGTCTATATAAAGCCCATTTTTTGAAATGGGTAAGAGACAAATCAGTGTATTTTAAGGGTGTATGCTGCTTTCACCAGTGTGTGTGTGATTCATCCAATTAGAGAAATTCTCCACTTAATCAGATAAAATGACATGAACACATCATACTAATTGTACAGGTCCCAAAATAAATTTTCTTCAGTTTTCAAGCCTGCAAGAGGTATGAGAAAAAGCAAGTACATTTGGATATTATATTCCAAAATTACTGTTTTCTGAATATTTCTGATTTGTAATGTAATAACGTGATAATATAATTTCTAGACAATGTGATACAAACATCATTTGAAGTTGTTCTAGAACTTTTAGAAACTTAAGCTAAAGTTCATAAACATCTTCTACTATCAGATGTCAAATTCTCCTTAACTTTAATGCAAGTAATAACACAGAAAAAGCAGAAAGCACTTTACTCTTCCTACCATTTCCTTGAAATGAGAAACAGAGATCACACTCTTCATTTAGATGGCCCTAGCCTCACACACCAAGAATATGGTCCAATGATCACAAAACAATGAAAAAATGATCTCAAAAAAGCAGCCCCCTCAGATCAAACCATGCAGCTGAAAGTTTAGATGTGTCACAGTTTACTTCACATGCCAACAACCTGGACCAATGGATTCCGTCAGCCCTCCTGCTCTAGCTGAGGGGTAGTAATTCCCAGTGTAAAAGGTCTGCTCACCACACACCATTTTAAGACAGTTTGTAATTTTCTGATCAGACCCCAAGATAAGCTAGTTTACCATGATTTAAATAGATTTAATCAGTTAGCAAATATAAGCAGTTATTCAAAGCTGTCTGTTGCAGCCATGCAGCACCTGTTGTTCATAGCACTCTGAGATTTTGGAAGCTCATCACAAGGGTGGGAGTAGATGACTTTGTTTACCAAGGGTCAGGAGATGCTAAGGCCAGAGAAACTCAGTTCCAAGGAAACGGTACTCCGCATTCATGACAGACACCGACTTACTGGGAAAATTTCAAGAATGGAAGGAAATCCACACTCCTTAAAATGCACTAGGTGTTCCAGGAGACACAGAACATATATTATGCTGAGTACTTTTGGGAATTTTAAACTCTGTTCGAAGAACAAAGGTCCCTAAACCTTGAGCTATGACTCACTAAAGAATTAGTTAACTCTTGCCTGTAATTCTTTTGTCTACATAAACAATTTTCTCTTATTTCTACTCACCCCTTAAACATCAATATCCCTAATGTCAAACGAATAACTCCAAAATAAAATCTACTTTGCAAATCAGCCATTTGAAATAAACTTTCTAAAGCTGGTAGTTAATAACCTTGCAGGCTCTACAGAATTTATTTTTGCATCAAAATTTTTTAAAAATCTGGCAAACATTTACCCAAGAAGTATAAGCACTTAAAGTACACACCTGAAGTTTTCATTTTACCACAAATAAATAAAGTGGGCTGAGGTGTGAGCATCTTAAATAAACAATTCCATGGCTGCAGGCACCAAAACTGAGCACAATTCTTTAGCCCAATATCCTTAATTAACTTTATTTAGACTTTAAAATGTCTAAAATTCTATCGACCAATTGAGTCATTAAGTCATCTGCTAATAATGCTTTCCTGAATCTGTACCCAAGTTAGAGCATTTCCAGTAATTTGAGATTGGAAGGGACCTCTCAGGTTGTTGAATTTGGCTCCTCATTATTGCCTACAAACAGGTAATGTTAAGTTTTTTTCAAAAGCATTGTTCAGGATATAACAACACCTTAAGAAGGTATTTGGTTCTTTTTTTTTCTCCCCATGGCAATTAAGACAGTGCTCCAAGATCTCACTGTTCTGAGAAGCCTTTTCATAATTAATCTCAGCTGGACGTTAAACCTGAAGCATAAGCAATAATCACTCCAATTATATTAACTACTTTCCTACTGTAATTTAAGAGAAACAAGAAGCACAGATCCCACAATCCCATGCTACTTCTCACTTTTACAGAATCACCTCTCTTCAGTTTGCCAAAACTTCTGAACTTCCCCATACTGCATCTCATATCATCTAGAAATACAAGGTCCCTCCAGAAGTATGGGGCTAGAACTACAACAGAAGAGAATCCCTAATAATCTTTACTATTTTAGCCATTAGTAAAGAATATTGATTGACAACATTACAGTCACAACATTACAGTGCTCCACTGTGGTATATTTCCCAGAGGAAATCTTATTATAAAAATCACAGCCATTTTTTATAAAATTAAGGAGTGATACATATGTATTAGATTATCCAAGAATGTCAAATGCTACCCAGCATCTCCAAAATCTCAACGAAAAAAAAAAAAAAGGATTTGTGGCTATTTTGTGGGTATTTGGCTCACTACAAATCAGACACATCGTCCCATGTATCAGCAGGTTTTAAATGTCCAGACTAACAGATTGGGGTTTTTTTTCAAAGGAAACCAACCACATTGCCTTACTTCTAATTCACTCACTTTGTAAAGCCCCACATTTCTGCAAAGATTTTTTTTTTTTTTTACTTCTGTTGCTGCTAGAAAGACACAAAGAAAGGAGAAAATACTCTGAATTTAGAAAATAGCAAACTGATTATGGACCCAACATTATGGGTTATTGGCCAACTGCAAACTAAAACACTGAATGATTAAAGATAAAACAATACCCTCTACTTCTTTGCATGTAAATAGTTGGACATGCTGCTCAAAATGGGTCAGAACAGTGAATAAAAGAACATGAGGAAATTTCTGAAAGTGAGTAGGATGAAAAAGAGAACAGGAAAGGCCATAAAACAGGGCAGTCAAATGCAAACGGGAAATTAAAAGGGTGAAGAATTTTAAGATAACCTCGCAACAGATGCTCATGCTGAGACTAAAATGTCCGTAAAACTTTGTAAGATGAATCACAGCTAGCTGGCTGGCAGGATCATTTTCCAACAGAAGTATGAAAAGGATAGTCAAGGATAAGAAGGTCACAGGAAAGAAGCTCAGCAAATCCTCAGCACCTGTCTTTACCAATGAAGGTGATGAGATGGTCTCTCACACAGAACGTTCTCCGTAACACCAGAACAGCTTCATCGACACAGACGACACACACGGGAAGTACTAGAGCAGCAAATCACTGAGTCATGAGCACCAGATGGCATTGACTTGGGAGCCTTGGAGGTCCCAAAAGGACCACTGATACCAACATTCACTCCTCCTGAGACAGTAGAGTCCATATAACAGAATACTGCTGAGCCCACACGTATCCTGGAAAAACTGGAAAAAGTCAACAGAGCTTTTGTAAAGAAAAATACTGCCCTGCTACCTACCATGAGTTCAGGAGGCATACAGGAAAGCACGTGGACAAATTAAGATCCTGTAGACCTGGATTTTCAGAAAGCCTTTCACAAGGCTTCCCACCAAAGGATACTGCAGAAGTATTATTAGAACTGAACTGGGGAAAGGGGCATGTTGTGAACTGAAAGCTGCTTCAAGGAAAAATCTAAACTTCATTAACATTCCCACATCAGCTTTAAGTGAAGAAGAGATCTGGGAGTCACAGTTCACAGCTCTCTAAGCTCAACCACAGGCAGAAATGCCAGAAAACTTTGGCTATCACTAAGAAAAGCAACAAACAAAGACAGAATATAATTTTGCTGCTCTGTAACACTGTTGTACCAGACAGTTCTGCTCTCTCTAAATCAAGAAATGGGGTTAAGAGAAGGTACAGAGAAGGGCAACACAAATGATTCACAGAGCAGTAGCTGCCTTACAACAAGAGAGATTGAAGAGCAGAAGACCAAGGGGGTGATATGAACAATGTTTAAAAAATAATTAAGGAAAAGTAAGGAGACTGCAGAACTGTAGGTCAGCAAAGCCCACAATATTATAACAAGGAAGAATGTGATAAAACTATATTGAGATCAACTCAACAAAGAAAAAGTAGCACATCTTTACATAGCAGGCAGTGATTTCATGAAGCTTGCTGTCACGAGATTGTACAGGCAGACAGCATCAGCAAGTACAAAAAAAGGAATAGACAAATTCAAGAACAGTGTACATGATCCCTTGAATTTGCCATGGGGAGGTACCAGGGGAATGGATGGCCACCAGACTCACATTTCTTTTTCTATTCCACTGCTGAAAGTGGATCATTATGTGACCAAGTAAAGAAATTCACAGGTTGAATTTCTCCTGCTATGCAGACAGAACCACTTTTGCTTTCAAGTCTGATCTTTGTATTTGCAAGTGGGCCTAGGCCCTCATTTACCAAAACAATTAGTATTTGGACTGTTGACAGACCAGGCCATTAAAGAAAAGAAAAAGAAAAAAAGACAGAATGAGAGACAGAGAGGAAGAGAGATGATATGATGATACTCTTTTATATTAACTCTCTCCTGTGATACTTCCTATTCCTATGACTTTGCCAAACTGAGTATCAAAATAAAACCAACCCTCTTCTTTGTAGTATTGCGGACAGTTTGGAACATTTCCACCATCTGCACAGGTATGGCTTCAGGCAGACAGTGCATTCATTACAAGGTAAAGTCTCACCGCTCATATTAACTCAGAGCCACTTAAAATATTCCATGTGTTCAGTGGATTGAAAATTATTTTTATTATTAAAAATGTGACAATCAAGCACTTGATTTATATTAAAATTATGACTCGGGAACTCCAAGCCTGTGATTTTCTTGACAATCTCTCTATAGCAGCTTCCATTACTGTCACTTATGCTGACAGATTTTTCATTAGTTATGTCAAAATAAAAATAGATTTTATCTACCAAGAATAAAAACCTCATCAGTGCAAGGTTACATTTTTATTGAAGATTCCAGTTCATAGTGAAGGAGGCCTAACATTTGAAAATTAAAACTAAAGAAAGAATCTGTTAATTTATACAGCTAAAAAGCACCAAAATAAATTTGAAAATCAGTATGTTGACTAAGTAACATTGCTTTCATGTCAAGAAAATCTCAATAAAAACAAGTACCACCAAGTACTGGTAGCTCAGTGGAACAAGTGGAGCTGTATCGTGGGGTGCCTAAAGCACTACACTTGCCTCGACTGAGATGCCCCAGGCTGCTGCAGCTGCTAACAGATCCTCCAGCTTACATCAGTGACAGAAATCACAAAATGCAGCAAATTGCACATGCTCAGTCTGTCATTGTTGATGACAGTTATCTCTGTCCTATTAAAGAAAAAAAACCAGACTAGCTAGCTTTGAGAAAACAGCTTTCCAAAACCTCAGAGTGAAAGCCAGATACACACCCCACCAAAACACTAACTTGTGATTAAGCATCACCATTTCTGTGTAATAATAAACAGTACGTTTCTTCAAAGTTATTCTTATACTGCACATTTTCGGGGTCATTTATGTGGATGGACTCTAGCCTAAGTGAAACTGTAATACAAATAAATGCAATTATACAGCTTATGTGGTATGCTTCTTCCTCAACCTCGTTCTCCCTTCATGATCCCTTCCAGCCCATGCTAAGGAAAGAGATTTTTGCACTATTATTGTTAAAATAAATAATAATAGTAAAAAAAGATTTCAGCTTCCTCTAAGTGGAATATATGGTAATGTAGTAAGACATGCGGTAAATATGAAATTACAGAGAAATTGCCATAATAAAAATACCTTGGTAGCAACGTGAAACGCAATTAGCAGACTGATTTAAAAATAGAGGCTGTAGCACATATCAGAAATGAGTAAGATATTGCCATATTAGGATGAAACATTACATGGGGAATTAAAAAAAAAACCCATGAATAAATAAAGGAACAAAATCCCTATTTTAGATATAAAGTTGATACTAGATTGAGAATGGAGAAGAAACTATCTGCAGTTAGTTCAAGTATTTAAACTCCTAATTTCCACTCGTGTACAACATGTTGTTCTCACGCTCTGTTCTCATTAATCTGGGCATGAAACAGCAGCAATACACTGAAATAGGATAAAACACTTCATAGCTCTGCAACTTGGTGCCAAAGATTTAAGAGCCTTGGTGCTGTAACACAACTCAGCTAACTCCAAGCAGTATTTCACAGCTACCATTTGGAGCTTCAGTAGCTGTTTTAAATTACACACGCTCTGAGCAGAGAGATTTAAACCAACTAAGTCTAACTGGTTTTGAGACAGAAGAATATAGATGGTACATACTTCAGGAATAAAAACTATAAAATATAAAACCCATGATAAAAAGTCAAAGCATTCAGCTGGAAAGATTTTTTTTTTCCTCTAGCAGAGTAATTTAGACTCTGTCTGAACTGGAGGAGCACCCAACACACCTGCCCATCAGTAAAGTATATGCAGCATAGGTCCAAAAGAAACCATTTTGCCACCTCACACAGCAAGATACAGAAAAAAATCCCAATACATTTCCACCGAAAAGTGCAAACTTCCTCCATTTCTATCCAGTGTTACTATGCAAACAGTTGATCAATTACTTGAGGAAGTTACAAAAGCACTATATAATTAAAAAACCTAAACATCACTACAAACTTTTAAGTGATCCTTTCTTGAAAACAAGCCTGAAGTTAAGCTTATCATAACAAACCTTCTGTGTTTTAAATCTTGCAGTTTTCATTTTTATCATTTTGAGAATGTTTAAACAAATTCCAGTGATGCTGTCAGACTTCCTAGGAGCTACATTTGGTAGAGAGGAGCCTACACAGAGCCACTTGAGCTTGTGGCTCTTCAGGGAAAGCTGAAGAACAGCCCATTTCCTTCTTGTAGGCTTTTTCCACACCTCTATCTGACTTTCGCTGATCAAGTTAGGAAAGAGAAAAAGCTTTTAGCAACAGAAGTCACACAAGGTCAAGAAGAACTGTAGAACAGAATGGAGCAGTCTAGTTGAAAGGAACCTAAAGGCTTCATCTAGTCCAAAACATAAACATTGTAAACATACAATTTCAAGAAATTTTAGTATCATGCAAATGTATTTTAAGATGTAAGTTCTTAGCATCTTTATATTTATCACTTCTGTGAAGAGATGAAAAATGAAAAAATACCATCCCATCGGTTCACTCCTTAACCTCTTCTAAATTACCAGTCATTGTCATACAGTGATTGGTCATTGCAGTTGATATCTTATTCAATACTCAAACCCACAGAGACAATTGACACCAATTTCACAGATGCCATAGCCCTGTGGTCTGCAAAATCCTGTTATGTTTAGAATCAGAAACACGGACGTTTATTAACTGAATACCCAAGCACTCCTGAATTTCTATAGTGTTTTTGATGCCACATACAGACACTACATACTTTAATCAAATTCAGTGGCTGACTCCATTTGAAGTCTATACTGGCCCTAATTTTGGTTTACTCTATGGCACATAAAATCCTCAATACATACTAATCATGTTTTGAATTACATTTTCTAGTACTCTCCCAGTAACAGTCTTAGTTTAATACTCTACTTCTAGAATAGCTAAGTCAACAAAACATTTAATTCCATAACTCAAAAGTAAGACTCTCTCACTTACTTGTATATATGGAGAAAAATATTAACATACTTCCCACTTTCAAAAAATTTATCCTTAAGTGAGAAAGATGCAAATCTAATTTAAGTGATGACAGTAAAATTATACTAGTGAAATATGCAACACGGAAAAGACCAATAATGCCCAGCAGCAAGCACTTAGCTAATTTATTACAGATAGTAAAAACCTTTTTGGTTATCATAAAAAATATTTAGAGAAAGCAGAAATACAGGGTAGCTGCTCCAGAGACTGGAAATCTATTCCCACTTTGACTACAGATTTTATGTGTGACCGAAGGCAAATCCGTTACTGTGTGTTCTGTGATCTCCCCGCGGAAAAAAACAACTTCTTTATTCTTCTCCCCAAGCCTTGTTGTGATTTCTTACCATTTTATTGAGCATGTCACTAGAGGTGGCATTTCATTTTAATCAAAAATGTTCATAAATGGTTTTTTGAAAGATAGGTACTTCAGAAGTAATAAAAGTGAAAGTAAAAAACATTCACAATTTCTATCCTTATAGATAAGAATTATAGGAAAGAATGTTGAAAAGCACAGACCTGTAAACAAAGCTGCAGGACAAAAGACTGCATTTTGAGACACAAAATAATGCAGAAGTTTTTTAATACTTGTACTCTAAGTAATTCTGGTACTGTAGGTTCAGGTTCAATATATCTACAACTAAGGAGCATAGCTGTTGCAGAATCACAGAACAGCTGAGGTTGGAAGGGATCTTTCGATATCCTTATAGTCCAGACCACCTAACAAAGCAGAGTCATCTAAAGCAGTTCATCCAAGGATATCTATGTCCTGTAGAATTTTAAGTACCTCCAAGGACAGAGATTCCACAACTTCCTGGGCAAATGTTCAATCTATTTGAGTGTTCACTCACTCTCAAAGGATAACACACATCAGACCCTCCCTTCCCTTCTGTATACTAACAGGACATAAAGAGCCTGTAATTACTTTTGAATTTTGCATTCCTTTTGTGACCAGGCCCATTCATGTACATGCTATTTTCTCTCATTCAGAAAACACAGTAAAGCCTCTTCTTCAAAAACAAACGCCTCCAACCCAAATGGGGCAGATCAGTACTTCTCAGTGTTTTATACAATGTGGCTCATGCTTGTCTATCCATCAAGGAGCCTCTTCTCTGGCTCTGTATAGGCTCCAGATCTTACTCCATGCCCAAACCCTTGAGCTGTGAATACAACACAACTCTTCACTTCAATCCATCGGAAAATCGGAAAGTGGATCCCCTTCAAACATATTTCTGGGCACAGGAAGGAGAAGGAGGTAACTGGACACAGCATGGATATACCAAAAGTAAATCATACCTGAACACTGGGAAATCTTTTCTAAGACTCCTGCATCATACAGTAGAATAGCACGTCCCATTCCACTTGCTGTTCAACCACTCTTATTGCTAAAATACAACAAATCCAGCAGTAACTCACTTTTCTCCTTTGATGAGTTGAGCTGTTAAATATGAACTTTGCCTTTAAACAGGTTGATGGTAATTTTTTCCATTTAAAAAAATTAAACTGCTATTAGCAAAACAGCCCTAATGTAAAAGTAAAACTAGAAACATGGGATAAATATGTTAGAATAAAACTTGATTATAGGTGTTGGGCCTTTTTCCTGTTGAGGAAAATATTTTCTATATAAAGAAACTTTTGTTTTATAAAATCTGTCAACTTATATATCCATTGTATAAGAGGATTTGGCACCTTGAAGACAACAACATTCATGTGCTTTACAGTGTGCTTGCTTTCAGATTGTGATGCAACAGCTACTTTTCTAGGGGAGCTAAAAAAAGGCAAATTCTACTTCAGCTTCAGTAAAACCTCAAAAGTATTCTGAAATCTTTGTTTAACAGTGTATTATCCATACCCACTAACAAAATCAGAGGCTCATAAAGGACCTAGAAGAGGCATAGAGAGATCTTTCAGTCCACATTCTCCTCCAAGGTAATACTAACTTTATACAAATTTGCCGGAACAGTCTATACATCATCTTATTCACGTTTCATTTTATTATTTGAAACATTTTCTGGCCCAGAACTTTTTCTGCATCAGAAGCCAGAAACACATGAACAGTAGAGAGGCTGCATCTCATAAGCCTGCATTCCTTGCTTCTGTAGAGAGGATCTTCACGTGTTCAGTTTCCAATCGTGGAATCCCTAGACAGAATAATGGGGCTCTAAAATCTGAGTTTTCACACGACCTGTCATTACAAAAATGTACCAGCCTTCATTTCTTTCTGTTTGAATGAAGTCTGCATCTGCCTTTGTCAGCTATCCTTGAACTATTCCCAGAAGACATTTTCCTAAGATGTTCATACAGCCCTCAGTTACAGAGATTGTCTACTGTTAAAATGGATTCCCTTGTGTAAACTTGTCTTGTTGCACTTTAAACTCATAAAGTGCTGTGGTAGGACAGTGATACAGATGTAAAATATCAATAAATCAACTCAAAGGCTGTTACTAACTCACAGTATTTTGTAAGGACAAAGCACTCAACAGGACAATTGTTCCTCACGCTCCAACTTTCTTTTGTTAAAATCACACTAACTTTTCAGCAGGAGAAAATATTATGAGCACACAGCTATTACGTAAGTCATAAGGTTGTTCTGCTTTTTGACCAAACTAATTTATAATCAAGAAATCAATGTCCAAACCAAATTTACATCTAGAAGTATTTTCAAACTGAATAAAGACAGAAAATTGCAAATGGTTTTCTACAGAGGATGTCTGTTATGGAAGTCTTCTATCCTGTTATGTACTAAGATTAGGCTTAACATAGAACCCTGGAGACAGACATGGTTATGCTCTGTGAAATCTCTCAATGAAGTACCATCTTCAACAGCTTTTATGAGCAAGAAGCTCTAATCTCCTCTGGAACGCAGATAAAGTGTCCTATTTATTTTACTGGCCTTTCACATAAATGTGAAAAGCATGGAAAATATTTTTTAAAAATAGATATGGTTAATCAGATTTCCTCTTAAATTTCCTAATCACGTTTCTTTGGTATCTACTCTCTTCTGCTTAAAATACTTCTACCCTCATAATTGCTTACTTGTGTTTAATACAGGTACAATAAACTTCTGAGATTTATCCCACTTCTGAGCACTGAGTACTTAAGGAACATCTGCAGCTGCCCTCATTTTCTCGTGACAAGAGCTGAAGAACTTTGAGAGATACACCCTAGAAAATCTTGCTCATGCTGTCTTCTATGCTGTGACAGCCCTGGAAGAGAGGGTGCAACCACTGTGCAGCACTTCAGGTCAAGCAGCCAACAAGAGTGGAGTCTGAGCTGCGACAATACCCTCAGATGCTGCAAGGACTGACGCACAACAGGCATGTCTTGGGACCTGTAATTTGGAGCAGAAAGGCAGGGCAGGTCTCCTAAACACTAAGCCCACCAAAACATCTGAGCCAGAGCATCCCATTATCTTTGAACTTGAGGCTGATTTACATTAGAACTTTCTCCACATGTAGAGAAAGTCACAGAAAACCAGCTAAAAATACTTTAAAAGATATTAATCAGATCTGAGCTGTATGATGAAAATTTTAAAACTACAGGATAATCTTCAATCTCCTTCAAATTAGCCAGGCTCCAAAGAATAGGCTAGGTAATAGTGGTCTTATGCTATTTTAAATGCAAGAAAAAGAATTCTAGCTACCTTTTGTAATGTTTTTCTTGTTAGAAAACCCCTTTAGGTGTAATATTTTAAGAAAAAAACTTAGTTGAAAATGTCCTTTGCACAAAGGTACCATGAGTTTATTCATTGGTTGCAGACAGTAGATAGATGTGCTGATCACAAGGACCTGGATGAAAGAAAGTTGACAACGAAATCAAGGCACCCATATCAAGAGTCAGTTTCTGAGTCACCTGAGTAATCACCTGAACTTATCACTCAGTTCTTCCAACCAGACTCCTGATATGGTTTTATACCAGCAAGAAGTCTGGGAGTAAATGTGATTAATACGCCTTTCCCCCCCCACCCCTTCCGGTCCTTCTTTTTTTTAAACACCAAAGAGATGCTTCTCAAAAAATTAAGCCATCTGTACACTTCATAACTTTCTATTTAAGCTGGTTATTGTTGTGATTTTTACAGTTTGAATATAGACCATTTTTAAAAAAATTATTATTACTTATAATCCTCTATTTAAGACTCAATTTTAATAGGGTGATATCTTAATGAAAAACACAACTAAAAATTAATATTCTAATACACAAAGCACAGTGACCAAAGGCAGGGAAGTGTTTGCTTTGCAGTTTAGTAGTTTTTTTAAAAGAAGTTTTATAGTAGTTTTACTTTCTGCTGCTTTGAAAACCAAAGATGAAGGCAGGATGCTCCTGCTGTGACTTGGAGCATCCTTTTAATGCCATTTATATTTGGACCAAAAATGGGCTGAATCTGGTCCAGGGCACAACACAAGGAGGTGTCACCCCAAAGAGCAGCTTTAAACAATCCAGTTCTGAAAAGGATTTACTAAAACATCCTGAGGAAGGAATATGTCAGTTTTAAACTAAGGAGCAACAAAAGTTATATTACTGTTTGAATGCCAAAAGGAGACAGAGACAGTTAAATGGCGAAAGGTGGTGTGATGCATGCAATGAGAAATAGGATTCGTAACGCAGAACTGGCACAAAAGAAGGGCAAGGAAGAAGAAGATTATTAAGTTAAGCCTCACTGATAACACACAAATCAACAAGGGCCTCTTGCAGTGTGAGCCTACATCCTCCAATTTACAGCAACCATTCAGACATGCTATGAATAATCAAGAGCTATTCATATGAACAACAATATTCATTATGAATAACCAATGATTGAGAAAAACTATACTTTGGAGTCTCTGAATGTATTTGTTATCACTGGATACATGGCGTCCCTGAAATCATACAATTCAGTTGAGCTGTTTAACTCACCTTCCTAGAAATATTTTCAATAAGCAAATAGGACCAATATTGAACCACAGAGAGAATGTGCACTATCAAGAGGAGGGACATCCTTCTGGATAAGCAAGCCCCACCAGTATTAAACAGGAGACATACTTTATATCAAAGTAGAACATTCCTGTTCTAAGGATAGCTGGAAACTGGTTCTAACCACTTGTCTGAAGAAGTTCCACGAAAGATTAAAAATACAACCAATTTTAAAATTCCTCTAGCATTTCCCTAGTATGAAAAAAATAATCTGTGAGCCGTGTTCAGTTAGAGTAAATGGATATATAAACAGTATAACCTGGGGGAAAAAATAAAAAAGTGGAAAGCAACATTTATTTCAGAACAATTGTTAGATAATATTAACACAGAATTTTTTTTCCTGTCTCTAAAGAATGATTCATGTACTGTTATCTACAAATCAGGATTTGAATAATAAATGATGACCACTGACCATCTTCTTGTATTTTATGAAGATCAAGACAGGCTCTTGAAACTGACAGAAGAAAACCGCTCTCCACAAACTGCCCTGGTATACTACACAATGCTAATTTTTACATGAAAAGTGCAGCAGAGTTAGTCCAGGTCTCAGTGGTTGACAAAGACTATAATTAATCCTAGAAATTACCTTCTATAATTGCACTAACAGTGAGGATGGAGATAGCATGGAAGTAATCTGTAGGAAGGAATAAAATATCACCTTTCCATAGGACCCACATATAGGTGAGAATATACAATCCCACAACCAAATGAGTTCACTTATAATGCAAGACACAAAGATAGCTCCGCTACCAAACTTCGTACTACTTGTAAGGAATTTTGATAAGATTTAAATTTAGATATGACAGGGATGATTTGGACTTCAAAGGAATGTCATTAATATGCACAAAAATTATTTAATCCTTTATAAGTGCTAAAATGTATCATTATGAAGCAAGAAATCACCACAAAGCGAAAGTTTCTTGCATTGTTTCAAAAAATACACTGTAATTATTTCAAAACTTATTACATTTTGTGACAGTAAGAAATTATTAGGAAACAATAAATATCTTTTAAGTCTCTTTCTGAGTGCTCTTGTTCTTTACTCCACTCTTTTACATAGCAGAATGTCACAGTCAGTCCCAATGCATACATTGTTTCTGGACATAAAAACTACTTCGAGAGTAAATACTGTGCGTGGTACTTTAGTACAAAGACCTGATGCCAGTGAAATCTCACATCAATGTTCTTTGTGTACATTCTGGTTTATGTTTTACAGCTTATTAAAATTACTTTAGATTCTACACCAGAAATTTCCAGGTGATGTTTCACCAAGGAAGCCATAAAAACTGTTGGAAAATGTAGTTCTTGCAGCAACTTCCTAAGCAACATTTTGTCACACCACTATGTGAAAAGGAGAACATATGCCGAGTTTTACAATTTCCAAACACTCTCCATCTTTAATGTCTTAAACGAATATTAAGATAAAACACAAATACAGTGCCCCTCTAAAAATTATCACTGCCTTTTAAGTTAAAGTAATCGGCAAGAGCTTTCACGGCTTTTCACAGAAATTGCTGTATAGCAGCTGACCGCGCGGGGGCAGCAGCGCGATGGCAATGCTCGGGCGCAGCAGCGCAGGGCGCAGGAAGCGAATCTCTGCTGGGGCTGTTCGAGCCTTTCAGCGCACATCTTTAACTACAGGACGCACCCACACGCGGCCAACTGCAGCATCAAAACCTGACATTTGTGAGACTCAGGGAAGTAAGTTATCCTTTCATTCTATACAGGTCTTGTTGTGGAAAACCAGAAGAGTCTCAAATCAATGTTTAGTGAGAACATACATGGAAGAGTTTTGGCAGTCTTTTACTGAAAGTTGACATTTTCAATTGCTGAATTACAGAAGTGTAAACATTTTTGCTCAGGCGAGTTGCTAAATTGTCTGCAGTTAATCACTTCCGCTCTTGCATACATATTTGAATTTTGTATACATGAAAGAGGATGCTTAGGCTTCACTTTTACTAAAAGACAGGTTAATTCCTATTTTCTTTTTAGTGTAAAATATGGTCAATCTTTTTTCTCTTAGTTACATGAGCCAGTATCATAAATAACTCAAAAGTGTTGGTCTTGTGAAAGTCACTTGCCTTTTTTAAGATAAGTATATAAATATTTATTAGATTTGTACTGCACACAACATAAGAGAGGAGAAAAAAGGTGAAAGTGGTTACTTGCTGTATAAATAGCTCTAAGTACATACAAGATATAGTTCAGCTAAGCCTTATAACAAATTAGTTGTGCCATACCATTTGTTGTTATCCAACTATGTTGATTCACATTCACTTATTATTTTATTCACACATATTCTATTTTTATACATATTAGAATGGATTACAAATATGTATTACTTTCACACATATAGGGGTCCCAAATGCATTCGATAGCATTGTTATACAGTCAGAGCTTGCTAAGAGAATACAGCCAGGAAAAGAAAGGAATCTTGAAGTTGTCAAGACAAGCTGAGCTACAGCCCACTGCTTGTCCCTCTCCAACCTTTTTTTCTTCAGTGCTTTTGCAAGTAATACGTTGCAAAGTCAAAGTCCTGTCTTCCTACAATCTGTGAACAGGCAGCATTTGTACTAAAATTGAAAAAAGTTTTGTTAAGGGCTTGCCCAGACTTGAGAGGTGGTGCACATTATGGGAGTGTTTGACACAAAAGCCTAACAGCCGAGCAGTAATCCAATGTGCAGTCACTCTTACCCCCAAGCTAAAGCATCACATATCACATTCCTGTTTGCCTTAACCCCAGCTAAAGAACAACTTCTTTGCTGTCAGGATGATTCATTAAATCAACACTGGAAGAAATAAAACTCAGAATGGGGCAAGATATCTCAGGACAAAAACCGACAGAATGGACAAATGAGGGTAAAAAGCAGCAGTTACCAACAAAACTCAAGAGCAAAAAACTTACTTGCCACATTAACTCTCTCTGAAAAAGGAGAGGTTTTTAATTAGGAATTTCAACTTCCTGGTTAAATACAAAGTCATCTTACTTTATCTGAATGATTTTACCTTTTTTAATAATATTATATTAATTAATATGAAATAATATTATATTACCACTAGGGAACTAATTTGTTAAGCTAATACCCTCCCCTTAAGCCAGATGAGGCTGAGCAGTTTGTTCTGCCACTTGCTAACTAAAATGCCTGTGTTAAACATTATCAAAGGGGATTAGAAAAGCTATTCTTGTTTTTAGTTTGTGTTTGCTAATTACTTTACAAAACAGTTGCTTTAATTGTAAAATAAGGCAGAGTCAATTCTTCCCCTTTGTAAAGCTCTCCACAGTGAAGTAAAGATATTGCAAAACAGTAAAAAAATGGGAAAAATAAAAATAAAAAATATAGTGTTTTAAGAAAATTACCAAGATTTTAAAATTTCTTACAATTTTTAAAGTATTTCTCCCTTTTAATTTGCACCAGTCAAAGCTTTCAGGCAGTCAAAGAAGGTGAGAGGAATAGCATATTTTTAGGCTGAGCTGCTGATATGTAGAAAACTTCACTGACTTGCGTAAGGTCACAGTGAGTCAGCACCAACAGAACAGTTGATCGAAATCCTAATCCCATTCTCAAACTACTGAACTGACTCACTTCCCACATCCAGTTACTCTGCTTGCATTTTATGCAATAACCCACTCAAATCATGAAGCTGCTCCTGTAAGTGGAATTTTTCATGTTACAGCCCACTCTTGTAAATCAACCAAGGAGACATTTCATTACTTTTTAATGAACTTCTCTGATCTCACTTCCCATGTCATATTGGATATGCTTAATTCTAGATAAATGAGTCAAGCTGGGCATTCCAGATGACTGAAATGGTTTTTATGCATCTTCTTGGGAATATATTTCTACAAAAAAGACCCTGATCAAAAAAAAAAACCATAAGCTAAAACGTAGATATCATTACATCTGTAAATCAATAGACAATACTACTCCAGAACCATTCGTTCTGGCTCAGGGGAAAAATAAATAACGTACCTTTTTTTTCATAGAAAATGACCATTTCATAATCCCAAAAGATCCTAATAAATGATGCCAAAGATCCTAAGTTTGCTCTCCCAGCTTCATGAGAGGTATCCTACAGAAAAAAAGCACTTAAGACCGGAAAAAGAAACACCTTAGCCTGGATCTGATCACTGAAAGCTCCAGTGTTATCTGCTTAAAGTAGGGTAGTGTCTTACCCAGCCTCCAACTGTTACAAACACAGATCAGAGTCCATGCAAATGCCAAGGGCTTCCCTTCTGCACTTTATCTAAATCTATAAACCTTCATGGTTCGAACCTCATTGAGAGTGGTACGAGCTGCTTCCCTGGAGTGTCATGAATGCATCAAATCCATCCCTGCACAGCAGAAGCCATGCAGATCTTAGGGCTGGGAGAAGACAGTTCCATTTGGTTGGTAGGTAACCAAGGACATGCCCAGCCAGGTTTAGTAAGTCCCCAAAACGTGACTCTTATGGGCACCAGGGAGTCACATAACCTTTCCTGGCATTGCCTTAAATACAGGCATTTGCCAGACTTGCTCCAATTTCAAAAATCTCTTTCACATCTTCATTCACAAGCGAACCGAAAGGAAGGGACAAAATACTCAGTTGTTAATATATTTAACTGCTGCATGTAGGAAACAGTTGAATTTCTTATCTTTCTGTTGCCATTTCCTCATACCACCCAAAGCTACAGCAGCATAGACTATCAGTCACATTATGAGAAGTAGGAAAGATGTGAAATTCTGCCTGGAAATAGTCATCACACAAAGGCTTCTTAAGCCATATGTTAGATTTCTAGAGCAAAAATCAGATGCATGACACACCTGGTTGTGCTACACAGTCTGGAGATTATGAAATAGTGCACTGTTTAACGGACATCCTCATGATTATGAAGCCCTCTTAAAGTACCTGAAATACTCTAATAAAATAATTAACATATTAGATATATTTATATATTTTAAAATACTTAAACCTAGTAAGTGAATAAATTAAAATTTGTAAAACCAAGGAAAGGTAAAGAACACAAAATTTGGAATGGTGAAGAACAGACAGTGGTTATGGGGCCACTGCATGCACTTCCCACAGATGACCCTTTCACTCCTCTAAAGATATCAGTGTGAAACTTTCTGTTACCAATTGCTCAAGAGCTGAAAATTAGCAGCTGCTTGGGAGCACATGAAGGCTGTGAACTCATAGATGCTATAACAGGAAACATTCAGAACTCAGAAAAAAGAAAAGAAACAGAAGAAAAATCTACTGACAACTTCCACCAAGGTTTTTAAAATAGCACTTTTAAAACCACTCAACTTCAGTTGCAGTAGAAAGAGGTAGAGCTGTAAATGACACGTGTCTGTATGACAACAGACTTTCACAGATGCTGTGAAAGTCACACATACATTAGCAAACTGAATTTCTGCCAGTGTAAGTTACATCCGTTGTCTGAAGAATTATAAACTGTACTAGGAAATAATTTTAACAAACTGTACTAGAAAGCTTTTGGTGGCTTTGGATAGTTTGTTTAGGTTCCTGATGAAAAAATTAATCAGACTCTGATCCCTCCCTCACAATAACACAAGTTTCTCTTGGGTTTCACAGATCCCAAACCTCTGTGCAGACGCTCAAACACTGGCTGAAGAATTCCCTAAGGGCACTTGTCTAACCCTAACTCAGAAGGAATCAAGCCCAAAATGGTGTTTTCAACTATCAAATTTGACAATTTAAAGTCAAATCTATGGTAAAGAATTATCAGACTGTGTACACCACTCACTTGATAATTATCAATAACCAGAATGGTTTCAGTTATAACTAGCCTGAAATGGTTTCAATTAGTTTGAGCCACTATCCAATTTAAAGATCTTCCCATTCCATTTCCAGGAGAAAAACTCCAATATCAACTGTCCACAAATCTTTTAGAAATGCAATGCATTTAATGTGAGAACATTGAAATAAGCTCCACAAAATGCTAGTGCAGACTGTACTCTTCCACAGAGATAAAAAATACTTCTGAATTAAAGACTACATCATTTAACACAGTGTTAAAAGCACACCTCTTGCTTAGAAATTATACATCTGTTTTAAAAAATAAACTGACTCGGAGCACAAAGTACCCTAAACCAGCAAACTGAGCATTACACTATTCATTGATTGGGCAGTCACAATTTTGAAACAAGTCTAAAAAACTTAGGCATTTCCAATTATGTATCTTGGTGTAGAGAAATGATGGATTGTTGTTGGGTTTTTTTTTAGGAACCGACTCCTGGGATGAACTTTCCACATTCAAAAACCCTCCCTGCTGATTCACTTGGTAACCCTGGGATGCCTTTAACATCTTCCAGCACCAGCGTTTCCCATGATGTATATTGTAGACACTGAAGATAAGACAACGCCTGTGCCATCAGAAAAGGCAAGGAAGTAATTATTTAGCCTTTGTATACAGCCTTTGATCTCTTTGTGTTTTACAGTGTGCCAGGTTATTTTCAATGCATCCTGCAAGGGATATAAACCAAATTATCATAACTCACAGAGAAAGCACTACTTTTTGCTTATTAGAAGATCCAGCTTAATAATCATGATCTCCAAAAGCAGACATACTATTCTTACACCTCCCTCTGTGTTTTTCTAACATAGAACACTATCGTGTGTTTAAAAAGGAATGTTAAAAACTCCCACAGTTTACCAAAATATGTGATTATTCACTGCTGCTTCAAAATATTTTATGATCAATTATTCTAAAAATGGGACTACTCATATCACAAGACGGTCCTGTTTCACAAAGTCTAATGGAATATAAGATTCGTAATCAAAAATAAATCTGAAAGCATTATGAGAAGTGTGTGCGTTTTGTAACAAATGTAATCATTTCAGAAGGAAGTAGAGGTGTGATACAGCCATCAATGTGTAATTTTAGTATCTTGTTTGTGCATAATTTCCATATTCTGGGGCATCTAACGAAACAGTCCTTTGTGCAATTTTTCTGTTCTTGTTACTCAGTTACCCCAATAACGGACACTCCTGCTCTAGGTAAAGCTAGCTAATAAAAGTCTCTTCAAACTTGTGGAGAACAGGGGTTTTTCCACTGATGTGTCATGTGTCTAACTGTGGAATATACAAATCAGTATATTCTATTTACTGCCATCAGAAATTTGCATCTCCAGCTACACAATAAAATTAGGGGTTCAACAGCTGCTTTGCCAAATCGCTTCCTCCATCTCTGATCCACAAGAGAGCTAGAACTACCTTTCACGGCTAAAAGAATATCTTCCTAGGTTATGCATCTTCCCCCTCTTCAAAAGGAATGCTGATTCCAAGGGAAGGGCAGGAGACAACTCCAAGTACATCCCCTCTTGCAGAGGACTTTGCATGACGTTTGCTGAAAGTATTACAGCAAAAACAAGAATAAAATTGAAGTACATTTGAAGAATTGTCACTTCCTCAAATTGCTACATTACTTGTAACAAAATATGTAGAACAGCAGGTACCGAAAACTGCTTCTGCAAATTTCATAAAACTACGTGCCTGTGCCACTACAGGAACCTGAAGACATATATTATAGGTGCCTATAAATGAAAGTCATATTGCAATGCAAAAGCCACTAAATAACCTGATCCACTGAGCCTTCTCCCGTTGCCTCAGAAAACAGAAACACAGATGCAAGTAGTTCCTCTCCTCATGCAAAAACTAACACAGAACCACTCCCTGCTTTACAAACATTTTTTTTCTGATTAGTTCAGCCAGAGCACACCCAAACTGCAGCCAGGCTCTCCCCGGCAGCATGACCTCTCACAACCTTCCTGGTAGGCTTATGCAACCAGGAAACCAATAGCAATTCTGTGTAACTTGGCTAATTTCAACCCATCAGACCATTTTAAATTAAAAATAAATAACTGACCCCTAATTTAGAATCAGCAATAAAAAATTATTTGGAAAATGAGTATGAAAGCACACTGAAAATTCTGAAGGCTCTAACTCTTCTTCCTATTTTTCATTCAAAAATACAAAAGTCTTTCACTTCAGTTAATTGCTCCTTTCCAACTGTGAAATAGAGCACATTAGAATTCAGCAACCTTTTAAAAAATGGAAAAGTTTGGATGCTATGCGTGCATTTCTGTCACAATTTCAAATGAAACGTTCACCCCATGCTTGCAATGTTAATCGGATGCTTTATGCCGGATTATCATTTCAATAAATCTTCAGAAATGGTATTCCATTGTTATTACGTTAACTTAACAATATCCTTCAACAGAAGATGAAAAAATTAATATTCTAATAACTTCCTAAGGAAATACAGCCTTTTTGAACATTTACATCCAGACTAAAAGGCTTAAGTAAAATTCATACATGGTGAGCATGTCAAATAGTTTACAGTATTGCTGAACTACGGAAAAAGAAGTTTTCATATGGACATAAGAGTATGAGCTGGTGAGCACCAGTGATACACCTAATGCTTACAGAAATCCTCTATGCTGCAAGTATATCTGCAAAGAGCAAAACGACATCTCCGTCTCCTCTGTAAGTGACATTGGGAGACCAGATGGGTTTTTTTCCGCAACAAAAGAATATCTTCTCTTTGTGGCACCTGTCTTCATCTGGGATCAGTAGGTTCAAACCACTCAACAAAAATTCTTAAGTGGCAATTGGGACAAAAATCACCACCCGCAGACAACTTCATGGGAAGTTTGAGGAACTTCCTGGAAATTTGGAGAAGTCATAGACAACCTCACGGCAAGTTGAGGGACCTTCACGCCACATACATCCTACTGCCGCAAAAAGCAGGGAAATTCTGGTTTTAGGGAGGGGATGAGAGGAAGAATCAGAGCAAGAACATTCCTGATTGTATATCATGCATTTTGATCCCTCTTCAAAATAGGCAGATAAAGAGGAGAGGACGGTGAATTTTCTACATAGCATAAGAGGGGGAGCATGAAAAGAAAAAGAAAGGCCATCATCTAAGTGATCTTACACAGGAAGACATAAGATCTCTAGCAAACAGCTAAATTCTACTATATTTTGCTAAAAATAGCAGCTCATCTGAAGCACTGGACAGCTGAAAATGAAAAGATACTGGTTTTTTAAGGGGAAGTGACTGAAGTCTGGTTTACTTTCTGTCTCCATCTGTTGGTAAGTCACACTGCCAAGTTACACAATTCAATATTTTAAAACTCCGATAAAATGTCTTTAAAATATAATAGGGTGGTATAATTTCCATTAACATCAGCAAAATTACAGCTGAAAGTTTATGGGAAAAAAAGCCCATTAAAAGTTTTGCCTCTTTAACTTCATTCAACATCACTTCAAATAGAACAGTCAACAGTGGATTCCAGGAGCTGAAACAAATCTACAGCCTCCAAATGGCTCATTTTTATCACATTTAAGTAATGATTTATTTTAGAAAGAGTAATTAACATTATTTCTTTTGGCCTTAAGAAAAGCTTTCACTTTTGCCATAATTTTTAGTCTACTTTTATTTTCTCACATAGCTAAAAATGATTCCGAGAAAATCCTCTAGTTTATACAGTGAATTATCAAATAATAACAAAACTGAAACTTCTATACACACATAGAGAGTAACTGTTTGAAGAATGACTATAAAGCACCACTGCTCACCACTTTACTGTTACTTTAGTACTCAAGAGACAAATAGAAATCCCTGGCTGGCCCCCAAATTGCTCTCTACTCCCACTCAAGGTTTTAAGATAAAAACTATGTCATAAACCTGTTCATAAGCAAGCTACTGATAATGTCAAACTGACCTTAGATTCATTGCATCTGAATTTATAAAGCACCTATTTTTGTCATGACCACATTTATAATAAGCATACCAGGTTATGGGAGGATAATACAGAAGGGGAAAAAGGAAAAATAAATCAATACAGTGAACAGATACACATTAATATAGGTGGCCACTGGAAGAGAGGCCAGACTGCTCAGAGCTTTCAGTTGAAGCTGCAACTCCAAAGTTATTAAAAATGATGTTTTCCCTTGGAAAAATTTATTTTCATTTACAAGCCAATCATTGAGCTTTCCACCAATCCAATTATTTCACTTCAAAGTAGTGAAAATCAATAATTATTTGGAAACAGATAGGAAGCTAGGCAATCTGTATTTAATATAGCAAAATTACTGCAAATAAAAAATATAATTTATCAAAATTTGCATCATCTGTATTCAGCTTCTTGTCAGGTTGTAAAGTCTGGTTCAAGCCAAAAAAAATTTCCAAGTAATTTCCAGAGATTCTCACAAGTAAACCCTAGCAAATAAGGCCTTATTCAGGACCATGCACATTGACTTAGTAAAATTAATTACTTTCCTTTTTAACCCATTAATAATCTGGTTTTCATTCTGGAGAAAGCCCAGAGTTTCATCTTCCTTTGTACTGCAACATTAAACCAAGGAAATTGCCAGTGGCAAAATAAACATCATAATGCTTCATGTAAGGTTTCCAAGATTCTGGTGGGAGCTCTGTACAGAAGTATTTCTGTACTCCGGGTTACGACATTCTGTTATTTAAATATTAATAAAACAGTGATGCAAACCACATTAGAAAAGAAAACAAATCTTTTCAATTAAGTTTATTTTTAGAACCAGTCCTAGGATTCCGAATACAGCAGCATTTTCTGAACACAGTGTTTTTCCCTTAAGATTTCTCACTGGCAAAATTCCATAACCTACTCAGTTCAGTGGTGGGAGGTGAACTTTTGTTGAGTGAACAGGCACCTCAGAACACTTCTAAATGGCCAGCCAACATATTCAATAGCTGCTCTAAATGTTTAACACAGTTAAAATTGCAATCAAAAGTAAAATTTTAGGTTTTTTTCATGGCATGAAACACCAAGTTGTAAGGAGCTCTTTCAAGAGCATTTAGTAAGTTAAACTCTGAGGTATACATCAAAAAATATTAGCTCACAGCACAAGAAAATTGGGGCTAAGCAGTGCTATACGAAACCTAATTTATTCAGGCGACATGCAATCTGGCCTCAACCAGATTCTATTATCACATCTCTGCATGGACAAAAAAAAACCTAAAAATTTTTAGAGGAAAAAAATATTTCTTAAGGTTTCTGGATAATAGCCAGCAGCACAGGGCTATGTCAAGATGATGGAATAACTCAACCTTACATCTCTAAGCATCACGGTCACAGGAAACAGAGGCCAAGGCTAAAATGTGACCCGTTGTGGGAGGATTTAGTTAATCTCAGAGTTTAAGTGGAGCAATTTCTTTCTCAAAAAAACCCCAAAACAAAACAAAACAAAAAATCATCAGCAGTGAAGTGCACAAGTCATACTATATTTGTTTAGTATCCATAAAATATCCACTCCCAATCTCTGTCACACTTCCACAAGGGGGACAATGTGCATGTCTCTTAAATATATTTCCTCAATGATCAGTCAGAAGTGAGACAAAGCTTTGAACTCCGTCACTCAAGAAGAGTAAATGTCACCAAGAAAACACCGCTCCGTCCACAGTCGATTGGCAGAGACTCTACTGTACTTCTCTTAGAAGCAGGACCTTTTCATTCCCATGAAAACACCCACTGCTGATGGACAGCTGGCATTTTAACACATGCATTAGCAAAGCTTAAAGCTTAATAGCAAGCTTTTCAACAGAGGACCAGGAAGTGTTTGCTTATACACATTTACAAATTCAATTAACTCAGGATACAGGGGAGCAAGAGCTCCCCTGCACAGTCAGGAGAAAGAGCAGAGTTCATGCCTAGTGTAGGGTTAAAGATGAAGGCTGGCAGGCAGGAACCAAAGGCAGCTGCCAAAACCTCCACTTCTCCACTTTACAAAAACCATTCCTCCTCGGCAGCCGTGCCATTCCCACTGCCCCGTTAACTGAAGGTGCACACGCGGGCAAGCACGAACAGAACGTGGCTCCGCAAAGGGAGTCATAAATACTGCGCTCCCAAAGAACGCACAGCATGTGTAAATACTCCAAAACAAAAACTATCTGTCACTAGTGATAAAGAGAGGTTTCCTAGCGAGCAAAATTCTGACACTGCTAAGAGTCAAACAGGCAAAATGCCAAAGGTAAAGTGAAAAAAGGAAAAATTAAAAATGAAAAAACCGACTCCCCCCTCAAATCCCTAAGCACATCTCAAGTCTAATGCTCATGATTCACATAATCACATTTCTGATTACACTGACGGGCCAAGATTTCCATTCTCAAGCGATAACTAGAGAAGTTATTGGTCCCTCTTACTCTGCCCTGGAAAATCCAAGCATGAAAAAGAAAGGTATAAAAAGAACTACTGCAAAAATTCAGTGTTTAATATGGACCTTTTATTCTTATAGTTGTACCAATAAAAGTGAGGGCAGCAAAAAAGGAGTTGAATTTTTGACACAAATTACTTCAATAAAGACGTACACAGAAAAAAGTAATATTTAACTAAACAGAGCTTAATAATCAGGTACATCACTGAAGACACTTCCTCCAGAAATTCTAATTGTCCCATACAGACATATCTGGAAACATTACATCAGTGAATAGCCACAGCATTTGACAAGAAGCACAGTCCCATTCAGCAAAGATCAAAGATGGGGATAAATGTCAAAAATAATCACATGAAAAGCTAGCTTTTCTTCATTAGAAACTACATATTAGGAGCAGTATACAGGCTACATACCTCACATGCATAAATCTCTCTAAGGGGAAGGAAAATAGCAACAGGCATGATACCGGATTTCATCATAGGTCTGGAAGGTAAGCAAACAACTAAAAAACATGGGGACATAGAAGAAAGAAGAATTAATAACCTCTCAAAAAAATGCCCAAAGGCAAGAGCAATGCTCATACAATCACACTACAAACAGTCCAATCCTAGAACATACTTTAAGACAAACCTCATGTACATATGCTTCCTAAATATGAAACATTTGACTAAAACTGCTGACTTTCAGCCATAAACATAACTTCAAGACATCCTTGTAATAATTTTCCATGCAGGAAAACCATAGAAAAGATAACCTAGAGAACCTGAATATTATACAAGATTTCAGCCTACAGGTAATAGCCTGAACAAATATGTTATATAAAAAATTAAAATAAATAAGTAATACAGAAGGATGCAAATGTCTGCACTGCCAACCATCCAAATGCTGTCTAATTGTTCAGCACAGCACAGAGCACTTAATGGGGACAAGCAAAATCAAGGGTTTCCTGACAAATTAGGGACCCATACTGAAGGTTATGCTCCAAAGTTACTTGTTTATTGCTTTTTTTCTACAATGCTTTATGCTTCTACAGAAGCACAAGAGATAAAGGAATAGTCATTGAAAGTATACCTGCTACTTTAACATATCTCTAAGTCCCACAACTGATGCAGGCACTGGTTTTTTGCACTTTTGAAAGTACAACCACACCAATTGGCACTGAAGATAAATTAGGAGCACATCCTTATAGCTTTCAAATCCTCTTATCCTATGTACCAAACATTTCTAAAATCTATATTCATTAAAACACATTGTCCAACGCAAGTGTTAAGAAATGTCTCCCCTTTGCTCTCCTCATGTCCACCAAGCATGAAGGGGAACATACAGAAGCAAACCTTTCTCACAGACACTGTGCCTTTGGGTGAAAAGTACCCAAAAAGTGAAAGATTTTCTCCCAAGAAAACCAAAATGAAACCAGAGCATGACAAATACCCTACACTGACATTTCAGCTGATGGAATAATAAGCTAATTTTTCTGTCTTGGGACACAGTAAGTTCTATTTTAAAGTCCAAAAACATGACTGAAAAAATCCCTTAACACCTGGTTCTTCAGACTCCTCAGTTTCCAAATAGTAAAGTACTGTACAGGGGGCTAAAGCTCTGATTCTACAAGTGCCCACATTGGGCCACATCTGCCTGGTCCAGATGCACACATCAGAACAGGCTTGGGATTCCCATAATATCCCAGAAGTGTCTGATCCGGCAGGTGTTGTCAGCATAAAAATGCACAAAACCTACAACCATACCCCCAGGAAAGCACAAAAGAACCATCACAATCACTTGTATGGAGGGACACACAAAAGCACTGACAGCCCAGGAGGTGACAGTGGCATGTGTTGTCCCATGATGCAAGAAACCCATGATAGCACTCCGTTCTTCAGCTGCAGGGGCCCCAAAGCTGTGTGTGCCTTTGGAGGAGAGGAACTTCACCAGAAACGGTTCAGTCATGAAGCAACTGCCTACAGCAAAGCTGAAGGTGCACCGCTTGGCAAAAAATACTTAGCAGTGTCCAAAGGGCTTCTGAAAAATCAGCATGGCTCTGTGAGTCAACAGACACTTCCCCAGAAAGTGGGGGAAGCTTTCTATCAAAAGCCTCAGAAAGCATTCTATCAAAATCAAAAGCACAGTTTTACTTCCAGAATTGAACAGATACACCGTTCTAGAGATGTATTTAAACCACAAAAACTTGTGAAGTAGCATATCAGCTTTACATCTGTACATTTTTGAGTTTCTTGTCACTATTGTTCTTACACTGTCAACATACCACTTACCTTAAAATAACCACCAGAACCCAAAAATAACTAGTTCTTAATGTGTAATGCTATATTTGACACTCACTCATCAATTAATAATCTAGTTTTAGCACATGAGTTTATGACTTTTCAAGTCTCTTTTAATCTCTACAAGTACTTTGGGTGCTGAAATTTTTCTTTACTTAAAATGAACCATGGCAAAAAAACCCACAACCCCCTTCTACCAGTTTAACACTCTAATATCTAGGCTGCAGACAATCCCAAATAGATGCTTCCCCGAGTAACTGAGCTATTTAATGCCAATGAGAGGATTACATCTGTTTAAGACACAACAAAAGCACATGACACCCTGTGCTATACATCTGGACACTACTGTTATGAACTGGGAAGCAATTCTAAGTATAGCTGCCAAATTCCTCTTTCTTTCCAGCATGAACTCCTAACTGGAAACACAGCTTCTTCCTTTCCTGCACTGACACAGCACTCCCAAAGGCAGACGCAGCAATCTGTTATGCCCAGATCTGACTCAAGGTCCTCTCCAAGTCAACAGCAAAAAATATTTTGTTTTTGATGGGAGGAGGAAGGCTGGGCTCCCAAAGAACACATTTCAGCTTCCCTTTTAAGCACCTTTTCATCCCAGGACATACACAGCTATTCACAGCATCTTAATCTCATCTTCCCACATTCCTCTTCTCAGCTCAAGTATATGAACAAGATCTCCATTTCTGCATACTCCACTTCGATGCAAATTTGGGAGCACTCCAGAACTTCATGTTAACTCAGACACACATGAAGAATTCACCATCTGTGTTACTCCATCTGTTGCCTACTGTACTTTAGACTAGCCCAGAACAGCTTGTCATATCTCACTTTCTTGTGACCTAAAGTCAGAATGATTTTTTTTTTTTAATTTGGTTACAGAAAACAATGCAACAGACTAAAATCATATGGTGTTCTGGGTTAGGAACAGCTGTTTCAGACAATGTTGCAAACAGATTTTTTTTGGCAAGTTACTGGTTGGCAAATCGTGTTTGTTAAATTGTTTGTAGTCTGCAAGAACCAAATAAAAAGGAAGTTGTACACACTAGACAAAGAAATGTAAAAATAATTGCATTTCAAAAAAACTCTTTCTACCACTTTCTTTTAAAAGATTGAGACAATAGACCTACTACACTGCATATTTAATAGCAGTTTAAATGAATAAACTCTTAAGAAGTAAAAAATATCTATGCTCTGAAATATATTTGTCAAACTTCCTTTAAACAACAAGTAATCAAGGCCAAAATGTCAACCATAAATAATTAGGAAACACACTGTTATGTTTCTATTTCTTTAACATTTCTGTCAGTGATAATCAGTCAGGACTGTGGTATCTTGGCTTTCACATGTGCTGTAGATAATAAAATGCTGATATACTTATGTAAAAGTTATTCTCAGTAGAATCAGACCTGATCCAAGCACATAAGAATGTCAAAACTTGTTATTCTATGGCATTTGGTCTTCAGGAACAAAAATTTCAAAAAGAGACTGTGCAAACAGTTTCTATATTCTGCACCTGTTTTTCTTAGCTTCTCTTTATCACAATCTTTCTAAAAATAACACCTTACACTTCTTACAAATGCTCACATGTACAACTGTGTTTGAGTCAATTTAGAGGCTTCAGTGGCTCTTTGATAATGTAACCTCACAAAAGTGGAACCTGAAAGAGTGGATGGAAACAATTTACACACTGCCCAATCTTATGTCAAAACTGAAAGTAAAATAATGACTACAGACTTCTTATGGAGTATAAACAGTACTGCAAAACTATGAATTTTACAAAATTGTGTAAGAAGCCCATAAAGTCCAATGTGGTAGAGACATAACTTGTGATTCAGGAACAGAAACTCAGGTCCCACCTCCTATAGGCTTCTCGATGACTGCATTAAATACCTTTTCACTTCTCTTTTATACCTTTGTTTCAGAGTTGAAAATAGCAAAAATACTTTTTTATCCATAGAACAGGGAAAAGATAAATTTAGTTATTTTGATGATTCATTCAGATACAATAGCCATGGGAGACATTCTAATATCCAGACTGTAAGACAGGCAGATGTTATTGGCAGAAGTTTCAAACAATTCCCATACAATATAAACATATACTGCAGTCTATTGAATGATCAGAAGGGAACCAACTATTCTTTTAAAGAGCATTCACACCAGATGAGCAGTGAAAAGACTGTATGGCATGATGAATTTAGCACAGTGTTAAATAGTACCTTGTCCTATTAAATGTTTTTCATATGTCTTCCTAAATAATTTAAGAAAGTTGTTTTATACTTCTGTGTTCTGGAAATCAGTTCAGTGCCTGCACATATGACAACAGCTTCTTCATTTAATACACAGCCTACCCATGTGGGAGCATTGCTTCCCTTTACACGAAGGAGAAAGTGTAACTGTCATCAGAGACCTTCTAGAGTACAATACGCAGTTTATTTCTAAATATACAACCCTTCTGTTTGTGTTTAAAAAATTTTACACAAAGCAGACAATTTTCATCTGAACTGTTTAGATGAAGAGCACAACTTTAGCTGCAGGACCCCCAGAAAGAATGTTTTGAGACTGTTCAGATTAATACCTGCAAAGTTGTTCAAAACTAAACAGAAATTAAAAATTATAACAAGGACAGATAATCTAACCTAGGTGATATATGGAACAAAGTTCAGATAGACAAAATCTCGGGGTTTTAATCGAAAGCAAAGCATCAAATCAAGTACCTGACTCAGGGATGTTCCCAGTAGTACTTACATCTTAAATTAAAGGGTTATCTGCGCTTCAAACATGTAATCACTCAAGTTAACCTGCAATACAGTAATCTGAATTTACAGGGTATTTACTATAAAATATTTGAATTTTTACATATTGTTTTAATGATTTCGAAAGTGTATTTTGTCACCAAAGCACCTTCACCAACAACTTCAGCAAAGCCAGTATTTATGCCTAACTGTCCTAAATTAATGGTTGGTTACTTGTCAAGTCCTCCAACTATTAGACTTCATGTTTTTCTGACTAGCTGGACGGCCCAGGTTTTTACCTGAGTATTATAAAAGCTAGAGAACTTATGCATTGTATTAGGTCATCATAGACCCAACATTAGCTTGAACTCTCCAGAAGAGCAGAGTGAAAACGTGGGGCTAACAGCCCTGTAGACACACATGGGTCAGTGCAGAAGGAGGGGCAGGAGGTGCTCCAGGCACCAGAGCAGAGATTCCCCTGCAGCCTGTGGTGCAGACCATGGTGAGGCAGCTGTGCCCCTGCAGCACATGGGGGTCCATAGGGGAGTAGAGATTCACCTGCAGTCCATGGAGGACCAAAGCAGGTGGATGCCCTGTGACCCAGTGGGAAGCCCACACTGGTGCAGGCGCCAGGCAGGACCTGCAGCCTCATGGAGGGAGGAGCCCATGGTGGAGCAGGTTTGCTGGCCAGACTGGTGACCCCATGGGTGACATATGCTGGAGCAGTCTCTTCCTGAAGGACTGTCTCCTGTGGAAGCCACCCAAGCTGGAGCAGTTCTTAAGAACTCTGTAAATCTCACGTAAAGCTTTCTAACATTGCACAATGCACACACCAGCGTAGGCAGTGTTGCCAATAAGGCTTCACACACAAGCAAAGCAAGATGTTTCCTGGCAAGGGATCCTCAGAAAGAGTCCCTTTGGCTCTCAAAACATTCATTAAACAGCTCATTATGCTACCCATCTTTCCCAATACCCACAGGCCTGGATTCCTTGCTCTCAGAAAAAATCTTAACAAAACAGAACAAAAAAACCAGAAGGTAGGTAAAGCCAGATTAGAGCGTGATCCTCAAATACCTTTGTTCGCTTTTCCATTTTGCAAATGCACATTCCATTCTAATTCCACAACTAAGCTGCAGCACCTTTCTCCCACCCATGTGTCCTCACGAAAAGGCTACAGAAGACTAATCTTGTCACTACAAAGGAAACATAAACCATTCAAAAATTTCACCTTGAGATTCCTTCGCAGGAAAAGACATGCTGATGGTGCCACAATTGGAAAGCTCAGCTTTAATATCCTAACAGTAAAACTTTCCGTATGGTACTCCAACTTGTGACCAGGAAAAAAAAGTGTCCTTTGATAACAATGCAGACTTCCTCAATACAGCAGCTCTGAATTTCCACCTGTCAACATTTAACCAGGTCAACTATTCATCAGAAGCACACGGAAAGTAAATTAGACATGTCAAGGTGAAAAGTTTTCTGCTCCTTGTCTGCTTCAAAGCACTCATGGATAGCCTGTGTCTGTATTTCTAAGGCACGATCAGGTTTCTGGCAAAGTGTTTCTTGTATCTGTGAAAGTCATCTTACATTTCCAGGACTACCTACTCACTAAGAGTAGAACTCCAAAGCAGCATCCACTGATCAACTGTGAGTTTTCTGCCAGTCCCCTGCTGCTCTGGTTCACAGTGCACAAGTCTCACAGCACCTGGGTAAAATCAGAACTGAGGAGATTAATTTCTGGGAACTTTTCAGCCCTGATGGCTTTTTACCCACTTTATGTTCTCCACCTACCAGCCAACATATGCTACATTGACACTTAAGCACAGATTGAAATTTTTAAAAGATGGAGTCTCATTTAAAGTGCAAAGGAAACCCTAATTTGGATCTTGCCATGAAGGCATACTTGTTTATAAAATTTATGTTCTGTTCAGACCAGTATTTTTACTAAGATAAAATATATTGAAATGAACCAAATTTAAGCGTAACTGAGCACAGGATTGATTAAGTTCAACTAGACTGTTTTGAAATGCTGTTTTGCATTTATCTGTACAAGCTGTCTATAAGTCCAGACACTGGGACTCTTGACTTCTGTGATTTCATTTTCTCTTTTTTGTTTTCTTTGTGCACAAAAATTGGGGGTCAGATTTCATTTTAATCAAGTTGTATTGAAAAAAATTATGGGAGATGAGATAATGATTTTAAATTACAAAAGGGTAGATTTAGATTAGATATAAAGAAGAAAAATTTTACAATGAGGGCGATGAGAAACTGCCACAGGTCTCTCACAGAAGCTGTGGATGTCCCATCCTTGTAAGTGCTCAAGGTCAGGTTGGATGAGGCTTTGAGCAACCTGCTCTAGTGAGAGCTGTCCCTGCTTATTGCAGGGGAGGTGGAACTAAGTGATCTTTAGAAGGCCCCTTTCAATTCAAACGAAATCACTCTATGGCTCTCAAATTCTCCTAAAACTGATTTAAGACCTAACTAACTTCTCCATGACACATAACCATGGAACATAACCAGTCTACACACAGAGAGATGAAGAGATAGATCAGAGTGAGAAAGGAAAGGTAAAATCAGGCCAAGGAGTCTTTCAGACCTGAAAACCCATTCCAAAGGTCCCCAAGAAAATTTTTGTAAGATGTTTTTGGATTCACTGGTTGTTTCAAAGACTGAGGAAAAAAGGGCTAAGTCTAAAATTGATGTTTTCCTCTTAAAAGCATTGACAAATTTTCTTCAAAATCCAGTAGAAAGTTGGGCGACTTTTCAACAAAATAGATAGATCCCATAGAATAAAACATTAATGCAAATAACATACAAAAATGTTTAGCATTGTCTGACCAATCTATAAAGCATCATATAAAAATCGATCAAATCAAGAAGGAGTGACAAAACTTCTTCCCATACTACCTTTTTATCAAAACACAAGATTTATTTGCATTTGGTCCATGGAGTGTGGACTGGACAACACCACCTTTCTTATGTAGTCCGGACTGTCACAAGAAATGTTTCAAGCATTATACACCCACCACATTAATGCTGAATATAAAACAGGATGTTTTGTATTCAATACTGTGTGGTGAAGTTTCCATGTTGTAGACCAGGCATAGTCATCCCAGGTCTACAAAAAAGGCATAATAACCTTCCAGAACAACTCATGTAGCACCCAGCAAGACAGGGATCAGTTCTGTGTTGTGAGCCACTTCTGGCCACCACTCTAAATATGGGAAAGGCTTCACAGATTCTGGATGCCCAAAGAGAGCCATCACTGATCTCTCAGAAGAAATCAAGTCCCTGTGAAGTGCAGAAAATTGAGTAGTGACCCACAAAAGGAAAAAACAACAGAGGAAACAGGCATTACTAGTTAATCACAAAATCTGGTCCAGAACAATATGTGAAATTAACCGGGGCATCTTCATATATGTCATTTGTCAAAACTTCAAAATCTCAAGCAGCCCTGATATACAAAACCTTCATCCCCAAACCTGCACCTAAGTAAGGCAGCTATGACAATGTGAGGCTTAAACTTCACTACCTACAAACCCCAGCTTGCAACGCAAGAGCAGACAACTGAAAAAGCCTATGAGAGTCTACAAATTGATGCAGTCCAGAAATTATCACATTGAACTGTGATAATTTCTGTGGTCAGCACTATCAAGGTGAAATCAATTAAAAGACATTCCATAGATACACATTATGAGCTTGAAGTCCTTTGTTTCAAACTCAGTTAAGCTACCAGTATCTCCCTTTTCAAATATTTGTCTGACATTGCCCTTTATTCCTACAATTCTGAGGAAAAATTTCTTTTAGTTAATATTTATCCTGGCTAAAAATAAATGAGCACTTAATTCTCAGCTGTTTCAAGCTTTAATTAAAACCAGTTCCACAGCCAGACACAGACACTATGCTAAGAAGAAACAGCCTCAAGTAACACAATGTTCATTGTTAAAGAAAGTGGTTCATAAGCAATTATCTCTTGTCAGCTCTAGCAGTTAATCTAACCTCTTCAATGACACCCAGTTATTTTCACACTCAACATCCTGCCACGAACCAGTAATTATGGCCTGTAGTTGCTATCTCTGCTGACACTGACTTGCAGACTACAGAGACATAGGCAAATGAGCTTATAACCTTAACATAACCAAAGGCCACTAAAGAGGTTATTTTTTGCAACATGACATTTATTCCTGAAATTGTTGGCCATTAAACAACAATCATTTCATCATTTAATCTAATTCTAACCAAGACTTTCAAATGGAAACCTTTTCCACTGCATCTTTTTTTTTCCTACTCGCAGCAAGTCATTAAAACAAAATTAATACATGATAAAAAAACTGCAGTGAAGAGGAAAAAAAAAAAACCAAAAAAACAACCCTGTAGCTCTTCTTTTGCTTCAGGGAAATTAAGATTTCTCATGCTGGAGAAGGGGGAGAAGGGAAAGTTAAAGCTGGCTAGCAGTGGCTGCAGAAGCAAAGACTGCAAACCCCTTCACTCACCTTTCCAAAAACAAGTGGCAAAAGACATCAGATCTTAATGTTTGTTGGTGATATGACATATACAACACAATTCATGACAGAACATCAGCAATAACATTTGAGAAGTCAGGTAAATACACTTCAGAAAGACCAAGGAGAAAAACATCATCCTTGTTGTTAAAAAGAGGGTAAAGGAAGAGCCAAAGAATAATGGTCAAATTATTTTTCTTAGTAAAACACAGAAAAATACAATAACTGTGGGTACAGAAAAACAACATGCTCTAAAACTTTTTGACAATTCCTCATGATATTCTCATCCCAAGACAAGAAGTTAGTTTTGCATGGTTGTAAAAGTGGTTGGGAAACTTTACTTGGGGAAAATATGAATGGAAACTTGACTTTAAAAAAAGTAATATGGGTTACTTACGACCTCTAAGAGTTTGAAAGTCATAACTGAAAAATGTGCTCTCACAGTAGCCAGTGTCAGCAGGTATCTGAACAGATTTTTCAATTAAATATTGAAATGTCCACAGTAGGTATAGCAAAATACACTATAGGGTGTATCATTCTACCAATTTGCCTGAGAACACAAGGTATAAGCTGTGCCTGCAGAGATCGCAAAAGAATTTAAGGATTTTAAGCACTAAAAGAAGGAACTGAAGACCTGGCATGATCCTATTCACCTGCGGTGTACAGTTGATTGTTAAGAGATAGAGACTTATTACATTACATCAACAAAATTTGGTATCTCACCTGTGATTTAAATTATTTTCCGTGGAGTCTTCTCCTGTTGGCAGATGATAAGCCAAGCCACTATACAGCAGATTTCAAAATGAATGATATTTCACGTAATTACTCAAGTTAGAGTTAGCAGTAGTGCTACTTTGCACATAATGTGTGGTCCTGCAATTTTGTCAAAGCAAGGTACATCTTAATAACAGGAAGCTGCTCATCTTTGTTAGGAGGAGACTGCCTAAAAACAGGTAATGTCTTCTCTGCAGAATAAGCAGAAGATAAAAAGTCTGTTCAGGGAAGACTTTGGTGGATATACTTTCCCTTCATTCCTAGAGCTCTCTAGGAACATAACAACAAAAAAAGCACCACAACATGTGAGTAGAGAGAGCTGAGCTATAAATAGAAATTTTTCCTACTAAAATTATTACTAAAATTTCTTGGTAAAGAGCTTTAGTTGAAAGAAGCCTGAGACAAAGTTTGATACAATCCTCTTGCAGCCTGCAAAATATCTACTTCTAGCCAGACTTAATACAACACCAAAACCAAATAGAGAAGCTATCTCCTGAAATAAGACAGGCCAGCAGAGACATCTAATTATGCTCTGTAGCACTTTACTATTTACACAAAACAATTAAAAAAAAAAAACCAAAATAAAAATCCACTCCCACTTTTCTTACAGGAAATTAAAAGCCCTAATTATACAATCAGCATTAGCAACACAAATGTTACTATTTGGACCATGAGAAGCATTTTATAATAATAAGGGAAAAAAAGAGAAGCAAAGAAACAAATAATTATACTAGTTCGATCTTTATTTCAAAAATATTGTCACATTACATTCACTGAACAATGTTTTAAGTGACAAAGTCAAGCACCAAGAAACTTAACCAGAATAGTTTGGTTGAGCAATCATTACTTAGCTCTGTAAATGACAAAAATATTTTTACAGATCCACAATTACAAAATGATACACTTTCCACTGAAGCCTCAACTACAGGCCGGTGAGACAGTGAGAAGAATATAAGCTGCTCAAAGAGCAAGAAAATCATGTATTTATTTTTATCCCAATCATTTGTGAATGCTACACTACCCAGTCTTCCTGTTGGCTTCAGAACTGTTAATTTCCTTTTAATAAGACACTTTTCACCATCACATCATTCAAGCATCAGTGCACACTATCTTCTTATCTGCCCTGTGGAATAAGAACATACCTTTCCCCTTGTAAAAATAAGGGCAGTGAATCACTAATGGAGCTGGGGACAGAACTTCAGAACTTGTCTCCAGTCACAAATTTACAGATTGCTCATTCCTGTAGATCACAGATGGACTTATCATGTAATGTTCCCATGCACCTCAGGAGAAATGTGAAGAGTCCAATTCTGCCATAAATAGCATCTGAAAAGGGGACAACTTGCAAGGTTAGTGGCCATCCATCCTAAAGCTGTTTTAGCTAATCCTTTGAAGAGGAAGTGAGGCTCATATACAGCCACTTCTGTATACCACTCGTCCCGTCCAATGCATAAGATCAGCCTTCCTATCCTTGTGATCTCTGGCTCCCCTACATACGTGGTGAGACACGGCAATTTCAGACTTCAGCCCCAGCATCTTGCCCTCACTCCTACCAAACTTCTTGAGTCCCACCCATCTGATGGGATGTATTGTAATGCATCCATATATTGCAAAATAAAATAAAATAAATAAAACCCCCTGCCCTTCTTGGAGATTCTTCTTCCAAGTGATACCATTTCCTCTCTCCTTCACTGTAGAGCACCGTACACTTCTGACAGAAGGTGTGGGACCAGATTTTGATAAGAATATTTGCGCTCAGGCAGTGTTTTGACAAGCTGCCAAAATTCTGCAGACAACAAAAGCAACAAGAGAATAAGAGTATCTGTTTTCAATCTTTTGTAACTTAGCTAAAAAAAAACACTCTAGGATTTCAAGCAACAAAGAAAAAGCACTTTTTTTGGCTGTGCAGTTACCTCTGCTGATTTCCAATGACCTACAGTTACTAATAGACTTACCTACAGTAAATAATAGACTTAATAGAATAGAGGCACAAAAATCTATTTTAATGAAAAGTGTTAGACAACCTAGACTAGAATAAAAGGACATCAACTGCAGACTCTTGATACCCTTAAAAATAATTAAAAGTGTAGTTCATCAGGCAGCAGCAGTAGCCATGGGCCAGAAAATCTGCAAATCCCAAATTCACCTCAGTGAAATGATACTTCCACATCTGTGCAATGTTGACCTAATTTTTTCCTTTCCCACTGTTCCTGGTCTACCAACTACGTGCAATTAAAATGAAGTTGCCCGAGGCTGTATCACTTCTTGCATATGGTTGATTTTTTCCCCCCAAAGATAAGGCAGAGAAAGCAGAGGGAACTAGCTATGAGACACAATCTCTGAATTGGTAGCTACTAAAAGTGCACCCACTGCCACTGAAAACCAGAAAAATTTTGATCCCAAGTGCTGAACTACAAAGAAAACTGCACAAAGACATCTCCATGGAGGTTTCTATGGAAAATATTCTACAATGCAGTTTCAAGCAGCTTGGCGGGGGGGTGGAGGGAGGGAGAGGGGGAAGGCAGGGAGGTGTCACACAAAGTCTCCAAACTTTATGTAACAAGTGACACTGAAATCTCCTTGTTCTTGTACCCAAAACATTATGCCCAGTGAGAAAGCAACACCACTTCCTCACCAGAAGATGTGGACTACACAAGCTGATGATTGATTCAGAAACCCGTGTGACTGACTTTTCAGTAATCCTGACAAATCATCCTCTTACAGCATTACAAAACATCCACACAGAGGCACTTTTCTTCAAAAAGTTTGAATTATTTAAATTTCATTATTTAAATTATTTAAATGTTTCATTATTTAAATGTTTTCAACAGGTTTGATTTGGCTCTGAATTGTAGGGGAATTGTAGGGAATTCATTGCTCTAAAATCAGCATTAGATTGTCCTGAAACAGACAGCAACTGTTGCTAATGACCGAAGAGGGATTTGTGTTCCTCTGCACATCCAGTCATATTGTGGGACAAGGATAAAATGCACATCTTTAGCCTAGAAACTCCTCTTGAAATTCACGAACTTTCCCCCCAATGTCTGTAGAATTACTTTGCTCAACGCAGACAGAAGGCAGTCTCTGACACAGCTATGACTTGGTCTATTAAAGTCTTTGAGAGCTGCGATCAAAGTTTCAGCTGTCTCTAAAAAATAAATTGGAGATGTTGAATATCCAGTTGAATAGGACAAGGGACAACAGCCTTAAACAGAAAGAGAATAGGTTGAGATTAGATATGAGGAAGAAATTCTTTACTGGGAGGGTGGTGAGGCACTGGAACACATTGCCCAAAGAAGCTGCTGATGCCCCATTCCTGGAAGCATTGAAGGCCAGGTTAGATGGGGCCCAGAGCAACCTGGTCTAGAGAAAGGTGTCCCTGCCCATGGCAGAGGGGTTGGAACCAGATGATCTTTAAAGTCCCTTTCAACACACACCATTCTACGATTCCATACAATAGGAATTGCAGAGCAAAGAAGTGACACAGCCGGACACAGACGTAATGTGGAAGTGGAGAAATGTTATATAGTTGTTCCCCCTATGGCAATCAGTGGCCCACATGTAATAGTGGGGACAAAAAAAGGGACTAATATGTCCATTTGTTCCTCTCATAAATATTCCCCAGTAGGGGTATGGGAAAGAAAATCTATCAAACACTATGCCAGAGAAAATCACCTCTCATTCTTCACATCAGTCATAGAAATAATTTAGTGAATAGAATATTCAGTCACAAAAAATACACAGGCTCAATCTCTGGACTAGTACACCCAAAAAAAAAAAAAAAAAAAAAAACCGAGGTGATGTTTAACTGGGCTTTCAACACGTTCTGAAGAGTACAGCTGAATCCTCTTTTGGAAGGATGGGATGAACTCTAATAACACGACAAAGTTGGAAAATGTTATTTCTCCCCCTGTCATCACTTCATTAGACTCCTCCCTATTGTTGAAAGCTATAAAACTTTTTCCTCTAATGACTTTCATTTTGTAAGTCATTAGGCCGCTTCCTTTGCAATTCAGAATCCTACCTGTGATTGTACCATAGGCCTGACTTGATGCAATATGATAAAAATCATAGAATGGAGTGGGTTGGAAAAGACCTTAAAGACCATTCAGTTCCAATCCCACTGCCATGGGCAGGGACACCTTCCACTAGAACAGGTTGCTCAAAGCCCCATCCTATCTGGCCTTGAATACTTACAGGGATGAGGCATCCACAACTCTCTGGACAACTTGTGCTAGTGCTCTACCGTCCAGATTTCTTTCTAACATCTAATTTAAACCTGTTCTTTTCCCATTTAAAACCACTGCCTCTTGTCCTGTCACTCTCTGGCTGTATAAAAAGTCCCTCTCTCCCCTTTTTATAAGCCCCTTTAAGGTACTGGAAGGCTGCAATAAAGTCTCCCTGGAGCCTTCTCTTCTCCATACTGAACAATTCCGGCTCTCACAGCCTGTCCTGTTGTAGGGGGAGTCTTCCATCTTCATGGCCCTCCTCTGGACCCACTCTAAGAGGCGCACAGCTGTGTGCTGAGGACCCCAGAGCTGGATGCAGCACTCCAGGGAGGGTCTCCAGAGAAAAGAGGGAGAATCACCTCTCTCAGCCTGCTGGCAACACTGCTTTTGATGCAGCCCAGGATGGGGCTGTCCTTGTGGGCTGCAAGTGGACATTGTTGGCTCATGGCAAGCATCTCATGTCCACCTTTTCACCCACAACAATCTCCAGGTCCTTCTCTGCAGAGCTGCTCTCAATGCCTTCTCCCAGTCTGTACTCCTATCTGGGGCTGCCCCAATGCAGGTGCAGGACCTTGCACTTCGACTGTGTGAACAAAGCACCTCTCTTGATACTCTTTTGTTTTCCTTGCAAAAGCTGATGCAGCTAGAAGGCAGCACTGTGGGATCTGTCCCAATCACTCCCCCTAGACTGTCTGGGTAGACAGGGGGGAAAAGGTTAGAAAACCCTCTTCTTTGAGATATATAAATATCTCATACATATATAATATTTTTTTTATTTAATTATATAATACAAATATTTGATGTGCTTTATCCTGAAGTGTCTAAAGCAGTCCAGACCACCCTAATGGTGGCCATTTCTCTCCACTGACTATAAAGTGGAAGTGACTGGATCAATATAAGGAAAGATGAGTATTAGCTGTGAGTGACATTTTTGCTAGTCTAGACACATTTCAGCTTTGCCTTTTTTATTGTGTTTGCTTTTCTTTGCCAATTCTCTGAGTTACAAACTCCAATATCTATTTGCCACCACCTGATATTCATGCAAATGTCAGTTGAATTCTCTGCATGAAAAATACCATATCTTAGTTAAATACAATAAAACAAGCAAACAACAAACAATCAAACACAAACCAACTTCATCACCACCCCCAATCCAACTCACAAACACAAATGCTAATTATAAATGTTACATTTAGATCCAGAGGTCAGGTTACGGTAAACTTCAGGTTTTGTTTTGATCAAGGCAAATGAAAGCCTGTCCTGACAGTGAAAATCCAAGCAGATGACTTGTTTTTGCAGAATTCTGTCTGCATACAAATTGCCAAAGAGATTGATGATGCACCCAATGCAGGGATTAGAGTCACTGCAAAACAGTGATAAATAAATACAAAGATCTAGGTTTTATTTATTACTACCCACTGCAGGTATTCATCATTATATTTCCGACTCCTGGGATTTTTGCATGTACATTATACACGTTCATTTCTCCTTGGCTTCTACATTGCCTGGCTACTTCCTCCCCTTGAAGATGAATAAGGAAAATGCTCCATAGGAAAGATCAGACTCAAACCACTTATCTCTCATATTCTGCTTCTTTAACTAAGTGTATTAAGACTGGGACTGAAGCAGTTGTAAATAATATTTGTAGGTATCTTAGTGGTCAGGCCTCAGCAGATTGTGAACAACAACTGTAAATTGTTTTTATCTGAGGTCTCTACACTTTCAGAAAGGAAATTCCCACATTTGATGGTTAAAGACAGTGAAAAGAGGAAGGGGAGAATGGTCATCCACAAAAACACACACACAGAATTTACAGAACTAAGTTAGACCTCCCAGGAGAAAAACTTATTTTATGTTGCTTTATATATGCTTCAGTGGTTAAATCAAATATATCTGAATTATTTTTAAGAAAAAAGAAACTGCTCTAAAAATCCCAATAACAGTAATTCTGAAGATTTGGAAATCTAACATAAACTTGGCCAATGGTTAAAAATACATTCTCTGATTTGTTGCATTTTCTCATCATTAGAAATATTACATGGGCCAAGCAAATGAGCTGATGGATTGACTATTTAAAGCAGTGCAATTTTAAACTCTTTTCAAAATGTACAGTCATACGTCTAATAAAGCCAAGAATCTCAAGTACTCTTTCTGTTGGGTACAGTCAACCTTTAAACTTGTGCTTCAGATCACTGCAGGCAAGTTTAAGAAATCTGTCAGCCTTCACACACCCTCACAGGCTGGAAATACAGTTGTGCACTCAAAAGAGAAGGTCTCTGGCCATCCAGGATATGAGAGCAATGAAGAGACACACATAAAAAAATCTCAGTCCAGCTCATTTGGTAAAAGTTGCATCTAGCAGGATGTTTAAAAAAGAACTGTTTGTTCCTTAAAGTAAATCACTGAAACATTAAAGCAGAGGTTTAAAAATAGCTTTTTCTAACATTCAAGAATTTACATTTTTATGTCATTCTGTATTTACAAGCAGCTTTTCTACCAAAACATCAATTTGACATTAAAAAAACATTCAGATCAAAGGAATGATGTGTAGAATAATCACTGAGCATCAGTAATCAGAAATTAATTTTAAAAATAAGCATGCTTGAGTATTTTAGCAACTTAAACATGTATTTTTTCTTAGAAAATAAAAAGTAAAATGGATGGTTCCTACAGATGCTGCCAGTCGTTAGGTGAAAGTATCTGCAGCTGCACACATACAAATGTAACAAGAAGACAAAATTAATACAGAAGATAGCAGAGAAACAGATCACTTATTAAACTTGAGTTTAATATCTCTGACTAATGCCAGAAGTGTACAGACTGCCTTACAGTTCTCAACTGAGCAAACCAAAACGGGCAAAGATAAAACGAGTTTTCAAACATTTGGGGTTTTTCCCCTTTCATAGTTATCAATGTAGATTATGAGCAAAATAAAGGAGCAAAATCAAGGTAGAATATGAGCAGTATCATTCAGTAGACTATGAGCACAATAAAACTGAGATGATCAAAACTACCCAACACCAATTATCTTTTCATACCACCCAGAATACACTGCACAATGAATTTAAGATTAAATCTGAGCCAGAGATCAGACCAAGGTTTACATATCTTTCAACTCAGCACACAACTGGTTTTGAAAAGGACTGTGGGCTGGAGGTAAAGGTGTTCTAGATGGAAAGCAGGCACAATGCTAAACTGTGAAGATCCGTATGGACTGTGAGGAACATTGCACTCATGATCTCACAAAAATACTGCACTAAAGACTTGTGTCTAAAATATATGTCTTTAAATTATTTGAGATAACCAATCAAGTTGATACATGAAAAGGAAATGTCCATTTATCAGTCTGATTACCCTACTTAACTGACTCCATCACTGGATCTTGTATAGGTATTCATCAACAGTTTGTTTAAGAAAAGGCATTTGCCTCAGACCCACTTTAACAGTTTTAATATTTTCTTACAACGAACTGACAGGATCCCAGTTAATGCAGGAAGATCATTTAAAGCCATTATTCTGTTTACTCTCTCCATTCCAGACTCAAAGGAAAAGTTAGCCCTCAGTTCTCACACGTAACTAGCTATTCAATCCCCAAAACAGATGGAAAATTAGTTATTACTAAGTAGTACCTAAGCAGATTCTTATATATAAGATATATGCATCTACAAGGAACATTCAGAAAATAAGGGGACAATTACACCTCTAATAACTCAGTCTTAACCACACACAAACACAAAAAACCTAATTAAATTAAAGGCAAGACGCTGGAAATGGATAATTAGAAAACAACCATGATCCAGGAGATGCTGTCAACTTTCAGCTGTAGTGACTCAGAGAATACTGACAGAAAGCAGTCAACCCTATCCACCAATTACACATCGGTTTAAAAACTGTAATGAAGACATGGCCTTTCTAACCAACATTAATTCCAAACAATTTTCTCCTCTTTGAGATACAGCAGGGATGCCACTACATGTTGATTCATCTCAATGACTTTTTGGGGTAAAAAAGATGAGTAGGGAAAACATAGAACAAAAAAGGTCCTCTCATGCTCCTCTGCTGGCAAAACATGTCAAAAACCCCTAACGCCCCTAAATTCCCTAAAGATTTCCACGCATGCCTAATACACACATCTAACATGCACAGATACATATACACACATGTGTATGTGTGTGTATAAAAAGCAACATGTATGCATTCAATATAAAAAATCTCAAAAAATAACATATCTATAAAAGCTAATGTGCTGGTTTGTATCTTTTGAGATAATGCTCTTCACAGTAGCTAGGAAGGTGCTAAGCCTCAGGTTTTTTCTGAAAACAGTATTAACACAGGTATGTTTTTGTTACTGTTAAGCAGTGCTGACACAAAGTAAAGGCCTTTTCTGCCTCTCACCCCAACAGAGAGAGGCCTAGGGGTGCACAAGAAGGTGGGAGAGGGCACAGCCTGGACAGCTGACCCCAACTGACCACAGGGATATCCCATAATATATCACAGGATCACAGAATATGCTGAGCTGGGAAGGACCCCCAAGGACCATCAAGTCCAGCTCCTGGCACCCAAGAGTCACATCGTGTGCCCGAGAGCATTGTCCTAATGCTTCTTGAGCTCTGTCAGCCTTGGTGCTGTGACCGCTCCCCTGGGGAGCTGTTCCAGTGCCCAGCCACCCTCTGGGGGAAGAACCTTTTCCTGATATCCAACCTAAACCTCCCCTGACACATCCTCAGGCCATTCCCTCAGGTCCAGTCCATGGTCACCAGAGAGAAATCTGTGCCTGCCCCTCCTCTTCCCCTCATGAGGATGCTGTAACTGCACTGAGGTCTCCCCTCAGCCTCCTCCAGGCTGAGCAGAAGTGACCTTAGCCACCCCTCGGGGCCCTCCACCATCTTTACTGCCATCCTTTGGATGCTCTCTAGGGTGTCATGTTCATCATAGAGACCTGGGGGAAGAAGGAGGAAGGGGCAGAAATTCAGAATGATTGTGTTAAGTGACCATTACATGTGATAGAGCCCTGCTTTCCTGGAGATGGCTGAAAATCTGCCTGCCCATAAGAAGTGGTGAATGAATTCCTTGTTCTGTTTTTCTTGTGTGTACCTTTTGCTTTACCTATTAAACTGGTTTTGTCTCAACCCATGAGTTTACTCACGTTTAGCCTTCTCATTCTCTTCCCAATTCACCAGAGAGGAGTGAGCAAGTGGCTGCACAGTGCTCAGTTGTCGGCTGGGGGTAAACCACGACAGTCACAGCAAAAAGCAGCCACCAACGAGCACTGGACTCCAAGAGGCCAGCGAGCCCCACGGCAAACAGAGAAGCTTGCCAATTAACAGCTAAACAGCAATAACAGCTATAAAGTCAATCTAGCGCACTCCTATCAAATCTGATGTCATCTCAAACCTTCAAGCTCCACACTGGGCGCCAAAAAACACTCTATCCCAGCCAAAGGCAGCACAGCTATGCATATTTTGTATATATTTCTGTCTATGTGAATATGCATACAAATGTATTTACATACGTGCACACACACACACAAAATTTCAGTCACATCTCTTCCTCAAAATTTGCATCCCAAGAATAAGGTAAAGTTTGGCTGAAGAGAACCAGATAGTAAATAAATGCATACACACATAGATAAATAAAATGTGATTAATTTAATTTGGACTGTGGCCTGTTTCCAGAGCAGAGTACATTAAGCACTCTTATTTCTAGTCCTCTTTTTCACATTGCTGCTCAATACTCACAAGCATGGAAATGAGGAGAGATACTACACTGTATTCCTGTCTCCAAAGTCCCCAAAAACACTAATTAATTCATAGGCCATAGCTTAGAAATTTATGAAGGTGCATATCTGAAACTTAATTGAAACGTAGAAAAAGCTCTACCTTTTTTTACTTACAGGGTTTACTCACTGGCCTCTTTACATCTCTAACTCAATTGCTTTATTATATTATTTGATTCAACTCTTAAATTTTTTAAAGCTATCAAAACATATGAGAAAAATGTCAAAAATGAGAGTGCTTTCAAAACAAGGAACATCAGCTTTAACTGTTACTTACATCTCAAAAAAATTAAGCTCTCAGATTCTACCCTTATATCTCACTCCTCACCCTATCTTTTTTAACTTCCTTTTTCTTGACAATGCAGGCTTTTTGCTCCATGTGTCAGGTGCTGACCACCTACTTTTCATCATGAAGTACATCATCCACTACAGACAGTAGCTGAAGCAGATGAGCCAAAGAACAGTATAAATTAGCCATTTTTTAAAAAATTAAACCAAGCAATAGATTTGGCTGCAGTACCAATTTATCTCCAATCCACTAGACCATCCCACCTGATAAACTTCAGCTGTGCTCCCATTCTGTGGGAAGATGGAAGGGTTATCACCACCATTTCACTGATGCAGAGTTTCATCCAGCTGTGTAACACGAAGGGAAGCTGAGCAGAGTCGGGGGCTTCATTTGACTCTTACCCCAGGGCTTCCACTAACTGCACTGGGACTTTATTTACTGAAGTTGAGCTAAAAATTCACAACAGAACTGGCAAAACATAACAATGGGTTTGTTCTCATCAGCTTAACATCTGGTTTCTGAATTAACATGAGTTATAATTATTAAACCAGAATAATCACAACAAATAGCAAGAGTTGCCTGTCTCCAGAGTGACCAACTCTGTTTCCTACAAGTTACTGCTTTTTGCTAGCATTCATCACTTTTTTTTTTTTCAAACTGTAAACACTCAATTCTTTCTCAAAGAATTCAGGTTTCATGTTTCTGTTGATCAGCACAGTCAACTGGCTCAGAAATTCATACACTGTAAAATGCCTCAGTGCAGTATGAATTTTAGGTACAGTTAATCTATACATGGTCCCATGCATGCAGTTGTTCTCCTTTGGATGAATACAGAAACACTCCTTGGGAATCTGGTCAGGAGAGGCTTTAAGTTTTATTTTTTTTAAAAAAATCTCAAAGAAAGTAAAATATCCCAGTCCCCAAAGATCGTCTGCTCGATGTGTAACAGTCATCCAATCTGCATTTTTTCTCAATTAGAAAATAAATGTTTCTCTCTGTTTTATGTCCTTTACAAGCTCAAATTGTTCCCTTCAATAACAGCTCAATATCCTATAAATATGGCTAAATGAAAACTTCTTCAAATGCAGTTTTCTGAAAAAATGAAAGATATTACAACTGTTGGCAAAAATTATTCCCTTTTTTCATACTGCATCCAGCTCTGGGCTACCCAGCACAGGACAGACATCAACCTGGACCTCCTCTGGACTCATACCTTTGCGCAGTACAGCTGCCCAAAGCAACTGTGGATGCCCCATCCCAGAAGGTGTGCAAGGCCAGGCTGGATGGAGCTCTGAGCTGCCTGTTCTAGCAGAAGGGGTGTTGGAACTAGATGATCTTTAAGGTACCTTCCAACCCAAACCAGTCTGTGGTTCTATGCTTCTCGTATCGCAGAAACTGTTCATATTTCTAAAAGCAGAACTGAACCTAGTGATGAAGACACATTACACTATCATGAAGCCCAAAATAAGGAGGTGTGCTTATTAAACCGTGATTTAAATTAACAACAGAATTCAAGATACTGGAATCTATTCTATTGCCAAAATACTACCTTATTTTGATGGAAATTTTAACCTCATCCTTGCTCTTGTGATAGACCAGGATGGCAGTTAAACCAAGCCTTTGTATAAATTTCAGCACTTGGGTTAAATGAAGCAGAAAGATTAGACTTTATTCCCCATCCCACACAATTCATGCTCTACAAATAATTGGTCTCCACTTCCTGGTACACTGCAGATCTGTTCCAACTTGCTCAGTTATAGCAACAAACACTGGTAGCACATATTATGCTCTACCCTCTTACTTATTCCTTCTAATCTTCTGCCTTTTCAACAAAATATATTTACTTTTTTTGCTAATAACATTTTCCTCCATCTCATTTCAAAACAGTTTGTTTCTCCTTTATCTGACCTTTTTAATTAAACTTAATAATCCAATAAAATACTTAACACCAGTGGGCAGAAAATGCTCTATCTAGACATGCTTCGACAGGAAAAAAAAGGATTTAAAAAAAAGTGCATGCGAAAAAACATAAAAACCAGAATAAAAGCATTTGTTCTGACAGTGCAGTTGAAAGGCACCACAAAATCTCTAAGTTATTTTCCAAATTCCAGTCACTCAACTAGAGACTCTGTTTAAGTTTGCTGCTGGGCTGTCATGGCGTGAAAACAATAGATATACAGACACACCCTAAGAGAACATCCCAGCTTTCTTCTCACTTGGTTCTGCTTCCCATTTTTTTCCCCAATTATTTCTGAGCCAGACCAAGTTCACCACACAGGCTGCACAAACCTCCCTCTTCCTTTCCTCATTTCCTTGCTAGTTTTAAACTCATAGACTGACGTAGCTCCCGTCCTCTGTTAAAAAGTTGTATTTATCCCCAGTTTAACTCTGTCTTTTTTTTTTTTTTTTGTAAAATTAATCTCCAGCATGTTCAACAGAAGTTTTCCACATGTTCTACTTGGATGAGCATGTATTAGTTAGTGGGTCCTATTTTTAGCTGTTTTGCCTTACTTTACAGTTTATTTCCTTAAATAGCAATCTGGATATCGACATAGAGCACAGATGAAAAATAAAACATATTCCCTGTTTCACATATATTTAGGGACATGGAATTTTAAGTTTATAAATAGCAGTATCTAAACTCAGGAGTGAAATTTAGCATCCTAAGGTTAAAATAAAAATTTTATTATTATAACTTGGAAATTTAAATGGATTTTTTTCATGGGAAATGAATCGACTTAATTTTAGACATTTTTAATGATGGAGCTGCAGCAACCAGCATGGAATTTACTGGTAATCTTAATTACACTGTAAGATTTATTCTGAATCCCCTTTAAACTTGAGGCACTTCAACTGAGGTGGACAGGATCTCCCTCTGGAGGCCTTCAGAGGCATCTTCCTCCCTCTCTCTAAGGTAGGAAACTTAAGTTGGTTTCACAACAGGTTGGTTCCTGCATGCAAACTCAGCTTAAAGATGCTCTTCCTCTCCTTCCCATTCTCCACTACCCATATACTCACCTGTATTCCACCCCGCTGTCAAGTATGGTGATTCAGCCTGGATCAATGAAATAATTGAGGTAAAAAAAAACTAATTAATGTTTAGGTTATTTTCAGCCCAGATCACGTCAAAGATCTCATTTACAGAGAAAACCATAAAACTGCACCAGCATAATTAAGAGAAGCAAATGGCAACACCAAAATACTTTTATTTTTTTTTAAATCCAAAAAGCATCAATGCAAAGCACCATGGGAGGCATTACTTTGTGAGTCCCTTCCCACTCAGAATATTGTATGATTCTATGATTCATCTCTGAATACAAATACCAATAGTTAATAGAATCAGTATGGCTTCACCATCCTGGTAGTTTGAGTGAAAAACATTGCTATGAAGACACAAAAGAAAAAGAACTTGCAAAACCTCACTTGAAATCAGAGGAAAGTGTAATTTCTAACGGTTTTGCAAAACTCTGCCCAAACCAGGGAAAAATGGTAAGCTTTCTGATAAAAGTATCCTCTTCAGTGAGGCTGCCATGCGGAAAAATCAGATGGAATTTTCAAACATATTACTAAGTCATGTAACCTCATTCGTTAACATCAGTGGCGTAACTTCTGTAACAAGGCAGATGTGTCAAACACAGGACCAGGAGAAGCTCCGCTGTACAATGGAGGTTGATGGTTTTCACAGCTTTGATACGAGTTTGAATTAATCGAAATCTCCTGCAAATAAAGCCGTGCATTTACTCGTGCACATTTTTGATGGATTCATTTCAGGTTTTTCCCTTTGTTTCCTTATCTAGCATTTTCACTCTCCATCCTAGCAAGCTGATCTTCCATAACTGCATAAGCATCACAGTGACAACCCATATGCTTAATCTGCCTTAATCTTTGGGAAGCCTGTCTTTTTATCTATATGATAGTATATAACAAGATATGATAATATAAACCAAAACCCTTCTCCTGGGGGGATACTTCACTGATTTCAAGTGGGCTTCCCATTTTTACAGTACTTCTTATAGTACTTACATGGGAAACTTAGTCAAGACTGAGATGGGAAATTTTTTCTTTGATTCAATTTTATATTGAGTATTTTACAGTTTACTAGAAGAACTCTTTCATGAAATGAACAATTTAAAGAAGATATTTTTGATGATGGTGATATTCACAGCACATTTCTGCTTCAAAGCAATGCAGGCAGTGGAATATGCATAATAATAGAAACATCAATAAACAAACCTATTTAATTGTTTAATACTATACAGTGCTAAAAGTTGACATTTAATAGTCACATTTAAGAGTAACTTAGGTAAAAGAAGAATGCGGCTGTGTGTTCAAGAGCCAACTGTTATCTTGCTTCTTTGTGCTTTGAAAATAAAGTATTTTAAACTACCAATTTATCTACTAGTACACATCAGTAAGTATTCAGCAACACAGTATAATACTTTCCTTGACAGGTTCTAAATACCTGTTCCAACAATGTCAAGTACATAGTTATTTCAGTAAAGTATGATTTGAAGTATCTGACTTTTGTGTGAAAAGACTCAAGAGAAAGTTGATGATCTAGATGTTGCCAAAATGTGTTTTTTTAAATTGACATAATAATTAAGAAAATTAGTATGAAGGCGGCCAAAAACCATGGAGCGTTTCTCTTGTAACAACTCATTATGCAATGTTTTACACTAAATATCATCACTAATCATTTTCATCTTCACAAAAATTGGGAACAAAATAAAAGTAGGATAATATTTTTGTACCTCCAGCAGCAGCACAAAGTCATAAGTTTGATCCCTGCATAGAAATATTCTGGATTTTTGCTGCTGTTGGTGAGTATGAAAAGTTTGAGAAGAGAACACTATGAGGAAGAGGGTAAAATGGTTTCAGGTAAGTGACATTTTTATACCCCCAATTAAAGAAAATGTAAGATAGGTGCTACACAAATAACAAAATATCCACTGCACATTACTGAGATAAACCAGTTGCAGATAAAGGCATGTATTACACAGAGAAAGACAGACAGCTGTAGATTAATGTAAAAAGATAATAAAAAATGACAATTAAACAAAAGATAAAGCATTAATAGATATAAGACCAGAAGAGCTGAGAAATACTGAAATCAATGTGATTTTGTCCAACATACTGATGATTAGAAAACACATCTGTTTCAGAAGAAATTATGTTCACTGCACAAGTTTACTGAACTTAAAAGTTACTGCTAATACTAGTTCAGTTAAAATCCATCATTCTATGACACATTTGCCTTTATACAGAGAAACGGTTTTTAAAATACACGCTTAAGAGTATACAAGCTTAATATTCTTACAATACTTACTGCTTCACTGATTCTCTAGAACTATGTCTTCGAGAAAACCAAAAGTCTAGTCTAACTCTTATTTCCTAGGAGTTTTCCCACAAATCTGCAAAATAGAAGATTTCAAGTATGTACTGTGGCTATTCTGCCTCTCAAGGTTTTTATATGCCACTGCCCTCAGCCAGATTTATTACTCCCCACATAATCTAATATAGAAAGAATTCACCCGATTGGTTAAACTGCAGAGCAAAATGTTGCTATATAAAGCAATATTTTGAGCTTCCAGTTTGGGATGTTCCATGAGCACAACACTTTGAAGGAAAAGAGAATTTCCATCTACGAGTAAATTGAAAGCTACACTCCAAATATTTTCAGCTATTTGAGATATTTTTAAACATGTGCATTTCTTATCAGCATTGGCATGGTTCATACTGGAGGAAAACATGAGATGGAACCATCCAGGAGATTGAAGGAGCGACTTCTGCTCCTCCTCGCTGCCTGCCCAAGGTCAGGTAAGAGATGGGGGGGTTATGAAGAAAATAAATGAAACACAGAAAAGAAAGCACTTCTGCTCATCTCCCAGCACCTTTCATATTCACACAAAAGCCTCCTTGCAATGGATGACCTCTATCCCATGGGTAATTTAAGGACTGAAATATGAAAGGTACAAGTGACACAGGTGGGAACCCAAAATATAGAAGAGGGGGATAATGACACATAGGACGAAAAAAAGGAGGGTGGATGCAATGACACAGGTGACTGATGTCCAAAAGCACTGGAGTGAAGAATGGGTAAGAAAAAGCATGGAAGCAACATGAAGAAGTGAAAATACTGTAATATTTACTGAACAAAAAAAGCCCTCTGCCTTCCTAGGTCACCTCAATTGCTCGACATGACACCATAACTTGTCTACACATCCAAAAAGCTTCTATTAATGTCTTCAACTAATGCCTATATTAAAAATAAGAAAAAAAATATTTTTTCCTGTCTAAACCAGGAGTTGATTAAAGCAACCTTCTAGTAAAGAAAAATCAGTTTATTCCAGCACCAATGAATGGCACTTGCCTTTGTTCTCATTAAATGTGCCTCTTCTACACATATTATCTATTTACTTATACACAGGGATAGTCAAATGGCTTAGGTGTTCTTTACAAGATACCTTTTCCCTGTTTTGCAAACAACAATTTTAATGCATAATATACAGTGCTTGCCTCTGCAGAAGTCAGCTGAGCTCCTAAGTCTCATGTAAATTCAATCCACTGATATACTCAGTAAATGAAAATGCAATTCTCTTTCCCATGCTTTTTTGATTCATACCTTCCATGTAGATTTTAACAAAATAAATCACAGAACACTTGACACTGTACTACACAGCAGTCCTAAACTGGTAGAACTACCCTACTAAGAGTCATTTTCATGTAGTGAGAAAGGGCATGAGAAAGATTAGATCTGTGAGATTTGCCTTGAATGGGGAGTGAGCACTGACTGTGAGCATTCAGAAAGTTATTTGTGATTAAATTGCTCTTGCTATCCAAATACACAGCTACCTTGTTCAGGCTCTTATTTAAACAGCTCTTCTAAGGTAACTAATACAGCACTTTAAGAGGTGACCTAAATACTAGGTAGGACTTGATAACTCCCTTCCTACTGACCACCAAACCTGTCACCTTTTTAGAAGCAGAATAGATCATGTCCAACTACCTGGAGCAGTTACATACATTGCAGCAGAAGAGAATGAATGCACCTCAGAATGGATAGTACACACCCAAACTTAATTACTGTGAAGAGGGAGAAGGGAAGGAGCAATGTCCTACAGAAATCCCTGACATCCATCAGGCTCCATGTTAGCAAGTCCCATTACTGACTGAAAAAGGAAAAACTGATCAGATAATAGAAAGTGATAAAAAAGAAAAGGGATGCCCAAAAGATAGGGGTTGGAAATGAGAGTAATTGCTTTGGAGAGGGACCTTTCTCTTTCCACTGGCTATAGAAGGAGTGTGGGTAACAAGGTAGATGACTAACCTTGGTATCAGGGAGAATCCCATTTTACCTACTGCTTCTAGAGATTATAAAAGAGATAATTACATTCACAACACAAATGCTACATTTCCCTCTATTATCTCATGTTAACTATGTGTATTGCACAACTTTTACATAAAACTATTTGGTTTATCAAAATAATTTTTTAATTGATTTTTTATATAGCTTTTCTGACAATCAATTTTAACCTCAAAAAGTACTATGGTTTTATATTCAGGCTGATGATTAAAAGCATTTCAGATGACAGATATTATCTATATTTATTTGCTTCATAAAGCAAATTCTCGAAGGCACAGCAAGATAAAAGTATGAATTCTCTAATGAAAAAGGTATTAATATTTGCATTCATGAAGCAATTATTTTTAAAAGCCTGCTTAATAAATGTTGCATGGACATGATATGTGGGCAATGTGAACCTAAATGGCAAGATGATTTAGCTGGAAAATTATATAGATATCAAAAAACAGTCCCTTTTTCTCAAAAAAGAAAAAAAAGAAAAAAAACACAAAACCCCCATAGTTTAGACTCTTTTTCCACTGCAACACTGTTTGTTATGTGTAACAAAACAGATGACTATCAGTCCATTATTACCAGACACCTTTCCAGACACATCTGCTGTACCTCAACTCTGAAGGTTATTAGTTCATGGTTTTATTAGAGAAGCCTAGGAGTAACCAGGTAAAATAGAATATAGTTCATTAGCAGCTCTGAACAGAATATACACTAATTCAGTGTTACAACATGTAAAGTGAATGGAATTAAGGAAAGCAATTTTAGATAATGAAATTTTAAATACTTTATATTCTATTAAGTTGCTTCCAGACTCCATTGGACAAAAGACAGACAGACAGAATCAGCTTCAGAGTTAATTATCCCTCTTTCAGATCTTTCTAGTGAAATAGCCTGTTCTCTTGATAAATTGATTCAACAAAGTAATATTGAGATTTGAAAGTAAGGAGTTCAGTGAACTGCTGAATTATAGCTCTGTACAGTTTTTTCTCAGAAAACTTATGGTCCTGGCTTTGATAAATTTGTTGGACAAAAAGCTATGGGGGGCAAGGGGGAAGAAGTGGAGCGATCATTAAAAATACACCTATTTCAAGGTCATCCATGAGTTTTTATTGCCATCTAGTCCCTGAAACCATTGACACATTCACTGGGAAAAAATGCTGGGTGCTGCCAAGGTATATTGTTTATTGGCATAGAGACCAAGAACTCAAATGAGTAGTTCCATCAGGTATGCATTCAGCATAAACCAAACATCATTCGCAACGAAATGATGTAACAAGCGTAGAAGCTAAAAGAAAAAGAAGCCGTGGAACAGAATCAAGCACAGTTCTCCCAATAACACAGGGATGGGAGGAGATTCCTAGGGCACTAACTCAGGGCACAGCAGTAAAATACTGATTGCAGAGTGTACCACTGTCCCTTGAATCGCTATTTCCTTTGACACCATCAAAGGTTGGCTGGCATCCGCTTCTGACAGGTGCAGGAATGCCACAGCCACTGCCAGTCCAGCCCTGCTGATTCACTGTAGCAGGTGCTGCCCATCAGTTTCCCCCAGAAAAGGGAAGCTGACCCCTCCAACTCTCACTCATAGCTGAGAAACAGAGAGGAACCTTAAATGCCTGGCAGATGCCCAGCCAATGTACTGCATCCAGAGGTCGTTCTCTGGGGTCATACTATTGAAAACTCATTGACACTTACTGTACATTCTTTTCTTCTGGTTAAACACTTCCAATAGGAGAAGGTGTCTGTGGGACTATGGACATTTCACAAGTCCCATGATAATGAACTACTCGAGCAACTGAGATTTCAAAAAGGACAGCCAGTTCTTACCCTGCCACCTTTGTTTGCAAAATCAAAGTTCTCTTAGAGGCAACTATGCTCATGTAACAGAAGTGATCTCTTTTTAATTGCTTTTCCAATTAATGGGTTTCCAAGGCTTTCTTCATTTCCTGCAAGGATAAGAGGGTCATATTCTCTATCATACCCATGAATTTGCCCAGATCAAGAACATCTACTTACTTCATTCACAAAAATCACCAGAAACTGTTCACAAGAAAAGATTAAAGGTTTGGGGTTTGAATCACTGGGGCAGATCTACTGCAGTCTTTTGCTGGTAGTCTGGGAGCGCAAAACAAAATAGACATCATCCCAACATCCTTTCCAGCAAGATGTCTTCTGATCTTCCTCTCATGGAACAGTTCAGAAGCTCCATAATGAGGCAGAAAAGACCTCTCTTTATTCCACTCAAAAACTCATGCAAATGTGGCTATCTCTCCCCTTCCAAATGGCTTCTATCCTGCCTCCAACTTCTCCCACAAATCATCAGATAAGCCAGGCTTGTGTATGTCCTGATGCATAAACAGACGGATTGTCCATGTAATAGCTTTGTAACAGCCTCTCCAGACATGCTGTTCTCTCTTTTGGGGAATGATTTCTGTCTAGAGGAGGATCCAGGTTGTCCTTTGGGACTCCTGACTATGTTATGGCTGCCTCTTTCTTGCCTGGGAATGAAAAAGCTTTTGATCTCAGCCTGAACTGAGGTTTGGTGGCATAACAGAACTATTAGCCAGCCAGCCTTCACCTTCTTTTCCTTCAGGTGAGCAGAGCAAAAGGCATGAAACAACTCTGAGCCCTGGAAATAATACTTCATTATAACATATAATAGAACTATAAATAGTGAAAATTCAGAACTACCAAGTGAAACATTTTAAAGGTTTGCAAACTTCTCCTTAACTACATAAAAAGAAGTAAGGGTAAATCTCTGCTTTGTACATTGCCAATTCTCAGGGCTTTCCTCAACTGAACACGTTCTTCAGAAGCCCTTCCATCTCCTTCCATCACTCCTATGGCTTTCGTGTTCTCCTGCTATTTACCAAAAACTGAAGGTACCAATTCTCCTTCCCCTCCCCATTCCTCACCAGGAAGCGAAAGGGAAAAAACGGTAAGCAAGCTGTCTTCTATCCTGTCCCCCACACTCCCATTCATCTGAGGAAGAAATAGACAGTATTTGTGCAGGTAACTATGAATAAATCAATTTAAATACTTCTACCATCTGTCACAGTTGCTTTCCTAAAGCAACAAATTATCTGAAAACCTGGTACAAATTGGCTCCTCTTGGAGGTCCAGAAACCACTTGTGAGAAGAGCATACAAACTACATGAAGAGGTGTCAAAATGGATGTTAAGTCTCCCAAAGCAATAAGTCTTCTACCTTCCACTTCACAGCAATCAAAATCTCATCTCCTAAGAAATTACTGCTTTTTGGCAGCCTGTATATTAGCAGGATGTGAATATTGGCCTTGTCCTTGAACTCAGATTTCTGTTTAAGGCAAAATAAAGTTACCCAGGTCCTTTGTTTTATTCTCCAACTTCTGCTCTGTTCATGATAGCAGACTGCTTTAAACACTCTCAGATTTTCAAGAGCATTCAGCATCAACAACTTCCATTTAGACATGTAAATAAGTCACTTTGGATTTGCTGGATGCTGAGTGTTCTTGAAGAGCTGACCCAACTACTACTTCTGTACCACTTCACATACTATTCACTGGATTTAAAGATGGCATTGACAGACAGACACTGCACTACTCAGGAGTAACTTTGACTGTTAGGCACACAGGGAGAATGGTTCTGTTGTGGTACAAAAATGCTTTCATAATCATACACTCTTTGGCATATCTCTGAACATAAGTGTTTAAATTACATACCTTGTACAGATTTCCATACTGAAAATAAAATAAACTTCCTGAGTACCCTCATTTTTCAAATACTTCCACAATTCCTCCTTGGTTATAGCAGGTCATGAAACAGACAGCTGCTCTTCCCTCTGTACTTGTGGGTACCTGTGTTTCAATTTTATACTTTCTTGATACGAAAACATTTGGGAATGGTCATTATTGAATAGCTGAAGAGAATATGCCACAATTCAAATTGCACAGCTTTTGCTTCTGGGCCTTTCATTAGGAAGGTAAGCATTCACATTCTTCTCAAAACTAAAGGGGAGGCATGGACCTTCCCAGTTGTTGTCATGGATACAGCTGCTGAGAAAAATGTCATTGTACCCCTGCAGATAAATGTGTCTGACAACTGCTTGGAATACGTGGTGGCAAAACCACCACAGATCTTAAACATTCTCACATGGCCAGCAGGTTCCTCTTGAAATGCACACTAAATTTTAAAAAAATTCAAGAAAAAAAGAGGAAAAAAGTTATTTTTAAACACGAACATTATAGCATGAAGGAAGAATAGGTTAAGCAGTTTAAAAAAAAATGTTGGCACTTTCATAGTTCATGATGTCATGGAGGAAAAAATATTATGGAACAATAGTATGAGTAAAGGATCAAGTGTCAGCCCAACTTTGAGTTATCTGGATTTTGTCAGTGTGTGTTACAACAGTATTGTTAGCTACAATAACTGTATTTCTTAGGTCAATGGACGATTTAAAACAAAACAAACAAATAAAAAAGGCAACAAACACACATTGGAAAATTCTGTACCAGGGAAGTTCTGATCCTGATTAGACCATCTCAAAGTGTTGGCATTTTTACTTGGACTAGAGCACTTGGAATCTCTTTCCACTTCATCTTTACATTAACTATTTACCAGGGACACAGATCACAAAAGAAATTAAGAGGTTGAAAACAGGAGACAGTTCTTCATTGAATTGTAGAGTCCTAGAAAGGCTTGGGTTGGAAGGGACCTTCAAGATTATCTAGGTCCACCCCCCTCCCATTTTCCACTTCCACTGATCTCAGATCTTGAATGAAGTAAAGTGATCACCAAGATGCTTGTGGAGTGTTGCTGCACATTGCTTACTGGCGCTTCATTGTACCACACAGGTAGGAAAAGGCCAATACTGCTCCTACACAGAACATGCAAGGCTTTGGATTCTCTTCTCCTGGTCAAGTGGAGACACACAATTCCTCTCCCTCCTCATGTAATCTTTCAGATACCACACTCCTGAGCAAGCACAGAGAGAAGGGAAGGCAGGCTACTCCTAGGGCAATTGTTACTTCAAGTGAGGGAGCAAAACACCAAGGGCTGGTTAGGACGCAGAAAGGTGAGTTTGGTGGTGACACAAACGAAGACAAGAAAAGGAGAGGAGTAGAAAAGAGACCTGCAAGCAGTGTAGAAGAAATCCTCCAAAACTGAGCAGTTAATTCACCACTATGCAAAGGCCAAAGAAATAAGGAAGCAGAACTGACCACCCTGTCATAAATCTCTCCTCCTAAGTATTTTGGGACAGGCCTAAACAATACAATGCTGTATTTTGGAGAGATATGTGAGCTATGGCTAAATGAAGCACGTTGGAACTGGAAGCAAGATAACTGCTTTAGCATGACGTAACAACCCAACTAATTAGCTCCGTTAGGAACAAAGCCCAAGAAGGCTGCACTGGATGTGGAAGGCAAGCAGTTCATTTAGGGCTACCTACGGCACCTCACTACGGCACTCCTCTCCTCTAGACAGACAGCTCCTTAACATTACCAGCTGACGTGGTAAAGCATGATACAATAAAAATAATTGTCATCATCATCATCACCACCACATGCAGAGGCAGTTTCACCAGAAAAGTGGTTGTGAATTACATACTGTAAAAAAGAAAGTTGAGAGCATCCAATTACACCCCAAAAAGGCTGGTTGTTTCACCAAAGTTGGAAGACAGCTCCTCCATTTGATGAGCAGGCAGAGCACACATCCTGCCTGAGCACAGATTCCTACACTGCTGCTTTCACGACAGGTCATGATGCCCATCCCAGCCAAGAAAATAGCTGTTGATCGGCATTCTGCCATATCTGATCATCACTATGGCCCAGCACCCTACTCTGCTGTTCAATGCAACACAAGTCCTTTGAAGCTACCCTGCTGTTTCAGAAAAGAAAAGCTAAAAGAACAGAAAACAACTTCAAACGGCTCACTCATGGCGGGTATCCCCCATTCCCTCCACTGCAACCAACAGTTTAACACAGGCCTGTCAAACAGACATTTGACATAACAACTAATTGGTACACAATTCCCCAAAAGAAAACTATCAAAAGGCATTTTAAACTAGTGTTCAATAGATTATATAGGACCCATCCCAACTTATGAGTTATAACTTCCTTCTTCAGGAATTAAAATGTGTTTTTGAAAAATCACCAAGCTCATTTGAGAGAAGAAACAAAAAAGTGAAAAAGGAAAGAGAAAAAAATAATTTGGCCTTTCTAGTTTGACAGATAAACTTTAAGTTCAAGTCTTAAGTACAGGTAATTATAGCATCACAATATACATTTCAGAACCACATGCCTTGCAAAATGAAAACTTCTTAATAGCTACAGAAGGTTTTCCAGTAACTTACATCCACATCCCAGTCCTTTGATCCCACTAGCCTTCTACACCTTCCCAGATTGTGTAGCAAATTATTAGGGCAATATTTTTTTTTTAAATCAAAGTAAGTTCTTATCCTCAAAATACATATAAAGCTTAGAACATCAGCATTTCACTCCTGAAAGATGGAAAGGAGTAGCTGGATTTTTAAGACAAGCAGTCACACTTTACTATTTGGCTTTCAACAGCAGCAATTAGAAATATACTAAATTCATAGAAGAGACACACCTGAAGCAGACAAGGAAAACAAACAAGGAGTGTCTCAGGAGCTGCAGATTGCAGAAGAAGAGTGAAAAATTTCAGAGACCAAACACTGTCCCTCAAGGCAATATCGTCCCTTTTAAGATCCACCCACAGAATTAAGCCTATCCTGTAAGCACCTCTCTTCTGGGAGAAAAGCTGTCACAAAGCCATTACAATAGGCAATACCTGATACGGCGCTGGAGATGGAACACCCACGGGTCATTTTCCTGAGAAAGCTGTCCCTATTTCTAGGCACACACGTGCAGCAGCCAGCAAAATCTACAGGCACGTAAATCCTGCTTCTTATTCGCTATAAAATTTTGCAGCATGATCTGCTTACTATGAACTCAGATTAGGTACACACTAAGAACTCCGCACAAAGCACTAAAATCACACTTCTCACTCTCACTTCTACTCCACAGATACTCCTCATTTCTGTGTGTCTGGTTCCCTGTCTGAAGCAGGAGCTTACACACAAGTGATTTAAGTACTACATCCTTCCTTGCTGACGCACTGAACACCGTCTCTTTCACTAAGCCTTCATTTAAGCTGCTGTTGGCTGTGATGACACATGAAGATACCCTTAGAATCTGTAAGAACAGTCCTGTCCAGTGGCAACATTATGCCCATGTCGAGGCCAAAACAAAAGACAGAGGTCACTGAAAAAGACAGTCAAGTTAAGCATTCACTGGGATCTGTATTTCCAGGTCTCTGAGACATTGCCCAAAAAACCTGTTCTTACATTACTTTCTTGCTTGCAAACAATCCTCTGCCTCTGCTTTGATCTACCTTCAAAAGGAAGCTGTTCCACACATTAAATTCCATTTCAACTGCACTGATGAAATGTGCAGAGTGCCCTTTGCATCCTGCCCTCTTTACACTGAAGCTTTTAGGAACGTTAAGCATATCTATCCCCATTGTTCAAATCCCAGGATGCTGACATTTCAAATCAAACTCTCCTCTATGCAACTTGTGAAAATAACAAAGATAAAAACCTCCCACCAATGCTCAGGCAGCTGCTTGCCTATATGCAATGAACCCGGCACAGGTTGCCAAGAGACTGCAACGATGAGCAGCATTTATTCCTGAATACTCTCAAATGAGCTTTCACTATATATTAACTCTGAGCAGTAAAACATGCAAGACCACGTTCTTGTTTCAGTTTAAAATTAGTTTTTATTGCTGATATATAAAATGAGATAGTTTTAACATATATGCTATGATGATCTTTATTGGCAAAAAAAAAAATTTAAAAAATTAGATTTTGAGAATAAGCAAACTTCAGATAGCATGTACAGAAATTCCCCCTGTAAGCCCCATTCCCTAAAGTAAAAGTTAAGTGCAGATTCAGTGAAATTTAGAAGGCTCTAAAGAACAAAAAACTGAGTTTATTATAAGATGCAGCTAGGAATTTTCAACCTTTCCATCTAAGAATAAGGCAATTCAGTAAATTTTAAAAAGCCACCACTAAACCTTAGGTGTCAGACCATTTTTCCTTATTTGTAACTATCAAGATGAATAATAATTGTATACACTGTACTGCCTAAAGAACAAAAGATATTTTAGATGTGTTTCTAATACAACCATACATACATTCTTAGGCTCTAATCATTGATCAAATTTTTCAAGCAAAATTCAGTGCTACCAACTTTTTTTTTCTGTAGATATTGCATATTTTTTCATATAGCTTAGTATAAATTTCTTTTTGTTTAAATTACATTACATATCTCTTCAATGAAAGAAAAACACAGAAGTGCTTTTCCGTACATGACAAAACTCTTCACACATCAAGAATCAGAGGTTTAGTATTGCTTAACATCTTGGGGAGAATAGTTGGAATCACTATTTCTCCATCACCATATGCTGTGGTAAAACTGACTAGTGATGTTAGCAACAACCAACAAAGTTCATGTGGTCAAAGGTCAAACAAAATGAAAGATGAAGCTTGGGCTCAAACAGGAGACATGGTCTATCAACTAAACTGCACACCTTGAAAAGCTTTATAATCATTTCCATGCCGGTGTAGCACATTTCCAAAATGGTGTAGCACTATCCAGGCACCCTCAACTGCATCTTGATCAACTGCACCTTTGTCAAATCCTAGTTCATCAAATGTGATACAGAATGACACCAGAAACAAACAAATAAACAAAATAAAAAAATAAAAGGGGCAATCACTTAAATTCTTGCGATTTCCTTTTATAGCACATCCCATCTCCTCTGAGCCCTGAGTCCCTCTTCAAATTCTAGCTTTCAAATATTAACTAAATCTCACAGCAAATAAATCACAGCCATAGTAGGGAGACTTTTCAAAAAAAGCAATTAGGCCAGGGAGGTCTAATTTAGAGAGAGAAGAAAGACTTTAGACCTTGATAAGGCGTGACATAATTCCATGCCATTGATCTGCAATCATACAGCTGTATCTGTAATGCAAACAATGAGTTATTTAGAATACTCTTAATTAGGTATAATAAGTGTACACTGGCACATTACTGAATCTATAAATAGAGAGCAACCACATCATTTTACTCCTGCCCCACATTATAAGGTATGGGAGGGGAGAAGAATGGCACCTTCTTTTTTTAAGACCTTTCTTAAAGTTGTGGGTTTGGGGGTTTTTTTGCTCCTGAAGGTATTTAATCAGGCCTTTAAATACTGACAAATCTTCCTCAGCAGACACAGGTTATTCTCAACAGTTGTGTAAAAGGGAGAGAGAATGCTTAATTTGTAATAAATCAGGAACCACACTCTATTGATCTGTAAGACATTCAGAGAGACATGGCTCTGGGCAACCAAATGTTGCCTTGAAAATGTCCCTGCTCTGAGCATGGGGGTGGGACAGATGACCTCCCAAAGTGTCTGCAATCCAGATTACTATTATGATCCCATAACAACATTCATAAATATTTTTTTCTATAAAAAGTCCCTCTCTATAACCTCTCACACCTACACACAGTAATTTAAGCTGTAGATCAGCTACAAATAATCTTGGGGTATATTTCAAAGAAAAAGTATAATCATCTGTAACAAAATTCAGCAGAAGCTCATATGCCTGTTGCCCTGGCTCTGACTTATTTTTACTTCTTTTTACTCCAATAGAAAAATATAAGATTTCCCTGTCATTTCCAATACCTCACTGTGAAACAGCCTCTCAGGGACACAGGTTTATCACAATCTCAAAGGGTAATTCGAAATAGGAGCCCTTTGTAAAACTGATGGCAGCGGCTGATGAAGGGTGAGGAAGGAGTAGAACCTACGATGTTAATTCTTTCTATCTCCTCCTCAATGGTGTACACAGCAACCATATGAAAAAAAATTCTTTTTTATTTACCCTAAACAGTGTAAGAAAAAAAAAAAAATAAAGTATTGGTTTGCATGCACACACGTACATGCACAGAACTACTGGGCTCTAAATACTGGTCCCTGCAAGAAGCAAGATCATCCAAAGCATATATATGACCAGAACTATGGAAAAATGCAATGCTTAAGGAAACTGGAATAAAGATTTTTTTTTTTTTTAAAGCCATTCACTACAGTTGCACTTACCTGGCAACAGCAGGTAACATGAGATAATACACAAAAGCACTGACGGGTCTTTAAACATACAGCTTGACATTGCCAGCACATTTAATAGCTCGCTTTTGACAGGAGCTCATCAGAAGTTCTGTACTTACTAGTATCTCCAGCTCCTTTGAAATGCTGAAGAAGAAGTAGAACAGAGACTTGCAATGCAGCATCAGAGGCATAGATAGAAATCTGACAACCCTCTGGAGCCTGAAGCATTTTTTAATGCCTTTTATAGAATTACCAAGTTGGGCAAGGGATAAACTTGTCATCTAGTACACAGGATACAAGCACAGACCCTAACTTGTGCAACCTGACTTTAAATTTCTGAAAGATTATTTGCCGGTGGATCAAGGAGGGTTGGAGACCACCAGCCTAAGCAGTAAACCATCTCAGGTATAAATTTTAGCTTACCTGCACACAGTTTTGAGGCAGATTTTGGTCAATATTCTCTCTAGAAAATGTTAACCAGTGGACTCCATAAAGGTCAAAGTTCTTTCTTTGCTTCCAGAAGCACCGCAGAATCATGTTTATTAGCCCAACATTCATTCATAACCAAAAATAAACAAAAAACAACCAAACCCAAGATGCAGTCAACTGAACTATATCAAGAAGTTTTCCTAAATTCTGGTTTCCCCCTATAAAACCCTCAAAATGCAAACTTCTAGGTTATATGAAGGTTTGCTTAAACAAGTTCACTCAGGGGAAAGAAAATCAAGTTTAACAACATCAGATAGATGGTTCCGAAAGTTATTTCTGTTTTTGTCTGTAACGAGAAACTGTGTAAATGGGAAAAATATTTTTATATCCTTAAAAGTTCAGATTTAATCAGAAACATTGGTTCTATATCACACTAGCTCCCCATTGCAGATCTGCATCCCTTCTGCATTCTTCCCAGGCAGAATCCACATATTACAAATTCATCGCTACATACAATAAAAAAGAAATCACTGTTTACACCACAAACACCACCATATTCTTTCAGTGATGGGATCCTTGACTCACAAACCCCTTTTTACAATTTGTGCTCTCTTTTTTTTGCTTTAATAGATCTCTGAGACTGAGGCAAATCAATGTTTGTCTAGAGACCAACTCATGTGAAGCTCCCTGACGCTTCAGGCAAAAAATGACAATAGCTGAAAAATCAGCAGAAAGGGTGCATTAATTTTCAAGTCAATAGCTCCACAGTGAACCATCTGCTCCCAGGATTGATCAGAACCACTGAAGGAGGAGGCAATGAAGGGTGAAAGTATTAAAAGCAGCAAATTTTATAGCTGAACTCTCTCCAAGACTCCACGCCCAACAAACTTTATGGTCTTTGGAAGTTCCTCTCTTTATGGGAACTACTGGAAGAAATCTTACAGAGGCATAGACTAAAAGGAAAAGGGATGCCACTCCTTCTCTGTTCAAATTCCTGAAGAAACTGTGACAGCAGCAAGCAGGAAAGGAGGGAGAGAGCACAAAGCAAGATGTCTCTATGGGAGCGTTAAACACAGAAGTATGTGCCCGTCCTCATGGTCAGCAGTGTACACAGGGAGGAAAGAAGTCTCTGCCTGACGGGCATCTGGGACTGCTGGATAGCCATGCTGATCCTTTCCAACATCCTTGGCTGAAGCAGAGCAAGCCACCCTTCTCACAAGCAGAGACACCACTGACCTTCCTCTCACTCCAGAGTATAGCAGCAGCAATAAGGACGACCAGCAGTCAAGCCAAAGCCATTCAAACTCAGTTACTAAATTTAAGCAACCACACAACAGGACATAACTGACCAGAGCAGCATGACTGTCCTTTAGCACCACTTAAATCTCTGCAGGCATGAAAAACCTCAGCAGATCTTCCCAGCATGGAACTATGCCAGAAGTGCAAAATGACACTGAGGGCAGGGCCGGCTCTCCTCAGTGAGCACATCTAGAAAGACCCTGGCAAGCGCTGGCCACACATCCTCCTGGCGGCTGCCCACAGAGGCGCTCCTGTTGCTTCCCACCCGGAAAATATATAGGGAGACTTGCCACCCACAAGCTACTACTCAGTTTCAAAGCCCTGTTCAGGTTGCTAAGTGACAATAAAGTTGTGCGATCTCACACAATTTGCAAACCCCGAGCGCTTAAAGGCAAGGAAATGAATTGTCCAGATCGTCATAAATCTCATGCTGCCCATCTAATAAACAAATAAATTATCATCAAATGTAAAAGTTTACTGAATTCATTACAATAATGCTAACTCTCCCAAGAGTACAGCTCAGGTTTTGTTAATGTGCTTTCAGTATCTAAGTGGTGAAATATTCCTAAACAGGGGTATTAGTCAAACAAAAAACTTAGCTGGAAAAATAAATTATTTGCTCTTTCTTCATAATTGTGCAATATATCATGATAATTCCTACATGGTAAAAGTTATTTTAAGTTAACTATAATCTGACTCTATGTACAAAATTTTTATGGCCCACATCCGATGAACACTTAAGCACCAGCTTAACTTTAAGAAGTAATTAGTCACATAAAAGTGTACAGGACATCTGAAGTGTTTCAGTACATGCACAAATGATGTACTAGAATAAATCTCTTAATTCATTTTGAATAGTAGTGGTCTTATTTTAAGTGTATCAATGAAATAATATTTCTTTTGGGTCAGCATTAAGCTTTTTTGCTGTGATAAATGCAATGTTTACATTAAGAAAGAATGAGGGTCCTTTTCAGTATGATATGGAGTATATAATTTATGGATGCCCCCAAGCCAGGCTTTTTTTTTTTTTGCTTTTTTTTTTTTTTGCCTTTTTTTTTTGCCATTGCTAGCAAATTGAGAGTCATGGCCTGAACTTAGTATTATGCAGCTATGGTACTGCATTTTAGTAGCAGCTCTTTAGCACTTTAGTAGCCTTTTCTTAGGTTTTTTAAAAGAAAATTTTGGAAAATGCAACTGATTTTTCCAAGGCCTAAGGGGAAAGGATAAAACAGTAATGCAAGAAGGTGGCAAATACGAAGGCGAAAGAAAGAGTTCTCTCTCTTAATAAAGACAAAGTTCAGATACCAAAGTATCTGACTGAAAAAACACCAAACAAAGCTAGCCATGCTGTCAATAACTTTAAGAAGTTATTGACATATTTTCCCCCTACTTTACAAATAACAATTAAAAAAATCTCAAAAATTTAATGGCCAACCAGAACAAAATACTGGTCTTGTGGTTCCTTTGCAAGTAAGCTACTAAGTACTCTCACAAGACATCAAACTATGTCTTAATTATCCCTGTCAGAGGAAAACAACCAAAACAGCATGACTACAGAGCATTCTTTTATACCCAAAGCTCCATATTCTGAGCTTCAATGAATCCACACATTACCTTCTTGTTTTGCTAAGATTTTGAGGTCTACAAACTATATATGTTCTTCTATAGATTCCTTACCAGAAGCATGGCTGGTCAGAGTTCAAAGATAATGAGAGGAACATTTAATAAATAAACAAATAAATAAATATAACCTTTTGGAGTGTTCCAGAGAAAGAACATTGGTCTAAGCTGCCTTTTATCATCTTCAGCTAGTCAAGAAAATTTCAGTACTTCCCTCCAGATAAAGGTTTGTGATAGCCAGACAGACTATTCTTTTAATCACTACTTCAAATACAAAATCACTGTAATTTTAGGTATTCTCCTTTAGATATCCAAACAAATTTGGCTAGTCCAGCTAGTCATCCAGTAGTCATACAGCAGTCATACAACAGTCTTGCATCCTGCATCCTGACGTAACTGCTGGAAACAATTCAAAATGTTTGCAAATTATCTATATAGCCTTACATGGATAAAGACCCAGCTATGGAACAGTCCTTTCCTTGGCTCTGGCATGGCTGTTATGAGTCTCCAGGACTCTGCACATGAAGTTCACAAGATAAGGCATCTTCAGAAAGGGATTCCCGGTTGTCATTTATTCTTGAATAAGTCTCTTCTTTTGCTTCTTAAAAAACAGAAATTCTCTTCAAAGTACAAAATAAACTCAATGTGTTTCACAGGTCTTTTTCACAGAAATGCATTCTTCTGCTCCTTGAAGCAAAACATAAAATAATCAAAACCTTATATTAAAGATGAAAGTGTGATTATCTTTTTTCCACCTTCACAGCTCACCAGCTGGGTGGAGAAAAAAAAAGTGTAATTCATGTTATCTCACAGTACAAAACAGTATCCAGAAAGGGGAGGAAAAGAAAAAAAAAAAAGACCAAAAGCAACATTCTTTGAAGACCTGCTTGCAAATACCTACTGAAAAACATTACAAGCTCCTCCTTTCTGGTACTTAGCTAGCAATTCAAGCTTTGCCAATACATGCATCACTAAAATGCCTTAGCAGATTTCATTTCAGTTTTATACAAACATGTGTCAGAATTTGGAGTGGTAATGACCACTGTGCCTTAAATAGTGTAACTCTTTCCATTCTAACCCTGCTTACTTCTACATAGCATGTTCAGTCATTTTTAACTTCCCCAAACTATCAAGTCTTTGGCTGAATTTTTCCTTTAATGGACTCTATTTTGAAAGCTTATGTAGACACACAGCAGTTATGAGAAGCAACAAATATTGCACACTATTTCATGCTAAAAACTGCTTTGTCCAGGCATACTCTAGAACTGAATAATATATATATGCATATGAAAACTTAAATATATTGCCCTGCACATTCATATGCATGTTGCACGTATCAGGAGTACACATTAATGAATATTTCACTTTAAAACTAGGTTAATGCCCCCAAGATGTGGTGAGAGAAACAAAGTTGCCAGATTTTACAACAGTTGTGGAAAAAAAAAAAAAAAAGTTGCTGAGATATTTTACTAAGGATGGATATACAGTACAACCAATTTAATTGCAGAATGAAAATTATGGAAAATATGAATACTGAAGACAGTTATCATGCAGCATGCTTCAGTCTCTTCAGTGAACACTACCAGGTGCCAAGAACTTGGGAACGATTGCTGTGCATTTCCTTGCTAGTGACACTATTCATACTACTGCAGTTGCAGAATACATTACAAATTACAACATTTTGAAGCCATGCAGATTCACGCAATCCTAGTGCTTATAAAGGATCTCCACTAGGGTAAACTTTGCCACCATGGCATTTTCCTGAGAACTTCTGGTGCACAAAATAAAATCTTGTCTCCTTAACCAGAAAGCAATGAACCACTACTTAGTTGAGTAAACTGGGCACCATCAAAACAAGGCAAAGCAGATTACATTGCAAAGAATGATGCTCATGCAGCTGAACACCGGTATCACTCACAGCTCTATACATTTAGGTGAATTAACAAGCTAGGGTAATCTGAGAGAAATGTATACCAGAAACAAACAGGAAGTGACTGCTGGGACTTGGCACTGTCAAATGTCACCATATGGAAAAGGTTAGAAACTTTTTGAAGGCTCAGTTCCTAAATGGCTGGTGTTATCCTCTAAGGCAAATAAAACCACAGTGGGGAATTTAATTAATTTACTTTTATTACTCCATAATTATTTAAGGTCTCTCAAAAATACATTAATAACTCAGATAAGAAAATTCAAGTAACAACTCTTGCCATTTAACCAAACAACATCATATTATCTCCACTAATCATAACACACTCATGCTTCTGAACATCTCCCATGTTACAGCAGTTTCGTTACTAGCAAAAACCACTGGGGGAGAAGGAGAGGAAGAAAGCTTTGTCCCACATACCTTACAAGTGTATTTATCTTGCTCAATACACCATATTTTCTTGCATTTCCTGATTTATACTTTCTGCTCCAGAATGTCTGCTTCATCCAAAACTAAACACAGGCCAGATACCCAATGCAGATTTGAGAGCAAAACACACATCCAACAGAGCTTTTGCATTAACTGGACATGAACCCATTAAATAGGAAGCCAGGTCAGTCATAAAAGTGCTATTCTTCATAGCCACTTTTTACAGAGTACTCAAGAGTGGGAACTGTAACTGTGCTCATCTGACAACTCTACTTCCAAGTATCCAGGGATTACTTCATTTATTAATCTTGTCCTGATCCTCAAGGTGAGGAGAATTTAAAGAGGAAAAGTATGAGCTCTAATTTGAACCTTCCCTTCCCGACATGTTCCTGCTATAAAGAACTGAAGCAAGGCCGTCTTTTTAAGGAATGTGCTTTGCACTAGAGTGATTAACATTAAAGCAACTAGAAGCCAGCTGATGACAGGCAGTTTTCAGGCTGTAGCCCCAAGAACTGAAGTCATCTGTTTAAGGAAGGCACTGACTCTGCCTGTCTTAACCAGCATCTTTAAAAATGAAGAAGCCAAGTTTAACACCCGCATGGAGAACTTTCCATGACTTCAATCTCCAATATAACCCTGTTTGTAACCCAGGATCATCACATATACTTCTGCAAAACTGTCTGACTACAGTTTTCCAAACTTCTCATAAACCCAGAATGTACATTCTAAAAATGTTTTTGGGGGCTTTTTTGGGTTGGGATTTTTTGGGGCGTTTTTGCTTGTTCGGGTTTTTTTTTTTTTAACCAAGACACTTTTTATGTACTAAATATTCTAGTTTCCCAAAATGGGGGGCAGGGGAAGGGGAGAGGGGGAGGAGGAGGGAAGATGAGTAGACATTACAAAACCAAGAATAGTTTCCATTAGGGATTTTGGCTCAAAACTGTTCAAACTTCACAGGGTACCTGTCACCTATGTATTAACTAGCATTTTCTCCACGGAACACATACAATCTCCACAGATGCAAAAGCTTCCAGAATAAGGTTTAAAGACGCTGTCTTTAATCTCACAAAAGTCCTAATCAGTTTTAGTCCTCACTGCCCTAAATGTACCTACTGCTACAGTGTCACTCTACAACCAAGTGTGGAACTTTAGCAAACAGCTCCTAGTGGCAAGCAACATGTTGTCCCAAAGCATTGCTCAGTCCTTTATACCACAACTTGTTCTCTCCTTCTCTAGCTGGCAGACACCAACCTATGTTGATCTTCAAGTGTTCTCTTTGGGCTAATTAACAATGGCCACATAGTGACACAGACAGTCCTTTAAAGTACTCCAAAAATGTAAGGACTAGATATGGATAAACTAAATCTACACCCATAACAGAAGTTACAATGATGTCCAGCCATATCGCCAATCGGTTTCTCTTAGCAACGGACTGTAAAAGTAGTTCCACTGAAATCAAGCAAGCAGCTTGCCAAGGAAGCTGCTATCCAGTATGGGTAAGCTATGGCAAAACTGGACAACAGAACTGTGAGCCTATCATTAGCATATCACAAACAAGTAACAAACTTCGGTGTAATTACATCTGCCAGTACAGTATTCTTGCTTTTCATATTTTCATTCTGTTTTTCACCCCCCTGCCCTGAGCTAAATAATTATTTGTTTCTATTTAGGAAGAAAACGACAAAGATTAAAAACTCCCTTTGAGCACTACAGATGACAGAAGTTCTTAGGCTTATGTTTGTGTTAGTGAAAGGGGCTTGTTCTTGCACATATATTTGCTAAATCTTGTTATACGCACGTTAAAAAAATCCACTCCTGAGTGATTCTATCTGCAAAGTATCACCATATGGTAGCTTTCACAAATGATCAACTGTACCAAAACATCTAAAAATAACATCTTCCTTAAGTAAAATAAAAACAATTACCAGCAGAGACTTTTGGGTATAGTTCTGAGCTAAGGAATCAATACCACATTGCTGAAATGCTTGAAGTAAGTAAATAAGCAACCTCTGGAGAAAAATAGCGCAGTCCTAAATGGCCCAGAAGCATCAATGATAAATGTAATATACATGCTTTGGGCTCTTTCAAAAGTCTATTCTTAGATGTAAGACAAACCCAATCCATTTAATTAAAACCTTAGCTTACAAACACATCCACCAAGTAAGTGAAGCTTAACAAATCTAATTTGAATGAAAGGGACTAGCTGGGTAAAAGAGCAGCTCCCTGATGTTCCTTGCTCTAGTGGTTTCATGTAACCACTGATCACCAACTACTACAACAGCAAACATACAACACCCTTAAACTAAATGGGAGTTGTCTGTCTAAATATAGCTACTTTTAAATAATGCATTGTGAGTTATAAAATAAAGTGCTACTGAATTATTTAACTTCGGTCTCATCTTCAAGAATGATATATCACTTTTAATTAAATGGAAAGAAAGATGTTTATATTCAGAGTTGCATATTATTGTAAATTGCAACCAGTAAAGCAACATTTTGACTCCAATTATGTCAGCAGCAGTCAGTTTTTCCTATATATATCTGATTCACAGAAATAGAACTGAGACCCAAGCTAAGATAAGCAAAAGCAAGACTTGCAGAGCTGTTAGATCTTCAGGCAATCCCAACTTAGCATTCATTCACAGCCTTCAGATACAGAATATCCCACCCATCTGTAACAGTTGGCAAGAATTGGCTGGGATCTCAATCTCACAAACCTGTGTCAATGACATTCATAATAGGCATGTTTTCCTCATGCAAGTATTAACCTCTATGAGAGCAAACACTCAAATGCACTTAATACCACTACAACTAATAAAGGCATCATGTTCTGTAACTTTTAAAACGTTTTGAAGACTGCCACACAGAAGGGTGTTAAAGCTGAAAGTTTGTCTAGGGCTATGTTTCCAATACGATGCAACAGTTGTATGTATTTACTGTAGTAACCTTTCAGCCGGGCCTAACATCTGCAAATACAAAATTAACATTTAGCAATAAAATGGAATGACACATCTTGTTTAGAAGGTTTCAGGAAAAAGCTGAAACCTCACACAAACGGAATAACATTACTGTTTAACAACCATGCTTTCTGTTTAAAGGTGGCTGCCTTCTGCACATAGTGCATGGAGCAAAAGCCCAAGAGAAGAAAAGCACCAACCCCACAGGACTTCACAAACTACTAACTTCAATGAGTGCTCTGTAAAGGAAAAAATGCCACATGACCTATTGGATAGAAATCAAACCCTAAGTGGCATCAGTCCAGGCCTGCACGAAGTCACTTTGCCCCTCAAAACAAACGCTTCCAGGAAAAACCCTGATATTGATGTCACTGCATCAGTAAGCTCTCCCCAATGGGGTTTTGTGCAGACCCCATCCCCGACTGTGGACCACGCTTTGTAGAAAGCCATGAGATTCTTCTACACAGAAAGTAAGCCTGTTTCATTATTTTTATGCTTTCAAATGCCTGCTTGTTGATTTTACAGGGGAAAAAACTTAAATAAATACACCATCCATGAAAAAAGTTAATTCCACTGGGACAACTTCGGCAGCTCGACACAGCCAAAAAACTGCATTAACCTAAAATTTTGACAGCTGCTTTACGCATCCAGTGCCACGAGCGAGGATGTATAGAAGTTTACTTCTGTTTCCGCGAGGTGCCTTTCAAAGTGGAAGCCGCCTTTCCCTCCTTGGCGGCACTCCCGCTCCCGAAGGGGAGCCCGACGTGCCACCGCGGGCTCGCTGCCTGCCGCTCCGGCGGGGCGCACGGCGGCGGCCCCCGGCACCGGGGGAGAGCAAGAAAAGGTGGGTGGCGGTATGGAAAGTGGCGAGGAAGGGCTCGCTGAGCCAGCCCACCCGCGCCGCGGGGTGGCAGGGCGGGATCCCCGCGACAGCGGTGCCCGCTGCCGAGGAAGAGGAGCCGGAGGGAAGGAGGGAGGGAGGGAGGCAGCCCGCAGCTTCCCCCACACCCAGGACGCCCGGCAGGGCAGGGCGGCTGCCGGGGCAGGCGGCTTCCCCTCCGGCCCCGCGGAGCCCCGCCGCCCCGGGGGGCTCTTCCTGCCAGCCGGGGACAGATGTGGACGCAACAGCTGGACGGGGAGGAGGGGAGAGGGAAGGAAGGAAGAGGCACGGCTGCCTCACCCCCCCACCCCCCCGCCGCTCCCGGGGATGCGGGCGGGATGCAGCGGCCGTCCCCGGCTCCGGGCTAGCCCCGCTTTGGGATGGGGATGGAGAAACCGGCCGTGAAGGCGGCGGGGCTGGCCGCCTCCTGCCCCCCTTACCTTGCTGCGGATCTGGCCCGAGGTGGACACTTTCCGAATGAGTTTCTGGGGGCCCTCGTGCTCCCCTTCGCTGTCCGACGACTCGTCCGCCGGCCCCGCTGCCGCCGCCGGGGCTTGGGGCT